>JANCMC010004801.1:5552455-5691197 GCA_024363005.1 Charaxes varanes
CTTTAAAAATTATCAGTTATTTAGAAATTACAATCAGATAACTACTTTTTTACCATTTATAACTAACTTTACAATTACTTTATTTATAACTACCATTTATATAAATTTTAATTACACGTTATAATCTGTCATACATTTTAAGTAGTTTTCAAACTAGAAAGTTTTATGGTTGGCGACTCAGATTAAAGAACTATATTCTGTAATCTGAGGTTGGCAACATATCTTCTTCGACTGATCAAAAGTCAAAACTTTAAAATTCAAAACTTTTGAAATTAACTTTGTTTTTCATTTTCATTGCGTAGTATTTCATGATTATTTTTATATAAATAATTATCGTACATAACTTATGTATATAAAGAATTATTAATGCTATAATTTATGTACATTTACGTTTACGTGTGCTAATATTACATACTGTTTAAAAAACAAAAACAAAATGCGCGCAAATGAAAAAAACTTGCAAGTTGTAAAATGAACTGTAATGAGCAATATTGAATAAAATGTTCTAAATTATTATCTAGGCTATTAAAATGCGTCGTAATTGGAGAGGTCGTTATAAGAACAATTGGCATAGGAATAACAGCAGGTCTAATAAAACAAGTAACACTTCAGATAGTACTAGCTTGAACAACTCTTCGTTAAATGGGGCATCCACCTCGAATTCCTCTAGATGTAGAGCCCCAGCAAACCAACCACCAATTAATATACCGATTAATAGCGATAAAAACATCTGGAAATTATACTTTCCAACAGAAGGTAATTTTTTATGCTTTCATTCAGTATTTGACAGTTAATGCTATCCTTAGGTTTATGTTATACCAAATTCAAAGTGTTAACAATTTAAACTGTCCCATTTTAAAATTTTTTCAGAGCAACCGTCCAATTCTGAAAATATAAAAGGTGTTGAAAGCTACATAGAAAGGAATAGAAGTTTGTTTGATTTGGAAAAAATTGACCAAACCCGTAGTATATCTTTGGATGTGCAAAGCTTGTCGAATGATGAGGAATTTAAGAATAAATGGCCAAGTTTTCAAGACGAATTATTCGAAAAACCTGAATCAACTTTACGGATATTAGAATTTTGTTTACATGAGGTAATTGTCTATTATTAATTTATTATATCTATAAAATGAGTTAAATGCAAGTTTAAGTAAGAACACTTTATTTTCACTTTCGAGGCCATCCAAAAATAACATCATAGGTAAAGGGGGGAGAGGTCACCAAAATGTGACATTACGTGACAACGGCCAGGTGGAGTGGGGTGAATAGCATTGTGAGGTCACATACCAAAATTTAAATTTTTGTCTCATTAACATACTACATAAAATACAATAATTATGTCATGTCACACTATGAAGGGGGGGGGGGAGCGTAAATATTACAACCTGTGACTACAATGAAGTTAAAAAATCATAAAAAATTATAGTAATAATTTATTGATGACTTTACATCAATATAAAGAAAATACCATAGTTCAATTAATTGTTCAACTACTGCTCTATTAAGGAGTAAATTTGTGTTTAACTTAAGATGTATAAAAATTTAAAAAGGAGTCAATTATTTTATGAACTTTACAGACACTAAAATGTGAAGCAAGAATACGAGTTCGAATTTTAAACCATGAGCCAATAATACCAATTGCAAATTTGAAAGTTAATTATTTTGGTATGTATTTAACATTCAAATAACATTAAGTGGTTGTTGAGAAAAAACATTGTATATTATGTTCCAAATGTTTATTGAAATGTAGATGCTGAGGATTTTGATGAGATTTTTGAGTGTGTAGATTAAGTCTCTGAAAGATTCATAGAGTCTTAATAATTTGAACTTTTTAAATCAAAATACTCAGTTTCTCACCAATAAGTTACCAATTTTTCTTAGATTACTTTAGCTTTATTTAAATATAAACCATCATAAAATCTAAAATTTGCAACTGTTTCTCTGTCATTATGAAATGTAGGAAAATGCTTTTTCATCGCGGCGAGAGGTGAGTGGAGTCGGGCGGCGAGCGGGTGCGCCGCGCGCCCTGCGTCACGCCGGTGCTATTTCGGGGCGACTAATATCACTCAGTGATATCAATCGGGACCTACTGTTTTATTACGTGCCTTCCGAAACACGAGGAGGTCGGATATTCGAAAACCAGTGTCAGAATGGGTCACTCTCAACTGGCCGAGATAAGAATTGATTAAGTTACGACCTCCTCACCTGAAATACATACATATACTAATAGGTAAACTGAAGAGTTTATTTGTTTGCTTGAACGCGCTAATCTCAGCATCTACTGGTTCAATTTGAAAAATTCTTTCAGTGTTAGATAGCCCATTTATCGAGGAAGGTTATAGTATCAAGCATTATAATATCACGATAAACTTTTGCACCTAATTTTACGTTAACGAAGTCGCGGGGAACAACTAGTTTCTAATATTTAAAAGGGAATTTACGAACTGATCAGACGGCAAAAATTAAGCGTGGGCAGTGAATAAGAAAAGAAATGGGGCAAGTGCGTGACAGGACGGGAACGGTACCAGGTGCGCGAAACAGATGCACGGATATTAAACGCAGAATTCATAGCCATATTAACAACTCCGAATTTTATGTAAACGGAAGAATTCGTAATAATTAATAACAATTAACAGTTGTGAATTTATTTCCCATGTCATATCCTTTAGTGGAGAAGCAGATGAGTTGGTTGATCCATCAATCACACAAACGGAATATAAAAGTAACAAACCCTTGATTTAAATGCATTAAATATAGATAAAGTTAGGGGCGTATTTACCTTAGAGTAACATGGGCCCATGACCCAAGGCGGAAGACTTTGAGGGGCGGTCAAAACCACACCTTGCTTTGCTTTTTTTAACTATAGATGCCCGAAAAAATTTTAAAAAAAAGGTCTGTCTTATTAACAAAGACTATGATTATTATTTTTTTCATTTTCCTTTAATCCATGGAGCGGGAAACCCTTGGGGCTTAGGGCACTGAATATGGCCTACGGCGCCGAATTTGAACATACGTAACAGCTAAGGGGCAAGTAGCGATTCACATTATTTTAAGTGACTTCTAATGACCATAAACACCTGTACTACCAGAAGGCTGGCACATGACTTGCCGGTCTTTGAGTAAAAAGAGTAATCTTTTCTTGAAGATCTTCAAATCGTATTGCTGAGTTACAATTTCAAAATGAGTTCGAAATTAAAAGGCGGGAAAACCCTAAAATTCTCGATAAATATAAACATTATTTCTATTAATATATATATAACATTATATATATTCCTAAACCACTATTTACAGATTACCGAAATATACGGCACATAGTAAGAAAACAATAATTAAAAAACAATATGCTGGCCTTAGAATTAATCTTTAATCAAAACTCTATCGATAAACTTAATTGACCTTGATTGTTTATTAATACTTAAAGCGTATTTTATTTATAGAATCGTAAAAATGTTATAGGTGCAATTTACGAGGAAAATAAAAAATAATATACACTACAATATTGCGCAACGTAACAAAATATGAAAAAAACAAATTGTTTTTATATTATCTAATTTTCCATACTTTAAATATTGAGAGTATTGAGTTAATGCCATAACCCTCAACAACAATATCCTACTTAGACAAAATTTTGCGTATTAGAATAGTTACTTACGTTTCTTTTTCCTTATCACGCCCATAATTGCACTTAAAAACTGGTACTATATATCCTAAAAAGGATTAGCGTAGCTAGGATGGGATCGAAGCAGGTTCGCAATATACAAAGGGTGAATATCTCGCGTCAATCAACAGGGTGCACCGGCCATTGCTTCCTTGCGCATTCCGTATCGGTCATTGTCATTTCAGGAAGGAGTATATAGTGAAATTATAATTGACTGTCGAAAGTCGGATGTTGATTATTGAATGTTGTGGTTTTTTTAAAGTGATGTTGCAAAAATAAACACGGAACACTGGGTGAGGACGCGTGCGTGCGCGCTGCCTCGGGCGCATGCGTTGACGGAATGCGCGCCGGTGCACTCCGAGATCTAGAGGCTGTGGCGCCAGCGATGATACTAGGGTTGCCGAGCAACTAGTTGCACGATCTTCTAAGCCAGGCTTTTTACGAAGCGCAGTCGCCGCTATAGAGATAGAGCGTAGGCTCGCAGGGTTCGCGAAGCTCCGACAAAGGGGATACAAAATATGTCATAGCAAATTACTGTAATAAACTATTTGCACGCTGTCAAATTTCACAGGGCTACTACCTTCTGGACTAATCTTAAGAATGTCTAAAACTATCATATCAAATTCTGAACTGTTTTATACTTACACATTGATTTTTATACAAAAGTTTACACGACTTTTTTTATTCCGTATGGCTTTCTAGAAAGGAGGATTGAGTTGTTTTGTTTTTACCCTTATTTAAAAATCTGGCAGCCCTAGATGGCACCCGCGACCTTTCCGTTAGATTAAAAATAGAAAGTCACAACCCGGCGCATACCAGCTCCTTATTATTTTTTTTACCCTCGCATTAACCACCCATTATTATCTACACTGGAATGGTCATATCAATACACTTTCGTTTTCCGCGTGGATAGCCTACGCTGATCGTCTCTCTCTTCTTAAAATATTTAATACCGTGTCCGATTGATTTAATTATATGATAGTAAAATGCAATAATGGTGTACCAGTTAACTATTTCCAATCGGTTACGTTCAATTTAATTTTGAGGCAGGTGTACGACGGTTGGGCTACCGGTGTTATCATATTTAATCTGTACTCAAACAATCTTCAGTACCGGTTCCAAGTCGGATGACATTGACATGAGAAATGAATAACTACAGGAAGTAGAAACTACATTCGAAAAAAGATTATTATTATTGATTCTTTTTGTTGCGTTCGATAAATTAAAGAGTTGTCTCCGCAAATATTTAACGTATGGTGAACGGAAAACACTTTCAATCGAAAGTAATTAAGCCTTCAAATTGAATAAAATAATTGATCATCATCATTGCGTATAGCATCCTGCTTGGATCCTCATATTTTCACATCGTTAACGTTATCTATACTAATATATAAAGCTGAAGAGTTTGTTTACTTGAATGCGACAATTTCAAGAACTACTGGTCCGATTTGAAAAATTATTTCAGAGTTAGGTAGCCCAATTATCGTGGAAGACTATAGGTTTTATATCATCAAGCTAAAATTATATCACCTAATTTTACATGGACGAAGTCACGCTTAATAACTAGTCTCCTATATAGCAATAAGTAGTATACATAACTCCATTAGTCCCTAGCCATAGTGACGCCAACATTTTTGAAGTTTCGGTACGATAGTGTGTAAAAGCCTGTAAACTCATAATGATTAACTCGTAAAACTTAACGTCTTATTTTAGAGATGCATCTCTTTCGATTAATTGTGTCCGAAGTTACCTCAGCCAACTGATCATTTAAAGAAATAAAATCCTAGAAGCATTACGAACTCACTGGAGTGTAATACACCTTAAGATTTCCTTTCAATCATGCTGATTAAGCTAATGTCAGAGATTACGGTAAGTCTCCGGCTAACGAGTGGTTGAAGGCAATTTTCTTCAAGTAGTGTAGAAATTAGAAACCGCGAGCTGGGCGCCTACCGGGATATTGCTTTCAGTTAACAGTTGATTATTATTAAATCAAGCCAGGAGCTTGTAAGCTTTCCCTTTACGAACTGGTAATACTGCACTATATTTCATGTATATAAATGGGCGATTAATCGATTTGCATGTCATAAAAGCTACACTAAGTCTCCTACACCACCGAGACGCCATGGCGACGTCGCCGGATACGTAGACATAGATATTTGCGGTTTTCAAATCAGTTGCCAGTAATAATCGTGGCTACGCTCACTTGGCGACGTCGCCAAACCGTCGCCAAGTTACTTGTCCTAAATTTTTATATGAATTGTTTGGATTAGTAACTGGTGACCTCGCCATGGCGTCTCGGTGAGGTAGGGCTCTAAATGAGCTTAGTGCGAATATTAAATTGCAATTTCAACTACTGAACACTTATCGTACTTGTCATTGTGTAATGAGAAATTAAAAGATACAAGGCACTTTCAGTAGTCAATATTTAGCTCATTAGAATATCGTCACTCATCATTTCCACAGATAGCAGTAAAAAGTGAGTGAGGAATTTTCAGCACTCTTCAAGTATTCTGTTCAGATAAAATTCCCTATGTAAGTTTAATCATCCTACATAGATGAGTTAACATTGGGTACCAGTGCATGTCATTGTCATATTTGACAGTTTCTTCATCGTGTCAGGGAATGTCTGGATTTTGTGCGGACGGGCCATTAATGTTTGTTTTACAATTATGAGTAGAAAATGATAGCGAAAGAACGTGTTTGGATATATATAGTGATCATAAGTTACTGAACTGGAATAAAGAGTTTGTAAATTCAATCAATAAGTTTTTCTTTTACGAGATAAAAGATCAGACTATTTTACTAAAGACAACAGAAGTCTTTGGATGTAATCTTTGTGTTCATCCAAAGTCTACAAATGAAAAAACCATTCACTTCGGATTTGCGATAGGGCTAGATTAAGGTCTAAGGGCAAGCTCAGTTTTAAGCGGACGTAGTTGCGGGTATCGGCTAGTAAAAAAAAAATGTATGAAGTATGAGTTAAGAATTGAGTGACCCTCCATTCCCAAGGAATCTCCGAAGGTACCACTATTTGTATCAATTACGGTAATAAGTCACGGTCCACGAGTCGCAGAAGTTTCCCAAGCTGATTCTAACCGAGAGAGGGGCGTGTTTAATCAACTACACAATTGCACTGCAGGTAGACATTGCACAATACCTCAAGATGATTTCGTGTAACACCAGTTGCATTAAAAGTTAATAGTTTAGAAGTACAAAAATATTCAATTACCGTTCTAAGTTACATCGCCACATTGTCAGTTCCATTTTATATCGTTACATGTTTTTGTAATACAGGGGCAAACGGGCTGATGGTTTACCTACGTGACTACCAACGGCCATGGACATCTGCACAAACCAGTGCTAGAATGGGTCACCCATCTATCACCCGGTCACAGCCAGAGCAACTTAACTTAGCGATCGACTCAAACGCCGACCACTGATTAGGCCACGACCTCCTCAGCTCAATGTTTTCTATGTGTGTGTATAAATACAATTTACAATCAATATCACTGTCCCACTAAAGCTTTGCTGACTTCTTCCCCACGCCATCCAGTCATGGAACGTTGGTTGGTGTTGAGAACTCGGTCAGGTCTTTGGAAACCTAAAATATACTTAGTTTAAACAGGAGTTTAAACAAAGTATATTTTAGGTTTTAAAAGAACTGACCGAATTCTCAACATCAACCAACGTTCCGTGACTGGATGGTGTGGGGAAGAAGACAGCAAAGCTGTACTGAGAATGGACTGGACATGTAGCAAGAATGGACGAGCAAATGTGGGCTAATGTTACGACAATACGGTATCTCACCAGTGGCCACCGAGCACCAAGTAGACTGAAGAAAAGGTGGCGAGATGGCTTAGACGCCTTGAATTGAAGTAGCCCTGGATATAAAGGTGTGGTTGGAGAAGGGGAAGGCCTTTGCCCAGTTGTGGGACGTTATAGGCTAATCAAAAAATATTTCTATTACTAGCGGACCCGGCAGACGTCGTCCTGCCCGAACATTGGGTTACTTACTATTATATCCTATAACATTATTCCTCGCTGCCGTTTCCATTCCCGTTCCCTGAATTCACGGAAAAGGGATTCACGTTCACACGTTCGATTGAAATAGGTTAATTAGTTTAGGAGTTCATCGCGAACAAACAACGTGACGCGTAATTTATCTGTATTAAGACAAAAGAAATTCTGTATGTAACCAGGAAATAAAATACTTCACGCGTTTGTAATGGCCAAAGCTGTAATAATTGCACTGTTTGTTACTAAAGGACATAATCTTGTATGTAGTTTATAATGTGCAATGTGACCTGTGTGTATATAAATAGCATCAAATTATAAATAAATAAAATATAAATATATACAGGACTATATGACACACGGTCGTCTGTTCCTAAGGTAGACAACTTAATGCCTGTGTTATAGGTAAACATACATAAGGAAAACACACCCAGACTGGCCGGGTAGCGAACCTACGACCCCCCAGAACGAATGGCAGGGTCACTGCCCCCTGCGCCAAAGTGCCAGCCGAATTTACTACTAATGATAAGTCATTTTATACAGTTTATATTTCTTATCACCGAAAAAGGTGATACACCTCTGCGTAAAATTCAAGTTTATGATGTCTTTTATTGAAAAATCTTAACGAAAATTATGACATTCTTTGATATGATGATGAAAGCTAGTTTTTTACTTAAACTAAAACCTTAAAACACTGATTTAATATTTGGCAAAACCCCGGTTAAACTTAAATTAAGTTGAAGGTGGATTACTTGATTAATTCAATGGCACATAAATTCCAGTAGTAAAAGCAACTACTGATAGATCTAGCGACGCTTTTGGTGATAATTAATGAAATTTCATAGGGTACCTGCACAGTTCGACGGTAAAACGTCCGTTAGAATCCGGTTCAATCCACGATCCTTTTGGGCTGTTATACCACTCATTCCTAGCGTGAGTCTGACTTAACTTGCAACAAATGTTTGTTCGGGTGTCGGGGTAAAGATTGCAACACCTCAATTTTGGACCAGATATCTTAAACCGATTGAGCTGAAATTTTTCATACGTATGTGTGTATATCGGATGACTATGCATTATTGTGATTACAAGGAGCTGATAAGGTAATAGGGTTGGAAGATGGCCATGAGAACTCCGTTATAAATCGATATAAACGCATCGATTTTGGGCTCGTTTGATTCGTCTTAACGAGTAATTTGTATTAACAGTATGCAGGGTCTGATGGTGAAGCTGGAAGCCGACTTTAGGAACTTTGTTAATAAATGACATAATTCCATCGAGTTTGGGTCTTGACGAGTTCTTTATCTAAAATTGATATCCAGGCTGTGATGACGGAGCTGCAAGGTGAAACATAGGGTACTCCGTAATTTTTTTTTTTTTTTTATGATACAAGGGGGCAGACGAGCAGGCAGCAGGCACCGAAGTGCCTACCGGCGCCTATGGACATTCTGCACGACCAGAAGGCCAGCAGATGCGCTGCCGGCTTAATAAAACGGGAGGTGGCCAATATGTTACACAAAATAAAATTTCTTTTATATGATTATTGATTTGCAATTTTATGGAGACCCACAGATCCTCATAATAACTTTCATAATGTTCTACTCTTGACGAAGAAATCTTATTAGATACTGCTATAAGAATCCCTCCTCCTTTCTTTCCAGCACGGGACGTTGTTTGCCTGTCTCTCCTGTATATAATGTAGCTGTCATCAAATATTTCACCATTCGTAACAGAGTCATCAAGCCAAGTTTCCGTTGCTACAATAATGTCGTAGTTGCTTCTTAAAGTTGCTATTCTTATGTCTTTAAGTTTCGTTTTCATTCCACGTAGATTTTGGTAGTATATATTGAATTTTGTTTGAAACTTTGGGTCTAATAAATTGCAAATTATTTTAAAGATGTTTAAGAGACTCTATACATTTTATTTGTTTCACGGGAGATAGGTCATCTTTACGAGTGAAGATACGACCGTTACGAATCCACACGTATTTTACTCCTTTTTCTTTTGCTAACATTCTAGTCTGGGCGTGAAGTGACTTAAAATATGGTGAAAGGTGTTCGGTGACATATACAGGTAACTTATGACCACCATATCCTAATTTTGCAGTATTGAGTCTGTCACTTGGATTATTTTTATTGAATTTTTGTACGGCAGCTATCACTGAATCTCGCATTTTTGTGTTGGGTAGCTTAACTATAATAGAACGTGGTCTGTTATTGGTATCGTCTAATTTTCGTACTCGAATTGATGAAAATAATTTTAAAAGTTGCTTAGACAAAAAAGTCTATTTATGTTTTTTTTCTTTAATTTATAGTGAAATATAACCACCATTTATGCTTAGAAAATTATGGATTTCGTAAGCACTTAATGCACTTCTCTTAATTAACTACTACTTTTTTTAGCGTAAGGAGTCCGAGCACTTTGTTTACAATGTATAGTTTATTTCCATGAGATGGGCGATTTTTGAACGTGGATACGTCTTTTTTTTATGTTACAAGGGAGCAGACGAGCAGGCAGCAGGCACCGAAGTGCCTACCGGCGCCCATGGACATCTGGTTGTAAATTCCTAACTATGCCCACAAATTCGTCCGCGTAAAATTAGGTGAAAAAATTAGGTTCAATTTTAGCGTGACGATATATAGCCTATAGCCTTCCTCGATAAATGGGCTATCTAACATTGAAAGAATTATTCGAATCGGATCAGTAGTTTCTCAGATTAGCGCGTTCAAGTAAACAAACAAACTCTTCTTCATATACAAAAAAAACTATAACAAGATCTCTATGAGTTTAGAAGTTATTTAAAACAGAGTATCTTTTTTTTTAAATTACTGTTAATTTTTTTTCGCCACTGAAAAATATATTTCAGATGTCATTCGATTCGCAATAGCGTGTAGACAATTTTTGGAAAAATTCATAAAAAATTTGCAATCAACCCAAAATGAAACATGAAGTTTGGTTTGCATCTCAAAAACTTTTTGATATTTTTCAAATTTGAAAACGATTCAAAAAAAGGAGGAAACGGAGATGACGTCAGAGGACGGTCATTCATATTAACCTGCCCCACAGCCACATCTTCTGCAATTTCAGCGAACCCTGGTACTGGACCGGGATAACAGAAGATAAAAGAAGTGATAAAATTTGCGGACAATATTGCAAGTTTTTAAGATAACTGCTTTTTGGAGTTGAATAAAGGTATATTTATTTAAATTAAGTTCCAAAGGCTGGCTCATGCCTCCGTCAAAGGATTTTTATCTAACGGTGAAACGCAGCCAGTCTTTAGCAAAGCTAACCCACTTGGATCAACTTTTTTAGTTTTTTCTTTTTTATATATTTTTACTTGTTATGTATATATGTAAATATGTTTTTTAGTGTAAAATTAGAATTATATTTATTACTATATACCGCACACTTAATCATTAAGTGGCCTAACTGAAAAAAGATGATTTTTGGGTAATCGCGGAAACCTACCAACACTTACACCGATGCAGATCAGCTTTTTTAGGTTTTTTTTTTTTTTATTTTGGTTTTTACTTGTTGTGTAATATGTTTTTTAGTTTAATTTAGAATTAGATTAGTTAGTACATAACGCACGCTTAATCAGAAAGTGACCTAACTCAAAAAAGATGGGATACGACTTAGGGACCTTCAAGAAAAGAGCATACTAATTTCTCAAAGGCCGGCAACGCATCTGCGAGCCCTCTGGGGTGTTGCAGTTGTCCATGGGCGTCGGTAGTCCATTAGGAGAACCGCCTGCTCGCTTGCCGCTTTGAAAAAAAAAAGAAAGAAGTAACTTTTACTGAATATCGATGAAATATTAATAGTCTTTATTTATCATTATCAATTTATTGATTTTATAATAGGTTTATAAAATAATCGTATTACTATAATCAATACATTGATAAATAAAACCTATTATAACATCGTTAGCCAGCGATTGTTCTATCAATTCTAATCGAAATAATATCTCACCTTTATTTATTATCAAAAACAAATTAAAAGTTTCTTTATTGACATTGGCATTCTGAAAAGCACTTGTTAATTTTAGATAGCGAGCAGTTTTTTAAAAATATTTTAATATATTTTTAAAATCATTATCTATAACGAAAATAGCTTTTGCACTCTTTTCAGTTTGTATCGTTTCCGCTTTCTAATAAGGATGTTCGTCTTGAAGTTCCTCCTTCCTTCCTTTCTTTCAGCCCGATTACGTCCACTGCTGGACATAGGCCTCCTCCATTGACTTCCACAGAGCTCTATTTCGTGATAAGGAAGTTCCTCGCATTAATATAAAAAGTCAAAGTCAAATTTTTCCATTCACATAGACTTTTTTATAACCTCTTATAAAAAAGGCAATATGAATAAAAGATTTTATTTTTTTATATATAGACTAAGATAGATTTCCCCGTGACCCAAATACGACTAGACTAGTAACGTGATTACATTGGTCCTGATGTCCTTAATTCCACCTGCTCAACATGTACATAAATGGTCACTGAACAAACCGACAACCTTGATACGACATATTAGATCAATTCTATACAAATAAGTTAAATCAAACTGACTGTTTTTGTATCGGCGAAAGTAAATTCTTTTAATAAATCCGCATTATAACAACAATATACGACGTTTTTTTTTTCTTTTTCTGTTATAATAATTGCGTAAATAAAATTTACGAAGAGGTGTTACTTCAACCGAGTGGTTAATGATATTTTATGCTTTGTTTGTCTTTTAAACGAACTTATTTTTGTTAAAAAGATAAAAATAGCTGTATCTCAGTGTTGGATAAACATATCGATAAAATTCTTAAATTGGCTGATAGAGGACTCGGTTTATGTCTAAGCTTGCGTTATATTTAATAATGAAGCCCATACAATTTTCAAATACAAGTGTGATCACATGTCTTAAATATTTTAGATAAAGTAAGTATAGACATTTAGTTATACTCCAGAAGACATCAGAGTGTCAACAAGACTAAGAAAATGGGAACAGTATTTGCTTGACAAGTAACTTGACCAAGTTTTGCTTCGCGATCTAAATAAGGAAAAGTAGGTCAGGGTAAACACTTATTGTTAGACTGACTGCATAGAAATGATATGAAAAACGTGTTGTAGAGGCCGTTGCTTAGATATTTGATCAATTCAAAATTTATTCCTCAACCATACTCAGATTAAAGGGAGAAAATTCACTTCTGTAATTCTTTGTTTCGGTAATATTATGCAGTCGAGGCCTTATTTATAAATGTATAGATTGCGTGTATTTAAAATTCGTAGCCGTTGGCAAACGGAAGTCTGTCAAATTTGGGTAATTTATCGTTAATTCTATGGAAATGTCTGCATAATTTTGGAATATTATTGGTATCCTGTAAGCAATTTCCATTGTGCCTGTTCGATTTTCGAAAATAGTTCTCGATTCGTTTAAGTACCCTTTTGCGGAGTCGTTTTTCGAAGGTCGTATAAACTTCGGTTCGAACATGAAGGCCATGATTTTTGATGTTTTTTGAGATTTACGTGCGATAGTTTAGTGGATAAAAAGACTATAATCGACTAGCTGTGCCCGCGACTTCGGCCGCTTAAAATTTTCGTAAAAAAAAAAGAATCAATTTTAGCGCGATATTATAGCCTTCCTCGGTAAATGGGCTAACACTGAAAGAATTTTTCAAATCGGATCTGTACTTTCTGAGATTAGCGCGTTCAAACAAACTCTTCAGCTTTATATATTAGTATAGATAGATTAGCATTTGACAAAATCGGTAAAATCAGTTCTCCTTGTGGGATGGGGTCAGTCACATCCTCTACAATCTAAACGGACCCTGGTACTAGACCAGGATAACGCTAATTAAATAACGAAGAAGCTATTAAGAAGATATTAAGCAGCGACTTTTTTAATTTCAGGCACGACTCCAGGATTACCAAGTACACAGCTACACGGGTGGACCAGCAGGTGAACCATCAGGCAGATTGCCGCCGATTCGGGAATTTCAAAGAGAATTCCGCGAAGGTCGCCGTGAAAGCGCCGCAGCCGCCTCGGCATCGACTAGAATAAGGTGTTGTGCCTCAACATCAATTACAGCATCTTTATATGGCAACTAGCTGTTTCCCGCGACTTCGCCCGTGTAACATTAAACTTACGAGAGCCCTTAAACCTCATTAATATGGCCCTATCGATAAATTCGTTCTTAACGGATATCTACTAACTATTAACTACCCCGTTGTCAAACTACATCTTCATACTTCCCGCGGTTGTCGAGATTTAATCATACCTTTCGCTTTTATATATATAGATAAATTTATAGACAGCCCAATAATTACGCTTGTTTCCACAGATGTGCCCAAAAAATTGTAACACAGCTAGAGACATCTCCGCAAAAGGACAAACAACACTTCTTCCGACCGTTAAAACCCTCAAACAAAGATGATCCACCCAAATCGAGAGATCATAGCAAAGAGACTGATAAGAAAACAGATAACCCCAAAGTAAAACCCAAAAAAGAAGATAAGAAAAAGAAAGAGGCTGACGAAAACACGAAACAAGGAGATAAAAACAAAAAAGACGAAACTAATGATAATAAAAAGAACGAAAGCGCTGAAAAGAAAAAGGAGGAAAAACTAAGACTTAAAGCGGAGAAGGAGGCCAAAAAAGAAGCTAAAATGCAGGCGAAAGAAGAGGAGAGACAAGCTAGACTTCTCGCGAAAGAGGAAGAAAGACAGGCGAAGTTATTAGCAAAGGAAGAAAAGAAGAAAGCAAAAAAAGAAGCAAAGTTGGCAGCGCAAGCGGAGAAGGAAAAAAAGTAAATAGAAATATCCATAAAATTTTTACATCGTAGTAACTTTTAGCCGTCTTTAAAATTAAAACATATTCGTTAGACTTTTTATTTATCTGCAAAACGGCAGAAATTGACGGCTTTGAAATTGAGCGAATTGACGGCGGGTTTTTGACGAAATTTTCACAGGCACATAGCTAATATGACAAGGAATTAAGTTAGCCACTTTACATTCAGATTATAAAATCTACTTTTAACAAAATAGGATTCTGGACAGAAAAATTTAAAACCCCCAAAGAAAAAAAAACAGATAATTCAACGTGAACTATGGTACGTTATAATTAGTCATACATACAAATTGACCTAAACTTAATTAAAATCTATTATTCTTAGACTTAAATCAAATCCGACAGACGTTGATATTCGAATTTTTTTTTCTTCATGTAATTACCGGGTTTTTTGTACAAATATAGAGTACATATTTTTTATTGTAACTTATGGTTACTTGATTGGCTTGTAATATTATTCTTTTTTTCACGAGGAGCAAAAAATATTACAATCAAAAATATAATCCTTCTTAATATCGATATTTTATTTAATAGGAAGAGTGTATTAAGATATTACGTGGTTTAGTTTAGGAATTCCCAAGCTGGGTTGATGGAGCCTAGAAGTTACATAAAATAGTAGGCAGGGGTCCGCCAAAATTATTACTAGCTATTCTCGCGACGTCGTTCGCGTAAAATTTGATTCAATTTTAGCCTTCCTCGATAAATGGACTTTCAAATCGGACCAGAAGTTCCTGAGATTATCGTGTTCAAGTAAACAAACTCTTCAGCTTTATATATTACATTACAAAGCGGTTACAAAAATTATTTTGAAATAGCGTACAATATGTGATGAGATGAGTTTTTAAAGTAAGCCTGACCTCATTCATAGACAGCAGGTTTGTGGACAATACCGAGATGGGTTGCCCAACTGGGGCCCTGTGCGCCCCAACACCTGCACACGAGATTTAATGGCTGCATCGGACAGAGCAGTTGATGTGGCCACTTTCTGAGCTACTATTGCCACTAATTTTATGAAGTTTGCTATTGAATCGATACGAAGAAGAAGATTCATAGACAAAAATATTTTTCCTTGAACCTAAAAAAAATAATTACAGTACAGATATAAGTAAAAAAACGTAAAAAAAAGTCTTATATTATATGTCGAATCCATAATCATAAACTGGCCTAACTCAAAAAAGCTGATTTCTGGGAAATCGCAAAAAAAACGTTTTGCCATTTACCACTTATTCCGCTTATAATTCTATAAAAACGGTATTATAGTAACAAATTATACATAGTTAATGAAGTGATAATATTGAAATATTATTTTAATGATCGTTTATAATTTGTTTGTCTTTTTAACAAACATCTATTTTTGTTAAAGAGTCAAAAATAGCTGTATCTCAGTGTTGGATGGTGAGATTGAAATAATTCTTAGATTCTTAGATCTCCCTGTAACATTAACTGACTTCAGACCTAAAACGTAACTGTTCAGTTTAAGATTAAGCACGCTATAAGTATCATAATCGCTTCTGGATTTTACTTTAGCGGTTTCTTCGAGAAATGTGCTTCTCTTTAAAAACACAGCAGCCTGAAAACGCAGGCAAGTATAAAATGTACGGGACTGTGAAAAATTGCTTGAGACGGGCTACAAATAATGACGTCATATCCCGCATGTAAATCGTTGTCTACCCCAGAAGCATGCGTATCTCTTTTGAAATTTCTTCATTTTTTCTTGACAAAATATCTTTTTTCCTCTCTCTGGTTCCAAGGGCTGATTGTCAGCTCATTTCGGCTCGGCTAATGTTAGGGAATTTCTTTAATTTGCGCTTTGTGAAAATGAGATTTTATTTGTATGTATTTTATGCCGAGGTTTTTTCTTTGTGCTTTTGACAATTTATGTCATGTAATCCGGATATATTAGGAACACAAACAGATAATGATGATGTGAGTGTGAGACTATTTGACGCAAATTGACGTAATGTCTTGATTTCGATATAAACAACGGCTTCACATTACTTGGCGGCATTGATTCAGCGCAACGGCATAAGTAAGGCAGTGACTGAGTGGTGGCCGAGGACCGGAAAACGGAGCATTAGTCGTCCAGCAACCAGATGGGTCGACGACGTAATATCTGTCGCGGGTCGAACCTGGTCCAGATTGGCTCAAGACCGTAAAATCTGTATGCTCTTTGTGAACATCAAAATTTTTAGAATACGTTAGTTTTTATGCACTGTAGAAGTGAAAAGGTTGAAGCTTTATTAATTTTATTTTCTTACTTGCTAAAGCTAAGAAATTTTCCGTTATTTCTAGTATGATCAGATTTGCATGTGTTTGATTTCTTATAAATAACGTTTGTGTCTATCAGGTATTGGAAATCTAACATTGCTATCGGCAGCTCTACTGACTTCTTAATATTCACAAGTGGGCCTTCAAAGGCATTTTTGAATAACCGCCATATTTGCATTGGGGTTAGCATTTAGGATTCAAAGCGTAGAATGTAAACAGTATCTAGTACTTAAGTTTAAATTCAAATAGGCGGTATTCAAATATTCTTTTAAAAAGATTTTTTAGAGTGTCTAAATTTTATAATATTACTTTAGAAGATAATATTACTAATATAATATTACTTTAAAAGACGACGATGAGGAAATAAAATACAGGAAAAAAGTAGCTAATAACTACGGAATAGCGAATACGATTTAAACGGGTCTTACTCTAGAAAAGATTTTTATTTGGTTATAAATAGGTTCTTTTTTGCAAATTTCATGTTTTTATTCTGTGGTTTAAATAGATAAAACAGTCAGGACAAATAAATATATACTAGAGATTGCCGTCTGTGTAGAAATTTAGTCACATATCATTAGACTTGCGGACTCTTTAACTGCCGGCAACGCATCTGCGAGCTGTATGGTGTTGCAGTGGTCCGTGGGCGTCTATAGTCACTCGAGAGATATAGCATGTGGCGGAAATTGAGCAACTAGAAAAAAAGTGACTCCAGGGAACCGCCTGCCCGTTTGCCACTTGTATATACAAAATTTTAATTCTTTGTATAATGACATTGTTTATCATTTATTTATTGTTTATTCATTGTTTATCACGCTTTGACAACATCTTACAGTTAAATGTATTGTGTGTGTGAATCGTTTGGCATTGATGTGCGTGAGTTTATATCTTAATAATTTAATATATTTCTAATGCATATTTTATAAAAAACCTAGCATTCGCACACTCTTCTTCATGTAAACAACTTAAATACTTAGCAAGTCAAATGATGCGAGAGCATATTAAAGGACTCATGACTTTGGGTAGCGCCATCTAATAGAATAGCTCCAATATTTAGTCTCTTGTCGCAAATTTGTAAATCATTATATATTTCCATAAAAACTTTTCCTTATTTTTATTATACCCACTAAGAGTATTTTTTTATTAACTTTGAATGTCATATTAATTATATCTTATTAACAACCTAAAAAATGAATTTCAAGTTTCTAGCTTTAAAATTACTATATTATCATACAACCTTTCATACCTTACTTTAAACCTTTAAAGTAGCCTATAACCTTTCTCAGGCTCTAGACTATACGTGTTCCAAATTTCATTCAAATTGGTTCAGTAGTTTTAGCGCAATAGCGCGACAGACAGACAAAGTTACTTTCGCATTATCGTTACTTTTACATTATTAGTTAGGAAGTTATTCGTATGATTAGGATATTAGTTAGGTTTACAATCTCATATGTGGGTGCGTTTGTTAGGTACACCTTTAGGCCGTAACTTCTCAAACGAGTATCATAAAGTTTTGCATATACGTCAGATTTAGATACCGTTCTTTAAAAAAAATACTATTCCGGAAATTATCACGGGACTACTAAACGCTATGTATGTACTCGTAATTTTAAAGAGAGAAACTAAAAAAACGCGCGAATATTTTCCTTTTTTTTAAACTCTCTACCAAATATCACGATAAAGTGACATAATCGATTAATTCAAATTTTGACTCAACAACGACAAGTTTAATAAGGTAATAATGTTAAAATATTAAAAAAAGTTGTAGGTATCTAGATTCCTATTGGTTCTTCTTTTAATAAGCGTTTCAACGTAATTAACGTTTAGAACGAGCCAAACATTAATTCTTAAAAAAAAAAGACATTATTGATTATAATGAACGAATGTTTATTAACGAATATTATTGCAGATAGAATGATAGCGTCCGAACATCTCACTGGGGTTCCGCTATTGGTGCTAGCAAATAAACAAGACATTCCAGATTGTATGGGTGTACATACGGTCAAGCCAATTTTCAATTAGTAAGTAACTCGTATTGTCTCTGTACATTACTATTCCCTCCGTTATAAGGAAAATTATAAGAAACTTGTGCGTTTGAAGCTTTGATTATCCCACACGTAGTAGAATAATGATAAATAAAAATAATTTTGCTTCAGTGTTTTACTATTCAATGGCGTGCAAAGTTTACATGAATATATTAATATATAATATTAAATACAAATAATTGCTGAAATAAAAGTACAATGTCAATTATCAATAAACAAAATAGTGAAAGATTTAAATTAGTACATAAATTATAAAATGTCAAATAATACAATTTTTCCTTTTACACAATTAAAGTTACGGAATTCATTTACAGAATAAAATCATTTTTCTAAAAGCCATTTGTGTAAGTTAGGCTTGAATTTAGATAGTGGCATAGTTTTTAAGTGGTTATGACAGTCGGTTAAAGATATTTAGCCGTGCAGTAACAATTATTTTACTCGCTAATTACATAACTCGCCCAACAATCACATTCTCTGCAATCTTCTTTCAAGAAGTCTCGTAGAGAATCGCGTTGAAAGTTGATAGAATAGAGAAGAGATGACAGAAAGAGAACAGTAGAGAAAGGGACTGAACTTCACTGATTTATAGCATTGATATCAACGGAACCCTGCGTGCGAACGACGGAGTCTAAAAGTTACAGCGAGAAAAGTTGCGTTTAAACCATGTTGTTAGCTTTACCATAAACAGGTGCTATGTTGTAAGATGCGAGGAAAAAAACACATTTTATATTATTTTTATTGTGTGGATTGAATACAGATGAAGCTGTTAAAACATAGCGTCAAATACGGATACAGATATGAGGTTTTTGTTTGATAGTTTTTGAACTATAACTTTTTTACGCTCGCTTGACTTGAGGAGTAAGCTGGTGAATACCTGTTACGAAAGTGTGAGCGTTACGAAAAGTGTAATCGGCCGAGGCGATACAAATTGAGAGGAAAATATAATTTGGGGAAGATAGAAGAGAGAGATGTTTAAAGTGAGTAAAATTGTAACTTCATTTTAAAGCTTAATCATACATATATATATATATTTGAGGAGGTCGTGGCCTAATCAGTGGTTAGACATACCTAAGAAGTATTCCTGATATTCTTTAAAAAAAATGGCATTGCGCACGCGCGACCGGAAGCTACTTTAACAATATAATATTAATATAAATTTGTAAAATGCTTGTCAAACGTCAAATTACGTTCTCGGGAGAAACGAATTTTATTAACATAAAATACACAAATGAAACAAAAAAAGTAACAAATGATCTTAAAATATGACAACGTATTTGACGCATAAAACGACTTTATTAGAATTCATAAAACTGATTATGTTTTCGTTGTGTATTCTGAAAGATCGCATTCGTGTTTAATATTCATTTTTCGTTTCACATTCTTGTAAATTACCTTGGCTTTGCAGAAAATAAATGCTGGAGCATTTTTCATGCCTATAAATCATAAGAAATCACAGTTTGTATAGTTTAGTACCGGTACCACCATTGTACATATTTGAACTAGCCGTATTTGTCCGAAAAAATGAAAATTAGTTTCAGAGGCTTCAAACCTAACGAAATAATGTCAAATTTAGTTATCCTCCCAACAAAACCTATATTATAAATCAAAGCGTATATATAATAACTATTAGAATTCATAATAAACTACTGAAAATAATCCGACAGATATGTAATAAAATTAGATAAAACTTTTTATAGAATTGACGAACTCACTTTATGATTAATGGCTGCTGAATGCTATGTTTTAGTTTTAATAACGATGACATTGTTGAATTATAATGACATTCAAAATTGATATTTGCACACCTCTTAATGGTAGATCATGGTGAGGCTGTATTTATGTGAAAATATATGTAAAAAAACTCCTAATCGAGCAAGGAAATTAATTTGAATTCGTTTTATCAATAATTACATCAAACGATGTCCTAAAACTTATCGTACCATTCCGTACTCGGATCAGACTATGTTATCAGATATTATGTCCGTGTTAGTACCGTGACGTGATCAACTAATCCTTTTTAATGACTTTCCCAAGTGTTTCGGAGAGCTGATGTTCTTAATTTTGTTTTAAGTTACTGATGATAATTGTTTCTGATGCGGAGAGATGTGGCTTCACTCTGCATCTTTTACCCAACTAAAACATTCTACTTCTGTGCCCTGACACGTGTAAAAAAAACCCGCTTTAGCTAATCTTAAAGGATCCACGGGAGCTGATGCGGGCCAGCTCGTGAAGGTGCTCAACCTATTCGTTTCCAGATTCATTCTAGCATATGGAAAACGTAGCTTAACCAGAACAATTGTGAACTTTTAAATACTTTGGTAATTCCATGTAATTAATTACTACTATTTTTCCGAGAATGAACTCAACTTTTGTAAACAATAATTCAGTATTAAATAGACAAATTCAAAGTTATGACTTTTGACTTAATTGCGATTTTGTTGATAAATGGCAATGACTTATGAGTTATGACACATCATGACATCACACAGCAGCTCTCTATTCCCCAAATACCTACAGAAAACATTATTAGCTCCTCGAGCATTATGTTCCTTGGTTATTCGCTTCATAATTCATTGAATAGATTAGAATACTTATCGCAATTAATCTACTACTTTGTTTGGCATTATATTTACCAAGTCTTACTCGTTGCTCAACTTTTCCACATTAATGATAGCTTTTAAAATACTTGACGATTTAAAAGAGCTTGTAAAAGTCTATTTCAATAAGACAACTATTGATTTCATTTGATTCGAGACCAATATTTCTATCGGTAAAGGGTTTTGTTCAAGTGTTCTCAAATATTTGAAAAAAAAATATATAAATAATTTTCTCTGTCTGGTTCTTTCTTTATTTCAGTTCTACACGGTGACATTGTCGCGGTTAGGATTAGGTTTCTAGGGTGTTCGGTACATGCAATGTGACTACTAGGTAATGTTATTTGGAAGTTTTTTTTAATTTTTTTCCTTTTTTTAATTTTGCCAGAAATGTGTTTAGATAGTCCATCTATTGCTATGAGAACACTCAAAAAGTATTTAAAAATATTTCGGAAAAAAAAGTAAAAAAAAATAAAAGTCCTAATAAATTACGCAACTAACTCACCCTACTTACAAACATTATCTATCAACTGTTCATTGATTGACCGCGCGGTAAACATTTGAAGGCCGAAAGGCGGCCGGGGCGGCGCGGCTCTTGTTTCAATTAGTCCATGGGCGACGGTAGGCACTTCGGTGACTACTGCCTGCTCGTCTGCCCCCTTGTAACATAAAAAAAAAAAAAAATCTCTTCAGCTTTATATATTAAATTAAAAATTATAGATTTATATGCATTTTTGTAGAACGCGGAGATAACACCAATTATATGAAGATGCAATTAGTACAAACATATTCATATATTAAAATTTTCGTGCGTGTATAGACTCGCACTCAGTCATTGGTATATTCCATTATCGTGCTTCCCATTTCTACCGTTATATTGTTCAGTTTATTTGCATTCTTATAGACAGCCGAACACCCATTATATTTACCATCAAAATATAATCGGTCTTTGGTATTTATACGTACAGTGGACCATGAAATCGGTTTGCCACTCTAAGGACGAATATCGTTTGCACGTCAGTAACCCTTAGCAAAATTCTCTTTAACTAGGAGCTGTCATGCAAAATCGTGAAGCACTTTCTTGGTCGATTATATATATATATTCTTATAATATATTCCTTAAAATTTTGAGCGTGTGTATGTATATCGACGACTATTATTTCCCGCTTTCCATTTATAACCACTTCCTTTGTGCGCTACAGAGCAAGTGCAGCTTCCATTTCATTGCAATCGATATGTCAAATGCTATCCGTTATATTGAACAATTTGTATGCATTTTTACTGAACTCTGAGGTTACACCAACTATATTTGGAAGGTGTTTCTAAAGACATATTTCTATATTAAAATTTCAAGCTAATTGACTATATTTTATTTTGATTTCCGTTTAATTCAATAATAGTGATGTTTCTAAGAATAAAAACATGTATAGACAAAATACACTTTTCACTAAAAATTTAAAAACAAATTATTTTTAAATGAAAAGAAAACCGCCTTCAAAAGCAAACTAAACGGCGAGGAACTAAAAAGCAAAAAATAAATAGTACTCTCAAACGATTTAGTAGACACTTACTGATGTGCTGAATTCGGTACCAAGCCAAGCCGGCTGGCCCGTTGGCGCAGTGGGCAGTGACCCTGCCTTCTGCTCCGGGGGTCGTGGGTTCGATTCCCACCTCGAGTAGGCCACGGATTTCATTTAGCAAAGAAGTTTATAGTAAGGTAGTAGACATACATCCGTTAAGAACGGAATTTTATATACTTTAATTTTATGCCACAGATAGTGCCAAAGAATAGTGTTTTAAAAAATAAAGAAACCCAAAATTTACTTTTAATTATAATAAACATGTCTAACTGTACTCAACTCTACGGCATCTCGCATAGAATTCACCTGGAACGCGCTATATTTCTTCGGAGCGAAATGTAATTAATCAAAAAGTTTTCCAACTCGGTCCCCATCAAGGTGTCAAGAATGTTCCAGAACGTCCCGGTTCAGTCCCGCATATTTTTGTAAAGAAATGTTTCAATGGACATTGTTGATGTTAATATACAATGTAAGCTTTTATAGGATTAAACTAAGCTTTCCCGAAGTGGGGGTGAGTGGAGGTTTGATATTTTTCACAATGCCTCAATGGATATTTTATAAGGTTGGAAAGGATTTAGTGTTTTGTGCGAATTTTCAAATTTTTGTGAACGTTTTCTTAATATTTGTTAGCGGTTTATTTAAATATATTATTAAAGCATTGGAATGTTTCGTCGTCCTAGCGTTATCCTGGTTAAATACCAGGTTCTGTTTAGATTGTAAAGGATGTGGCTGTGCGGCGAGTTAAGATAACCGATTGCTATTAAAAAAAAACGTATAACCGCTCCAATGAGTACGATTTTTCTTTCAAAAAATGAATTGCGTTTAAGTAAGCTTTCCAAGCTTAAACTATAGAGGCTAAAACTTTAAAATCCGCCAAAAATTAGGTAAAACTTGAATTTGTTGTAAAATTGAAGAAATACATATATTGTCTATGGCTATGAAAATTTAAAAAAATATAGAAGGTAAGCAACGCTGTGAATGTTTTTTATGTGACCTCCTGTATGTCCACCAATGGCCGCCGATGAACCGGCAGGCCAAAGAAGAGGTGGCGTGACGACCTGGATTCCTTTGCGGGGAAATTGTGGATGAGATTGGCCTAAGAAAGAGCAGAGTGGACCGAGAAAGGGAAGCCTTTCCCCAGTAGTGGGCAATGGGCTAATTAAAAAAAATTCCTAGCCAAGTAGTATCTGGTACGCTTAGCGGCAACTTTTTCCACATTATTTGCACAGGTCTAAAGACAACCTCAAAGTTTACATTCGCTTTCTCGGTGTTGTTTGACTTTGTGCTTATTCCACGAACAGTATTACCGCCTCATTATACATTTTCTTAGGGGGGGGGTAGGCCTTTACTTAGTAGTGGGGCAAAACAAGTTAAACCGCGATCAGATATTTTATTATTCGCCTTTTTTTTTTTAAAAAGGAGTGGAGGTCGCATCTTCAATCATTCATTTAAAAAACTTTATTTTACAGATTTGAATAGAAATGTGATATATCCAACAATAGTTTTTAATCCCAATCTGAATAACGAAAACGAAATCAATACAGCCGTTGAGATTGTTGAACTGAATTCGGATGAAGAAATCCCTGAAAAACATCAACACGACAATAGTTATAATCAGACATGGTGCAACATAACAGATACAAGTGACGAACAAGATGTTATAGATAATAGTTATAGAGTAAATCGTCAAGCCAGAGATAAGAGACGACGCAATAATGAACAAAGACAATCTTACGTTGAAAATGATACCGAAGCTGTTCTCAATCAAATATTTACCGATTTCTATGGTATAGATTGTCATAATAGAGGTGAAAATTCACCAAGCAATAATTATCAATCGGACTATTGTAGTATCCTAAATAATTATAATGTGTCTGATACTTCATCGGATTCAAATAGATATGAAGATATCGAAATTATTCAAGATAATAAATCGGATTTTGATGATAATTCTTGGAAAGTTAGTAATAATAAACGCACTAGAGAACATGCTTACGATGAATACAACTCAGAAAAAAGGACCATTTGGATTTATGCTTTAAAAAATAAACGTTACTTGTCAGAACACGATTTTGAATTAGTCAATATACCTAGTAAATCGTCAGAGAATACTACAGATGAAGACGAACCAATTAAAGAGGTTCCAAATATTAACCGACTCGCTACAAAAAATTTTCAGATGAATCATTGCTACCTGAATGCTAATATAATTATTAGACAGTTGTATAATTTCAATTATTTTACGTGGGAGGTATCGATATATACTAGTGTTATAAAGAGGAAAGATTTGATCTTTTGTTTGCATTGAATATGGACCGATTTGAAAAATTATTTCATAATTTGTGTCCTACATTATTTCTGATGAACATAGTCGATAGAATATTTTCAAATAAGTTAGGGATCCGTATGAATACTTTGATAATATAAATGCGGACCGGTAGTATGTGATATTGATAGTAATCGGTATTTAAATGCAGACCAATAGATCAACCGTAAACGGACGGACTGTATTCTGCAAAGTGCTCGGTTCAAATCCTGACTGACGAAACCACTCACAACTCAAGATTTAAAGAAGAAAGGCTTAAATGGAGTGATAACAAAAATTTTCCTAATATATATTTTTTCTATATATAAAAGCGAAAGGTCACCTGACACAAAATCTCGAAAACTGCGGAACGTATGAAGATGAAATTAGGCTGGGAGATATTTTATACTTAGTAGACGTCCCAGGATTTTTCGACAGTGCTAGATTAAGGAGGTGTAATATATAAAGCTGAAGAGTTTGTTTGTTTGTTTGCTTGATTGCTTAAACGCGTTCATCTGAGGAACTACTGGTCCGATTTGAAAAATTCCTTCAGTGTTAATTAGCCCATTTATCAAGGAAGACTTGTTGGCTATATATCATAACGCTAAAATTTGTCACCTAATTTAATGCAGACGAAGTCGCAGGTAATACTAGTTTCTTATATAAATAAAACTTTAACGTATTCGAAAAAACAATGGCTCCAAAAATACAGGCATATTAAACTGTGAAGGTAAAAGTAAATTTTATAAATAAATAAATATTACCTATTTCTTATCATGTCTCATATTTACCACATATATATTTGTGGTATGGATATTGTGTATTGTTCATGTGATTCCATATAAATTCTATATTAATAGATCCTTCGCCGCACTGCATTCATGCTTGACCACTTCACGCAAAATTACCTACTTGATTTTAAGAGCGTTAGCTAGTGGAAATGTACACGAATCATATTGTTAGAATTCCAAACACTTGTTTCAGAAAATCCTATATACATACCTTAAAACACTTGTTGTTGTCTAAGCAATGTAGCAATGTAGGAACGGGAACGGGAACGGGAACGGGAACGGGAACGGGAACAAGTACTGGGATGATATAGGATAATAGAAGTAAATAGTAAGTAGCCGGACAGGACATCGTCTGTCGGGTCCGCTAGTTTAATAATAAAACTTTTTAGCATGTTCTATCAACATCAAAAATTCCAAGTCTCTACGTCTAATAGTTTGGAAATGCTAGGATCACTTTACGGGCGGACAGACGGACGGACGTAGTACTGCGGAACTCTAAAAAGCGTTTCCATTAAAGTTTTAAACATTATTATCATACTTTTATATATACATACTATTATTGATTACTTTATAATACTACTCCGTACGTTTTATCTAGCTCAATTTTGTTGGAAACAAATAAAATATCATCATCAAGTGAACGTGATTGCCGAGTGATAGTAAAGTAAAATTTGAAGTATAAAGCCAATTTCAAAGAAATTCCAACATCTTCGTGACCGAAATTACCTTTTGATTGTGGATCGCTTTATCGCTGATGCGTTAGACTTTCTATATAATTAATTTTTAATGTAGACGAACCCAAGAGTTATTAAGAAGATTCCAGTGTAATAAATGGTAAATAGTATGAAATTTTGTATGCAAATTAGAACGTATTAATCCGATTTTAAAACTTGACTTTTCTTGTAAAAAAAATAGAAGCGGAATTTCTTTTCATGATGTTGATGTAAGTAATCTATTTATAACGTATTGCAGAATGTAACGCACCGGAGTACGTTGCATGTCCTCGAACCGCTGACTGATCGACTTTCCCTTTTTAGGCCTCATTAGGACATATATATTTCCTACATCAGGAACACTATAGAGAAGTTTTTCCACGAGGACTTTGCCCATGAAACCCGTTCCGCCCGTCACTAGAACGCTCTTGCCTTTGTAGAATTCTCTTATGGACATATCGGACGCCATTCCTGTAACAATACAACATGTATCAGTTTGAAATACAGGGTGGGCCAGAAAGAATTGCGAATTTGAAAAAAATATAATAAAAAAACTAAATACAGTTCACATACGAAAATTTCAGCCCCTAATTTACAAATGTTTTTATTCCCGGATATATTCGAGTTTTGTAAAAAAAATTAAAAGCTGATGTACTGATTAAATACACTTATTGAAAAGGTTAAAAGCCCCTGGTTGACTACTTCTTATAATCCGTTGTATTTTTCTTTTGGCAAAAGGCAAAGACATTACATTATACAGCCTTATCAGCGAAAGCCATGTCTAAGGGTATATTTAATATAACTAAATAGCTAGATTTCGAACAATGCACCTAAAATTTGCATATAATATAAATCCCAATCAGAACAGAAATTACCGTCTAATCGTGGCCTTACTCGACAAATTTACAGCTTCATTTGCATAATGATAAATGCTTAATGAGAAAATTGATATTTCCGTTGATAAATCAGTAGCTAAGATTAATATACAAATCGGTATATTTATAATCTATCACATTTCTGCTCAATTAAGTGATAGAGTGCAGCTCTACTTTTTACGGTCTTCTGTCAAATATTCTGGCATTTTACAAACTTAAATATATAACAAAAACCTCTGTCTTTTAGTCGCCACAAAACGTGTTAAATATAAACTTTAAATAGCTAAATGTATTTGTCTTAAATTAGTAATACATAAAAGGTTAATTAATAAAAATGTTCTGATTTTATTAACAGACTATAATTATATAGAAAATTTTGTTCATTCAACTTTACTTTGCATCATTTCCTTGATATAGTCACTGTTTGTGTAGACAATGATAATTCTATTTTAAATAGTTTTAATTCCAAGGTAAATGATTATTTTACTTCAATGTATGTAGCCTCATTTGCAGAGATTTTGCACCAAATTTTCTGTTAGAGCGAAGGGTGTACCTCATTATTCCAAAGGCATTCACAAAACCAAATTTGCGCTTTACCTCTATAGAATAGAGGGCGGAATATTATCGGAGTTTAGAATATTATCTTGAACATTATGCCAAGGTTGCATAACAACAATACATTTGAAGATTAATCAATTTATTCATGTATTCGATTGTAAATTCGCCCACCAGTAATAGATATTGCATTTTTCCAAATTCATTGTTAGGAATAACACAGGCATTAAGTTGTCTACCTTAGGAACAGACATCCGTGTGTCATATAGTCCTGTATATATTTATTTATTTCATTGGCGAAATAGATTGTTGGTATCAATGCCGTTAGGGATGAAAATTGTTTGATGATAATGCTTACTGACTATTTCTGGGGCTATATATCTAAAGTAGGGTTTTGGTTAATGCCGTTGCGAATCTTGCGTTTATACAAAACATCTATAAGGCTGAAAAATTCAGTGTTTCGTATTTTGGCAATACGGTTATGTGAAAAATGAATCAATGTAGTGATGGCTTTAGAATCTGCCCTGCCATGAATGCTTAACATAACTTTTAATACTGGTTATTAAGGATGTTGTGATACTAAATTTTGACTTAATATTGAATATCGATGATGTTGCAAAACTAAATATGTCTTTAAATATAGGCTTTATGTGTTTGAATATTGGATGTTGTTTGAAAGTTAAATATGAGTTTTAATATTGGCTGTCGATGATGCTGCGAAGCCAAATAAGTCTTTGAATATTGGCTTTATGTGTTCAAATATTGGATGTGTTTTCAAATCTAAATATGAGTTTGAAATTGGCTATTCATGATACTGCAAAGTTTAATATGAGTTTTAACACTGGCTGTCGATGATGCTGCGAAGCTAAATATTTGTTTGAATACTGGCTTTATGAGTTTGGATATTGGATGATGTTTGAAGGTTGATTATGAGTTTCAATGTTTGCTATCAATGATGCTGCGGTGAGTCATGAGTTTTAATATTGGCTGCCGTTGATACTGTGAAGCTAAATATTTGTTCGAATATTGGCTTTATGTGTTTGGATATAAGAGGGTGTTTCAAAGCTAAATATGGGTTTAATATTGGCTATCCATGATGCGACGAATAATACGAGTTGTAACGCTGGCTGTCGATGATGCTGCGAAGCTAAATATTTGTTTGAATATTGGCTTTATGTCTTTGAATATTGGATGATGTTGAAAGTTACATATGAGTTTTAATATTTTCTATCAATGATGATGCGGTGAGTCATGAGTTTTAATATTGGCTGTCGTTGATACTGTGAAGATAATAGCAATTCAAAAGTAAGGAAGCAAAAGTTCCGACAGAATCACGTTTTCAATTCTAATATATTCATCTCCTTTCCCTCACTGCCCCCCCCCCCTCTCACCCCCTCTCTCTCACTTTGTAATTAATAAAATAAATTTTATTGGTGATAATTTATTTCTCCATTAAAAACAGGATTAAAATTAGTCACATTTTCTGTTGTTTTGCGTGCAGTTATATTCAATAGGCGGTCCGTTACTCTTTGACTAACTCAAAGACAGTTTTCGTTGGTTTGGGGTGTACCTTGTCTAGCACACCTTTCGGCCAGCCCATTGGGTCCAATTTGGTAATGTCAAATTCTAGAATGTCTTCAGGGAGCACCCTAAAACCACGCGGTGATTCCTCGGGGCTGCCCTGAACTGTAGCCACTGCGACGAGAACCACAACAAAAATGAAGAATTTCATCTGTAAAGATAGAGCATTCTATACTGGTATACATAAAAGCGAATCGTCACCTAACACGAAATCTGGAAAACCACGGGACGTACTAAGATGAAATTTAGCAACGAGGGCGTTAGTTAGTGGACATCCGCTGTACCTATACTAATAGATAAAGCTGAAGAGTTTGTTTGTATGTTTACTTGAACGCGCTAATCTCAGGAATTACTGGTCCGATAGAAAAGAATCTTTCAGTGTTGATAGCCCATTTATCGAGAAAGAGTATAAGATATACTCACGCTAAAATTAAATATAAATATTTTAATTTATTTTATAGTTACGTATATATAGCGGATGTTTGTGTATACAGTTTTTTTCAACAGGGCCAAATTAACGAGGTCCAAGAGCTCTTCCGTGGTTAATTTTACGCGGATGAAGTTGCGAGAAACAGCTAGTATTTACCATTTAAAAATAAAACACAACTGATTTACTCCACGAAATTATAGATTGTAGATAGATAGATAAAAACATGTAAAACAAGAATGTTTATATTAAAGTCTCAGATTATAGAACCAAAAGTTCTTTAATCTGAGATTTATGTATGTTGAGAAACGAACGAATTGTAGTTCAAAGAGATACATTTGTTAAATTTTCAAATTTAAAGGTTCCGTATATATTTTACTAGTTGTTATTGAACTGTTAAAAAACGTTAGCGTGATGGTATATTAGAATTTGCTATGCCTATAGCCTGCTTCGATTAACGGGCTATCTAACACTTAAAGAATGTTACAAATTGTCCCAGTACTCCCTGAGCTTAGTACGTTTAAGTAAACAAACAAATTCTTCAACTTTATATATTAGTATAGATATTTATTTTACTACATAACTAAGTAATTGTTTATTAATTATTCTGTTACATAAAAATAAATCAATAATCCACATGAAAGGATCATGCAAAGCCATATTTCGCATAAACTTTTAAAATATGACGATTTTTGAACTAATATTGGATCGAACCCCGACCCAGTTAGGTCATTATTGTCCAATCATATAATAAACTCTAAAGTTTACCTTAAGGAAAGAGGTGTACTTTATATTTTTGGCTTGTTTATTAGCAGCTAGCTGTTTAATAGCGAAATCCCTTTGACCATCTTAATTTGGCCCTATCGAAAAATACTTTCTTAGCAAATGTCTACTAACTGTAAACAACGTCCTGCCAAATTTCATCATTGAATGCAGTTTTCGAGATTTCATATTAGGTGACCTTTCGCTTATTACGTCTCCCTTTGTGCGCAGTTTACTTCTTATATCTTCTCATAGTAGAAAATAAATACTAGGGAGGCCATGTGCTGATAGAAATTTGACGAGGGAACCCTAAATTCGAGTCGCCGTTCCACGTGACACAACCGTACATCTAACATTTTTAGTCGACGTCAGGTATCTAGCGGACCATTCCGGACCGTATAGCTGTCAGCTAATTTATTATGTCTGTTCGCCGCATTATTTTTTGATACTTCCACATCAGCCTTTCATTGGTTTAGACAGCGCCAAAGTTTTAATAGTTCAAATGTAGATATTTTTCTAAAATAAAACAAGACGCAAACTGGCAGGTGGTTTACCTAAGTGACTACCGACGCCCATGAACAACTGCAACACCAAAGGGCTCGCAGATGCGTTGCCGGCTTTTGAGTAAAAGGTGCTCTTTTCTTGAGGGACCCTGAGTCTATGTATTAGTTTTATTAGCATTAAGTTTATGTAAAACATGTACTGTATGTTTCCCTTAAAAATAAAAAAATAAAAAAAAATAAAAGATTTGTGGACATCCAGGCTAGATCCCGATGAATTTGATAAGGTGACAATAAAACCTCGGTATTTATTGAATGTGAGAGCACGACCAGTGCACGCGCATTTCAAAAAGTTTTTTAGTGATGAAGTCTTCATTGTTACTCAGACAAACTTGTATGCGGAGCAGCAAAATATAAAAAATTGGCAGCCTGTTGACAAACAGGAAATTAGTGCTTTTTTGGGCATTCTCATTATAATGGGTTATCATATTGTTTAGTATCTGTGCTGTCAAGTGTCAAATATGTTTATAATCTGTTTTAGTTTTACTTTTCTTTTTTTTTTTTGACATCTCTCTGTAACGGCATATGTAGTCGAAAAGAAATACAAATTTAAATCAAAGTGAATCAGCGTTTTAATGTCGATTTAGTGCATATACAAGTATTAACCCGAACATTTTGTGGTCCTTCGATCGCGAATTATGTCTGAAGACGGGGAAGATTGCGGTCCTCTATTCATAATTTTGAACGAATTAGATGACGCCATTAAAAAATTGTATACGAATTATAAGAAGACGTCGCAATCGCGATATACAAATAGTTATCTACAGACAAGACTAGAATTATTAGAAGAGTACTGGATACAGGTCAGAAAGGAACATCGAATGATTATATCGCAAGAAGACGTTTCAAAGAACATAGAAAATTTTGTAGGGTAAAATATGACCTTCCTACCTATCTTCCACAAATCGATTTATATTGGTCATAGGATCCTGAATTTCGTGTGAATGAAATAGCTGAAGTTATGCCAGTAAAACGCTTCAAAAAGGTTTTAGTCTTTGCATTTGAACGATTATAGTCAACAACCAAGTAGAGAAGATGTAAATTTTGATAAATTATATAAAATTCGTCCTCTTATATCCTTACTTAGTCACTCATTTCAAAACAATGCCTCTAATTCCTCTTCTCAAAGTATCGATGAGAGCATGATACTATTCAAAGGAAGGTCCAGGAGGATAGTTCTGGGATGCTTCAGCCGCCAACCTAGCACCAATGTCTACAAAAAAGTTATTTACTGAATTAACTGATATTAATATGTATTTGATATAATATGTATATTAATATCCCTTCGAGGCGGTAATCGAATCTACGACCCAAGGAGTGGAAGGCAGGGTCACTGCCTACTGCGCTAACGGGCCAATCGAAGAATAAGAGGTTCGTTCAACTTTAAAGAACCCCCACTGCGGATTTATCGAACGTGACTTATTTCGAAAACATAAGTATCATTTCATTTATATATTAATACGTGAAGCGAAAACTTGAGGTACCAATTTACGAAAATTGCGCGGACGGAGGACTATGAAATTTGGCACAATTGTAGTTCATATAGAGGAATGCTAATATATTTTTCTACCGTGCAATATTAATATATTAGATTATTAAAATGAAACCACACGCATGCCAATGCCAGACGATTTATACCATTTACACACACATGCGTGCATGATGTCAAGGCGTAATCGTGACAGCCACAATATGTTATATAAAATGTCAAAGTTTATTTTTTTTGTGATTTTTTTTTTGAATTCACTAGGTGCCAAAAATAGACATATGAAAATAAATGTTACCCTTTAACTCCTTTAACTTAAAAGCTTTCGGTGGTTCAACATCTGATGGCGTCTAAGCTCTGAGGATTACCTCAGTTGCCCAATGAATTTTTTCGTTAATACTATGACTTACCCTTTACGTATCAATGTATATTCTTTGATGGGTTAAAATTAATTAAAACTAATTCACTTCTAAAAAATAGAATAAGGAGTAGATTCCACTCACCGAACGGGTGGAAATTCTTTTTTGCAATATAAAAGAAAATTTTACAATGCTAGCTTCTTTCGGATATAAAAGACTAAAATCGAAATCTTAAATTTTACCTATATTTTTTTTTTAAAGAATATTAGGAATACTTTTTAGGTGGGAAATTTAGTTGTTTTAGTGGACTGTATATATGGTGAAAGGTCGCTGGTGAGGCGCGAACGAAATAGTTCAATTTGTAGCTAGAAAACTCAGCCACGAATATCGACGAATTTATTTCATTGCCTACAGAAATATATATATATATATATATATACATATTTTTTTTTTTTTTCTATAACTACAAAATAGTAAGGGGTGGGAAGGAGGTAAAAATTATAGACTTAAAACTTTCAAGAATTAGCAAGTCCCCAAAAAAGAAGTGTCTTAATAAACGGAATAAACTTAGCTTTTATATTGGAATTTTATAAAACATATACATTTAACAGAAAATCCTACAAGCCCTTGTATGGTTTAAAAGCGACAAACAACACATCGAAATTCTACGAATGTTTCTCGAATACAAAACGAATTGAGAATGAAATTGTATCGATTTTATCTTAGCTTTAGAGTCCAGAATCACGCTACAATTCGGTTTACCGTCAACAAAGGCTGCTCTAAAACAGTGTATGTTTTTAACCTTTCGTCATAAACTGTAATACTGCATTGCGATACCAATTTAATTAAACAGACAAGTATGACTTATACTCAATCCCATTACTTAGCCAATTTTATTTACGACTACAGTTATATTACGCTTGCTCTATAAATGACCGGTAATATATTGATACTAGCGGACCCGGCAGATGTCGTCTTGCTCGATTTACGGTCAGCCGACAGTTCTCGTACTAACATTATCTATGGGAAGTATTATGAAGATATTACAACAATGCAACCCATTTTTGCATCTTTTAGTAGTTGCTAAATATTCTTTTGTGTTTTTCTTTCTTTCCTTTTTCCTAATCCTTCCCAAAAATAATACGAATACGACAAAACAGGCAGTAGCAACGCACCAGATGTTTGAAGTCAAGAGAATTTTAAGAAAATGTATGTCTAAGGTATGGATGGAATTAAAATATTGATCTTATTATATACAAATAAGTATATGAAAAGAATTAAAGCAAAAAAACAACGTCTATCTGAAATGCCACTGCCCCAAAGTAGTGATTCCTTTGCTCTTATATGTATGCGACAGTAACTTTAAGGCGTCATATATATGTATGTATGTATATATATATATATATATATATATATATATATATATATAGTGTTTAAAATAGAACGTTGCTCGATAAAAAAGAGTTAGTTCCGGAGATTAGCGCGTTCAAACAAACAAACTTCAGCTTTATATATAAGTATAGATATACCTTCATTCCTTTTTCCTTCCTTCAGCCTGATGAAGTCCACAGCTGGACATAGGCTCCCCCCATGAATTTTCTACAAAGATCTATCTTGGGCCGCTGTAATCTTATTCAGCTGGTCCGGTAGCGCAGTCAGTAGTTACCCTGCCTTCCGCTCCGCTCCGGACGTCTTGAGTTCGATTCCCCCCTCGAATCTAGGTGTATTACCTATTTGTATTTATTTATATATTTCTATAAAAAAAGTATTTGTGTACAACAGGCGTTACATGTAGCGCAGACATTAAGTTGTCTACCTTAGGAACAACGTCCGTGTGTCATATAGTCCTGTATATATATTTATTACCATAATAACTCATAATTATTAACCTAATCACACATGACCTAATTTATATTAGGATATTCCATCCGTACCAAGCGGCGTTTGTCAAACGGGATCGTTAATCTGTTTTTGCCAGTCCTGACTGCGACATTAGATCGATGCTGTCTTCGTGAGTAACGACTTAAAGTCATAATAACGTTACTTTAAATAATAGTTCTTGCACGACTCATAATGCGAAACATTAGAAATCTTCTTTAAGACCGAAACAACCTTTTCTGTCACAATTGTCAACATGCAACAAGTTTTATAAGTACTTAATACGATTGCTTTCCATAGATTAAGTTATTTTTTTTTAATATTTGGTTTGTCAACAGTCAGCATCAAATATTTTCATATTAATTCCAGGATCAGTTCAGAATCAGTTGCCAGGTTCGGTATTACCGAAGGGATACAACTTAGGGAACTTCGAGAAAAGAGCATACTCATTTCTCCAAGACCGGCAACATATCTGCGAGCTCTGGTGTTGCAGTTATCAATGGGCATCGGTAGTGAATTATGTGAATGCTGCCTGATCTTTTGCCCATTGTTATTTAAAAATATAATATTCTTTTTTCTCTAAAACTTTAATATTTCAAACAATAAACTTATGAAAGTAGAAAAGAAGAACAAGGAAGGAAGGAATGAAGAATTATAAGGGGGACTCATTCTAGCGCTGGTTTATATTTGATATCCGATCTCCTCCGTGTTTTGGAAGGCACGTAAAACAGTGGGACCCGATTAATATCGCTTTGTGATATTAGTCGTAAGGTTGTAGAAATCGTGGAGATTCCGAGGATGACGTCAGATGGCAATCGGTTATCTTAACTCGCCCCACAGCCACAACTTCTGCAATCTAAGCGGACCCTTGGTATTCAACTGGGCGTTATCCCATGAAGGAAGAAGAAGAAGATTTGGAATCCTTCCATATAGCTTCTTCTTCTTCGGAGCCATGGTTCTTTTTTATTCTTTAACTACATAAAGTCTACACTTATAAATAAAACGAAGATACACTTTATTTGCAAAAGGCAGTCAGTAAAATAAAATGTACATCTGCACTTAACAGTAGACGGAGGCGACAGGATCGATATCGCTCGAAGTATCTTCCAATTAAATTGAAAAGAATAATGAGACGCTTCTACGCTAACAAAAATAATGAAGCTGTTAAAATACGAGTATATATATAAAAGGTTGTGTGCAAAGTTGGCTTACGGAGGATATTTTTAGCTCTCGCTTGCTCGCTCGGCTCATTCGGAACGTGACACTTTTTCGTGCGTGCAGAACAGAACGCTGGATTCATAGATTTATAAGACGTTATTACTTCAAAAGGTTTCGTATGCGGTTTTATCCACAACGTATACTTTAAAGCTTGTATTCGTTTTTGTTTGTTTTGTGTTCAAACAATTGAGTAATATCAATTGTAAAGCGCTGAAAGCTGAAGTGACGCTAATTCGTCTTCTTCTCCTTCTTCTTCTTTAATATATCTTCAATTACTTAATGCGCTTTATAACATCACTAGCTGTTTCCCTTGACTTCGTCCGCGTGAAATTTCAAGAGCCTTAAACCTGCCTAATCTGAGCATATCCAAAAATCCGTTCTTAGCGGACGTCTGCTAAATAAACTACTTTCTGTACAATTTACGAGATTTTGTGATATACACTAGATATCGCTTGGTTAGCAACTCGTAGAATTGTTTTTAATTAATTTAAAAACTCTTGTTTTATACAAAGCTAATCTCAGGAACTACTGGTCCGATTTGAAAAATTCTTTCAGCGTTAGATAGCCCATTTATCGAGGAAGGCTATATGTCATCACGGTAAAATTGAACCTAATTTTTTTTACCTAATTTAACGCGGACGAAGTTGCGGGCACAACTAGTCATACATATATGACTACACAGACACGCAAACCTTTAAATAAAAATTAGCTTTCGGTCTCATTATCTATTATGCCGGAGCCAGACATAGCTCCGTGTTTGTACATTTTTGTCCGTGTAGACTACAAAGTTCTTCAAAACTTTGCGCACCTTTTTTGCACTTTTGCAAAGTCCCAGACCAAACTATATGATCATTTAAATGAAGTTATGTCTGGCTCCGGCATTATAAATGCACTGGGCATAAACACAGATATTCGAACCAAACTTAGTGGACTAATTAAATAAAAAAACTATTTTGGTTACCATCAAAACATTCCCACGTTAAGATCATTAGAATGTTTTATATACTTTTTTTGATATCAAAACCCTCACAACGCCTCTCCCTCTACAGGTGATGTTACAAAAAACTGAGGAGCAGGAACCCGAATTAGATTTTTTTATGACGAAATCACTTTTTCGACGCATTGTTTTTGAATGTCGATTGTGCTTGATACGAAATTAAATCGCTCTTCTTATTGTTTGGATGGTTATAATTACGTTTTTCGTTTTTACAAAGAACTATCTTTGCTCGTAAACAAAACTGGTGGTAACGCATCATTTGGTATTTTTTCTTATTATATTAATAGACTTTATTAATTACGACATAAATAAATGGACTAATATTTTTAAAAATGTATGATGAACTAATATAATACCGGAGCCAGACATAGTTCAAAGTGTTTGCACCTTTTTTTGTCCTTGAAGACTACAAAGTTCTAGAAAACTTTGCGCAGCTACACAAAGTCCCGGCCACACTACATGATCATTGAAATGATCATTCAAACGAAGCTATGTCTGGCTAATATTTGAGGAGGTCGTGGCCTAATCAGTGGTCGGCATTTGAGTCGATCGTTAAGTTAAGTTGCTCTGGCTGCGACCGGGTGATGTGACAACAGCGACAATATTCGTCACATGCAACCGAAAGCCTTCCAGCAAATATCATCTGGGTAAGACATCTTATGGGTTACGGTTTTTAAGTTTTATTTACATTGCGGTTTGATGTAAAAACATTGAAGAAATTTGTTTCTGATTCTTCAATATACTTATATATGTATTTCAATGGCACACATGCGAAGCCGGGGCGGGTGGCTAGTTTGCTAATATAAAAAATAGCTATTACGAAAAGGTCAGTGACTTGCGTACAACAAAATTAAATATATAAACATACCACGCATACAAACACACATATTAACCTTAACATATACCTATGTACGGGCATGTATTTGCGTTAAAAATTAATACGGCCCACTAGAGGAGTTCTTTATTTTGATACGTGAGTAAACAGAACATTACACTGAGCAAACTCATCGGAATCATTTACCTAACATCTAACCATACAAAACAATGATAAAGGTGTTAGATATAAGAAAAAAATACATATTATTGACATAAGATTTTGAAGCTCTGAAAAATGAGATACCATCAGGCGCGGATGGAACCTTCAGAAAAGGTAGGCACAGCCACTAAATTTTTGGCCAAATGCTCATCGACTCACGATCAATATAGTACATTCCTATAAAGGAAATGTCTATAAAATATATGACTTCCATACATTACTTTACATTACTAAGAAAAAACATATATAAAAGGAAAAAAAAAAAACCACTAAAGGGAAATATGTAAAAAAGCTGATCCACAACAGTGTGAGTGAGGCAGATTCTTCTATTAAATATTAAAACACGTATAAACTATTTAGAGTTTCGAAGAGTACATTAAGAAACTCTTGCTTGCTAGATGGATCAAGGGCCGAATACACAAGACAATATTGCTTGAAACAGAATTTTTGTATAAATATATTTAAAATATAATAAAAGAGAACAATTAATTATACTGAAAGTTAGTCAGCTAAGCTAAATCTTGATTTGTTTTTAATTGTTTACGTTTCCGAAACGAATGTTTAGAAATTCAGGTAAGGCGGTCAGGTGATTTGGGCTTTAAAAGAATAAAACAAAGATAATTATGATAATGTTATAACAATGGTTAATTTAACAATAAGTCGTATTTGGACAGTGTGGCCGTAAGTCCGTGGATTATCAACGGTTAAACACAGAGATAACGGCGTTTTTCACGTTTAATCTTATCTGGGCCAGCCTTTTGAACGCCGCCTTAGCTTTGACGGAGAATACTTTAATAGCTTACTTTTGTTTACAATACTAATTAATAAAATTGTAGCGACTTTATGTTGCGCCGGAATAGGTAAATGTTTGTTTTAATGCTTATTGCGTGATCATGTCGTGGGCAAAAAGAATTTATTCAATATTTGTAATGTAGCGGACATTACAATGTAAACACTTAGGCACATAACTTTTTTAAACTGTTTTTGCTTGCAGATTCTGTTATATCCTTCATTAATAGAAGAGTATTGCACCGAGTGCAAACGGTGTCATTAATGCACGAGTGTTATGTTGGTGCCCTAGGGAATAGACGTCCTTTATGATTGGTTATGTAGTGATTAATGCTAACATTACTGCGTAGTTGGAAGCAGTAGTATTTTTTGTGCTGAAGGCTTTTAAAGTCGCTTTATCTATTTATTTACTCATATATAAAAGTGAAAGGTCGCCTAACACGAAATATCGAAAACCGTGCGACGTACAGTTATGAAACTTGGCAAGGGCGTAGTTTATGTTTACTAGACATCCGCTAAGAAAGGATTCTTCGATAAGGCCAGATTAAGATGCCTAAGGGCTGTTGCAATTACGCGGGCGAAGTCGGGGGAACAGCTAGTATATTGTAATATATTCCCTGTCCAGTGCAGCGTTGTGCTGTCGACAGTATGGGTGGTGTCGCATTCGATTACAATATAGATCACTTTGTATATGCAAAAGTAACTTAAATTTCTCGGCTTGTCTTCGATTATCGTAAAGTTACGCCTATTCCTAGTAATTAGTTGTTTAGAGAATTCAACTGTCTGTCGGCCGTTAGTGTCGATCTAGGGCTTGCGTCATAGTCCTCGTCTCTAATACCTAAATAGAAAAGCTCAATGCGAGGTCTAATATCAACAGTCATTGTTGTTTAGTCTATCGATCAGTTCAACAATTGGATTTACTTAACATATAAAATCTACCGTGTGATTTGCATGGATTTTCCTGCCTCACACAAAACTGTCAACTCGGGATTTCCAAACCGATAAGACTTGGGCAGCGCACCTGTGACCTATCTAGTAGTGCAGTTCAGGGGGTTCAAAATCACAAAGGGTTTTATAAAAATTGCAAGTCGCTTTAGCTAATTGTGCATATTCTATGCAGAAGGCTTCTAAGCATAAATTTGTCTAGTATCAAATGAACAATATGCCCAAAATGGGGCAAAAAGTCCCTTGAATATCGCATTTGCTTAACTATTAAAAAGTACGATTCTTAATTAGTTAAGTGCGGAAGGATTAGTTCCAGATTATCCTGTGAGCGAATTAGGCAATGGCTTAGCCTTAGGGCAGGGGTTGGCAACCTGCGGGTCGCGAGCCACAGGCGGTTCTTTGGGTGTGAAGCTTTGGCTCTTTAGTTGCATACGAAAATATGTGATTATCTAATAATGAAATGAAATGAAATGATTTCATTTCATGTCATTTCATCTAATAATGCCCTTTTAATCTTTAATTTGTTTTAAAATACACTACTTACATGTGGATAAGTACATATTTTTCTTGCAAATAACTAGATCAGTTTTTTTTTTATCAAAACCTTCATTTATGCCAGTACTATAATTCATTGTTATCATGAAAAATTTTTTGTTGCTCTTTAAAAACTTTGAAATTATGCAATTTCTTTTTTTTAATACTTGATTGAAAAGGTTGCAGACCCATGGCTTAGGGTATCAAGAACTCTTAATACGGCACTAAAACAATCATATTTCACAAACAACGTATATGGATCAAAAGTCAGACAAAGGAGTCTTGTAAAAAATATCAATAGATAAATTATTTTTAAATAAAAAGAAATGCCATCTGCATCAATTTAGCGGAGAACCTATTTGGCTTGGTACCGACTTAAGCACATCAGTAAGTGTCTACTAAATCGTATGAAAGTACTGTTTATTTTTTGATTTTTAGTTCCTCGCTTTTTTGTTTTTGAAGGCGGTTTTCTTTATATTTAAAAATAATTTATTTTATAAAGTAGTTGTATTTTGTCTGTATATGATTTGTTATTTTTTGATATAATTTTTATGGGGTATATATGTTATATACCCCACTCGTATATATTCGCTTCCTATCGTTTATTTATCTCTTCTTCCACCACCAACTAGTTAACAGCTAAATCAATCTCCTTATAACACGACTAAGAAATATTTCAAACAAAAAGCATGATAATTCAATTTTATGCCAAAAATGCCGTACATATTAGAAATGAGCTGATACTCTTCAAACTGCTGGACCAATACGCGCAACACAAACGTTGAATTGATAACCTCTTCCTTTTTTGAAGTCGGTTAAAAATACCAAATCTAACACCGCGGTCCATATGACACAACAAAGTTATCTCTTTCACAATTTGTCCCAACAAACACCGGCCACACTGTGTTCCATCCTCATTAAGCCACGTTATCTGTTTTATATGTAGTTTTAATTTAAAACAATAGATAAGGAGTGCCATTTCACGTGAATTGGACTCTTTTGTTAGCGGCGTTTGCCGTTTCTTTTGACCGCCATTGTGTCTTTATATACAACTACCTGTTTCTCGCGATTTCGTCCGCGTCAACTTGCGAGAGACTTTAAAGTTCCTTAATCTAGCCTAATCGAAGAATCCGTTCTTAGCGGATCCCTGCCAAATTTCATCTTTGCACGTCCCGCAGTTTTCGAGATTTCGTAATAGGTGACCTTTCGTTTTTATATATATAATATAGACTAGGTTTAACCATTGGTAGTTTACCTAACCATCGACTACTAGAACTGCATCCGTTATCCGTAATCCGTTAGAACAAACCGAAGCTTGCACTTAACATCTGGCACCACAGAGGTGTTTTAAGTAGGAACATTATTTCAAGTCGCTTAATTGTGTGAACTTTGTGGATACAACTGTAGATAGAGCCACAGATAAGAAATAGTTTTAAAATAAAACAGATAAAAATTTACATTTCGTCACAGAAAAAACATGGCGGACCCTCGTTCATTATTTTAGGATGTAGATTCAACACTGTTAAATATTTTATTAGCGCAAGTAGCGTGCCTAGTTCGTCGACCGCGGATGACACTGCGAAGTTTCAGTCTGAACGAATCGCGAACCGATCATTCATTGCTGGGAATGATTCGAAAATATCTTCTTTATTTCATTCACTCACAATTAGCTGCCGGGCATTTGAATTATGCACGCAGTTCAAACATCGTCCGATCAATCCTAATTTTAAAACGTCCAATCTTTGAAACGAATGTAGATACGAATTAGACGTGCTATTTCTATTTTCAAACGATTAATCTGAAATATTTATGTTATTTTCCATTACACATTCCGAAATCACGTGATTTCTCTTGTGTGCTCTGGCGCCTGTCGGAGTGGGGTTACTTCCGCTTTAAGGAAAACCATAGCCAAACAATACTATTTGCGTAGTGTTGTGATTTTGATGTTAGCAGTGTTGTAGCTCGTTAGGGAGGAATGGTGTTTATGCAGATATAAAAAGAAGTAAAAAGAAATGTGTAAAAAAAATAATAATAGCATTACTATATAGATATTTAAAATTAATATAATTGTTATAAATAATTATTCAAATGTTTTGTTTATAAAGATTTAGTCTCGATAATTCAACGGTTCGGGAAATCCGTAAGGTGCTCGGTTCAAATCCAACCGATAAGCCATGATTGTGGTCACTCCTAACTCAAAATTTTAACTAGATTGGCTTTAGCCCAGTCTAGTACCCCAATTTGAACTCTTTTTTTTAAATATCTCCAGCTTCCAGCTCCATCATCAGACCCTGGATACCATTAAAAGATAAAGATAGTTTTCAATTAGAAACACTTCTTAGACATCAATATGTTTGATCGTGCGTCCGTACCAACAAAGTTCGCACGAATTGCGCATTCCCGTTCTGTTAAAGACCGATTTATAATACAAGCGAATACTTATTCTTCCCTACTCTATCACTTGCTTTTAGTTTAAACAAATGTAGAGCATTCTTTCGCTGTTCTGTCTGTGTACACAAAGATTCTAATGTTACCTCTAGTGTATTGCATGTTGATATTTTAGTGTAAACGCTAAGAATGAGCTTTCGTTTACACTAAAAGATCAAGGAAGAATACACTACAGCTCTAGCTCTAAGTTCGTTTGGTCTAAGCACATCTTAATACGGTGCTTTTCAGAGCTCGGTTACTCCTTAAAGAGCTCTGGAAATCTCAAATCTCGAATGGGATTGTTGGACTGTGATTTACTCTAGAGTGGAGGAAGGTACTTCACAAGTCGAACAAAAAATCCCCGATTCGTTCAAACTCAGCGTATCAAGTGTTTTCAATAATCAAATTTGGTTGTATTGGAACAGAATTCTCAGTGCAGCATGCCGAATGCATGCCGAATGTGTTCGATTTAATTCAACGTCGATTCCCGGAGGGTAGGTTTCAACTGTTCCACGTAATCCCATTGCGTTGCGCCTTTTACGAGTTTCAGAGGCTCTATTGTTAAGATACATAGATAGAGAATTTATTTGACCAAAACACATACATAAACTTAAAATCTTATTATAGAATATGAAAAATATTCTAAAAACAGTATTATTGTGCTTCTGTCAGAAACGTAGACACTTTTCTTTCAAATCTTCTCAAGATATCTATATATATGTATCCTATACCTATGTACAAAAGTCAAAATATCTAGCTATGTTATTTGGAAAAATGCCTTTTAAAATTTTTGTTTGTTTTGGTTTCTGTTTCTGTTTTTGATTTCTGGTTTTAAATTATTATTAACTAGCGGACCCGACAGACGCTGTCCTGCCCGAACGTTGAGTTACTTACTGTTTACTTCATTCTATTATTAGGATAATGTAGTCCCCGTTCCTTTCCCTTTCCCGTTCCATAGTTGGAGTTTTTAATTGAAATATATTTTTATGAAATAAACGTTTATTGAATTGAACGCCCGTAAGTTGCTCTACCATACATCAGTTACTAATCACCACTTGTCATCACACATCACCATCGAGGAGGTCGTTGCTTAATCGGTGTCCGGCATTTGATTCGATCGCAACAATGTACAGTCGATCGAGACAGTGCTTTACCATTTTGGATGACAGCTCCTAGTTAAAGAGAATTATTCTAAGGGTTATCGTTACAAATTAACATAACGCTTTACAAACAAAAATAAGCCTTGTAACTAATTGACGTGCAAACGACATTCGTGTGGTGAATCGATTTTTTGGTCGACTGTACCTTATTCGTATGAGAGTTGGAAGTGGGTTGCGTTAGTTTAAGGTGTTGGTGCGTTTTTGGCGTCCTCGATATGAAAATATAGCGTACATGTACACATATATCGCTGAAAATTTCCGAAAAACCGACTTGCTCGATAAAATAGCGTCTCGTTTTAAAAGCGCTGCCGTGTGCACACAAAGTTGGGATTTGATAAGCTCTATTTGAACGCGTTCTTAACGCACGGTTCAAAAACGTTTTTTTTTTTTGTTTTTGTTTTTTAATAATAATAATCTTTATTGGAACAAAATTACATCACTATTACTAATACAACTTAGGTCTATATTTCACAAATTGGTACAAAAAGGTATTAGCGCAGACAGGTGGTCCATCTGTCCCCAAACTGGGTAATTACCTGTATCTTAGGTAACAGAGCCCTCCTTATAAAGCAGGTCATTGAAAGAAACTATAGACATTCGAGAATAGAGAAACTTACGTGCGAATATGGCCTTGAAATAATATATTATACATTACCTTCCAGTATGAACAATAAAATAAACAATTTATAAATAACAATGATGAAAAAGATATACTTTTATCCAAGAATCATTGTGAGTTAAACTTTGTACGTTGAGTAGGTCGTTACTACGTAGCTGAATATGATTCTATCGCTAAGTTAAGCAGTTCTTCCGCGGTCGTGTGTAGGTGCGTGACCCATCCTTACACTGGTTTCGAACAAATGACCTCCATAACATAATTAGATAGCATCGAGGAAGGCTATATATCATCACGCTAAAATTGGATCTATTTTTTACCTATTTTTACGCGGATGTAATCGCAGGCACAATATCCCTGTTTTTAATGGATTTGATTAAAGTTACGTCTGATTCCAGGAAGCACTCGAAATATCAACTAAATCCCCGAAAAGATTGTAAGAACGTTTGGAGGAAAAGTGCTTCGTACACATTATGAAAACAGCTTTGTTATTAAAGCGGCTCAGCGGTATTGGCGGCTGTTTACAAACAAAGCCCGCCAAATTGGAGATGATTTCGAAAGCGGTTGTTTTTATGCAGCGCACGAGCAGAGTTTTATGTTAACGCGTAGAAATGATGGAAACTTCAGAAAAACCGGAATAAGACCTTATTGGGTCCAATCGACCACAATATAATAATTATTATTAATTTTTAAAGCCATATTGTTTACAATTTCAAGAATATATGATTTGAGTCCCTTTTTTAATAAAGAATTACCTTTGTTTTTCATAAAATATGTTATATAACATTAGGCCTTACAAAATGAATTTAAATTTTACATATTTTAAGTGTTAAAAAGGAAAGAGTGGTTTGAGAGGGGGATGCTTTTGCCTTACAGTGGGACACAATGGGGTGATTAAAAAAAATGTTATTATAAATAAGTGTTATAAGTGCTGGTTGAAAGCTTGAGGAGCGTGCGTGTTTGCGTCGAGTACTTCGGAGGGGCGTGCATTTTTAGACTGAAAGACCCATAGAACCCTACGGGTGAGCAGTAAGCGTGTACATAACTAATCATAAATTACAGCAGAGCTCGTCGCATCGGAATTCGTCGCCGGAGGCTTCATTATTTCTGTCGGCATGCGACACTGCGCTGCGACGGTTTTGATTTATTGCCCGGGGTAATTACGCAATTTGTTATTATGTATGCAAATGTTTACTATTATAACGAATGAGAATTGAGATAAGCATGTAACGCGTAAATAGGTCACTGTTATATGTGTTTAATTGCAGAAATTACCTCTTGTCAGCGCTAGTCAATACTTAGTCTTCTAGGAAGAAGACTAAGTTGTTTGTGTAAAATTTTATCTTTTAGTAAATTATCTACCTAGATGAGTGTTAATAGCAAAGTCAACGTTGTCTCTATCCACCCCCTCGCCCCTCCCCCCTCCTATAACGTGAGATAGAACTTATGGTTGACCCCTAAATGTACGAAAAATTAATTATTTTTGTGTGTGTGTGTGTGTGTATATTTGTGTGTCATTGAACTGTTCCTCAACTGACGGAGCGATGTTGAAGAATTTTGTGCCGTTGTGTTTTTAATTGGGTCCACTCATGGTTTCGATTCACAATTGGACCCGAAAAATAGAGCTATGATCGAGGGTTTTTTTATGTTTCAGTTAAATTTCGGTCAAGAAGAGGTCTGCCGGGTCTCTAATATAGGTTATTCAGGTTTCATTATTATATCTGCGATTACATAAGATTAATGGCCCAAAGTCAAAATTGATGGATGATTTTTTTATGTAATAAATAGGTTGTTTACTCACTTACTGGAGTGGGTCAGAAAAAGTGACTTTCGGTCTCCGAAAGGATTTCCGAAATGAATATAGGCCGCTATTATCATCACTTAATAGTCAACATTTTGATAATAATTTAATTTATAAGTTAAATAAATTATTTTATAATTACTAAAATTAAGTACCTACGAATAGGTACTTGTACAAAAGGCTTGAATTATATCTGCATTTTAATACAAAAAACAATTCTTTCTCATAATTATATCATAAAATATATATTTCATACCATTTATATAATTAGTGCTCTAAAATATTATTGGGACAAATATCCTCTTTTTTCCTCCGTTCCAATTTTTTTCTTTTCATTTTGTTTAGTAAAAGTCCTAATGATGTGCGCATACCAATGATATAAACGTAAAATTTCTTTATAATTAATGGTTTTAAGTAAGTTGAAGTGTAATATTATCTCTAACAAAGGAATCCCGAACAATATATATTACTATTGTATTCATTTAAATATTGTCGCCAGATGCCTAATTAGAATTCGTTACAAAAACTCTAATCAGCGATCATTGCCACTACGCAAAGGCGATGCGAATTGCCAAGAATGTAGGCACAACAATAACTTCACATTTTCAACTTCACAGTCGAGCGTTACAAACATATAAATTGTAATAAAATCTTCATTATATAACACATTTGTGTATGCAATTATATATTGAATACTGACAGTTACATTATTGTATACAATAATACATTAAAAAGTGTCTCTTATATTATAATTTTGTTGTTTGTAACGATCTACTGTAAAGCTGGGAATTTAGGGTTATAACAACTTACGTGGGAGGAATCGATATTTTTACTGCTTGTATCTCTGAATTGGGTTTTGTTTTTATATATTTCTTTAATATATATAGCTGAAGAGTTTGTTGGTTTACTTGAACGCGCTTATCTCAGGAACTACTGGTCCAATTTGAAAAATTATATCAGTGTTTATCGAGGAAGGCTATAGATGACCACGCTAAAATTGAATCTATTTTTACGAAGTACCGAGTTACCGGACGAAGCCGTGGGTACAGCTGGTGTTGTATATTCATCGACAGAAGTGTCAAAAAAATATTCAAAAGAATTGATTATTTAACTCTATGGAAAACTCTTTAGATTAAGTGGTACTACTGTTACAATCACGTCCATGAAAGAGTGAGTGTGTGCGGTATTCTAAATACCCGCTACTTTGATTCTGTGACATTAAAATATCTGAATAAATAAAATCTGCATTATGATGAGGAGCACAATATAAAACGCGGGACGTGATGTCTGTGTGATTTGATTGTGTTCAATTGAAAAGGGTTAGCGCCTGTCATGTCGCATTTCGGTTTGGGAGTGGCATTGTGCTTATTTATGTAAACGGTTTCTTTGATGTCCAATTTCAAGGGAATTCAACAATATATTTTAGACAGAAAATACATTATGTGTGTAGTTATTAATATAGTAAATATGTAGGGGATGTAATTTAGTAAAGCACCATCTATGAGCAATCGTAGAGACGTTCGAAGAAATAAGATTGATCACCATCAACATGACGAAGACTAAAAGAAGGATATCGTTATAGGATAAGATCAGATCGGAACTGGTTAGGCAGGGAACGTAACACGGCTAGTGGAGGTGAGTGTTCGTGTACACGTTAAAGGGATCCTCATGCGTAAGAACAGTGTTTGGTTAAGATGTAGAAGATTATCCACCCGGTTCAAACCCGCACGACGTTGGGGTATCTTTGCACCCACTCCTAACACAAGCTTTTAAATACATAACACTAACACTTACTTTTGCTTATTTCCTTCAATACTATGTTAGTTAATATTAAGTCTTGTTCTATTCTATCCTATTCTACTCATGTTGTAGTCACCTCCAAGTGTAGTGACATTTATCTCTATGCTAACTTTTTCTGCCTTTGTAAATCACGTTTAAATGAATACTGTGTTGGTGGCCTTTAACAAATGAAAAAAAATCAATCTTAATACGAAGGGGAATATTAAACATAGATAAAAAAGATTCACAATACTAAAAAAATCCTTTTGACGAAAGACTTTCCTAGTTTTAAATTATAAATCAAAGATAGAGCACATGGCTCTATCTCTATTTCAAAAGTTTTTCCCATTCCATCAACTTCGAGCACGGTAAAATATCTGATGGATCCTTGAAATACGGATAGATGGACTTACCCAGCGAGATCGTACATAATAAATGAGATCCTGTGCCAGCCAAATATACCAAAACTATCTTTATAGATAATTTTTTTATTTACTGTAGAGTTTTGGAATCTTTCTCTACATTGGTAGAGATAACATGTGCATTAATGTAGGAATTATGTTTGTTTATTTCGTTCTTTATATTCCTTTAATTGCCTAACTAGCAGACCCGGCAGACGTTGTCATGCCCAAATTTTGGCTCTTCTGCTATAAGCAAATCAAACATTCTCCTTTTTGTCATTTCCATAAAACGTGACACTGTTGGTATGAAATCTTCTTCTTTGTCCTAGAGCTATCCCGGTCAAATACCAGGGTCCGCTTAGCAGCAGGATGTGACTGTGGGGCGAGTTAAGATGACCGATTGCCGTCTGACATCATCCTCGGAACCCCCACGATCTCTACAACCTTACGACTAATATCACTAAGTGACATTAATCGGGTTCCACTGTTTTACGTGCCTTCCAAAACATGACGGAGGACGGATATCAAATATAAACCAGTGTTATAATGGATCATCTGTATAAGTTATATCCAAAAAAAGATAAAGAATTGATTACAATTTAATATTTTACCGAAAGGTTATTAAAGCAGAAGGCTTGGCAATTTAATCAGTTTAGATGTTATAATTAACAAAATATATTATTATTTTGTGATTATTGCTATGACTACGATCTGACACCAGTATTCAAACGTAAACATGTGTGTGTAAATCGTTTGGCCTTGGTGTGCGTGAGGTTGTATTTCAATAATTAAAGGTACCGGTAGGTGTTTGATATTAGTATCCAATTTAATAAATAAGTACGATTAAAAAATAAAAGGAAAGGAAAATTAAAATCAAGTATATTGTAGTCGTCTCTAACACGTAATCTATAGATCTTTCAGTCTAAAAATGCACGCCTGTCAACTGCAAAAAATTGCAAGGCTTGCTTCTGTGTGAGCAGCTTTTTTATTGTTAACACCAACTCAACCACGCGCTGTAGGCCAATAATATTGACGAGCTTGCGTCTATACGCTATACCTTAGAGGGAGGAGCATTTTTAAACTGTACGCACTCTACCAGTTAAAACATCGATGTGAAACAGGCTTAGCTTTCTAGTTGGACATTTGCCCAGGACTTACATATACATATCTTACGGTAGCTTATAATTTTACCTCGCTTACATGGAATGCAATTTAAGCCATTACGATTCTGTGTTACTTTGACACGATATATTCCTACACCATTGACCTGACAGACGTTGTCTTGCCATAAAGATGCCTTGAAATTTTCCATGTTCATAGTACACGCCAAAAACTCATTATAAAAATTATTTTGAACGAAATCGGAGAACAACTTTTGAAGTCATTTAATAAATACGTTTATAACGTATCAGATACGGAACCCTTCTATATACGCGTGTCTTGACACGTTCTTGGCCATTTTATTGGAACATAAATCTTATGTGTCTGGACTTTCTTTCCTCATATTTTTTAAAAGTATTTTCCAGATTTGAGATATCTCTAAAAGACATAAGCAAAACACCAAACTTCTTTTTTGTTTCAGTTAATTGTTTTTAACTTTTGTAATATTTGTGTCCTCGAGTTCAATTCCTCTAACTATAAACTACCTCTCAGCCAAATTTCATCTTTGTGCGTACCGCGGTTTTCGAGATTTCGTGTTAGATGGTTTATTATACCGGAGCCCGACATAGCTCAAAGTGTTTGTACTTATTTGACCTTGAAGTCTACAAAGTTCTACAAAACATTGTGAAGTTACACAAAGTCCCCGGCCACATTACATTATCATTGAAATGATCATTCAAATGAAGCTATATCTGGCTCCGGCATTAAACTAATGACGCGTTTTACAACTAAGATAAATTCTATCTATAAGTCAACATTGTTTGGAGTTCACGGAGTTAATTAATTGCTGTGACTAGTTAATTTGGATATAGGGGCCCCGTATTGGATTATATAATTATATCACTAGAGAATTATATCATCCGTCTATGTGTTATAATGCCGTTTGCTAAATATTTACTAACTACCTGTACCCCGCGACTGCGTCCGCAAGATTAGCGTGATTTTGTTAAATTTTGTGAGTTGTTATATTTTTGTGCGAAACATTAAAGTAGCCGACGTTATTCCTTGTAACATTAGCAATCTGTCAGTGAAAGTTCTATCAAAATCGGTCAAGCCGTTTCGGAGATTACCGGGAACGGACGGGAAATAAACAGACAGACCGACAGATAATTTTTTTTGTGGGTTATAGGTATCGGTGGTATAAATGGTATGCAATAAGAAAAATAATTTAATTTTGACATTACAAACAAACACTTTAATTTTATTTATATGTATAAATATACATTCCTTTATTCTGAATTACAATTAAATTACAGTTTTCTCCTTCACCCTAGTTCCTAATAATTAATTAATAATTACGTTTTTCCCTTCACCTTTTAAAAGTAACAAATTATGAAGCTAATGGTTTTCTAGGAAATTCAGTAATGGCTGTATCCACGTTACGGTCTACCGGACAGGCCAAACTGGCTGGTAGACCGGAGCATGTGTGGGGCAGTCATTTGAACCTGGGCAGGCGACCCCAATAAAAACACTTCTATATAGTTTACCATCAAGTGTTTGCTGGCGCCGGAATGAATATCCTTGATGCTCTCTGCGGTTGGAATCAATGTTTTTATTTCATTTTACGCGGATGGTGTCGCGGGCATAGCTAGTGACTATATACGACAACGTGGAACTTAAATTTCTTCCCAATGTTATCCCGGTTTAGTACCAGGGTCCGCTTAAATTGCAGTAATTACTGAGATTAGCGCGTTCAAGCAAACAAACAAACTCTTCAGCTTTATATATTAGTATAGATAAGCAACTTGTGAAAGACCTTTAATATCGACGTTATAGACATACAGTTCATATTTATTGATGTACCTAGATAACGGGCAGGCGGTTCCCTTCAGTGACGGACGCCTATCGAGAATTGTACTATCAAAGAGAAAGCGGATGCGTTGCCGGCCTTTGATAAATTAATATCCTTTGTCGTCTCCCGTTACATGATTTTAGATAAATATTGAAAATATCATTTTATTAATAGACAATAAATGCCAGACTCGCTAGTTGACTATAAGTGAAACCAGTCTTATAATTTAAATTCTGAAATAGTTGCACTTTTCACTAACTAACCCAGTTTCAAGTCATGTTCCCTTAAGTCCGTTTATATAGAAGGCTGAGCATGATACGAGTACAACTGAGTGCGAGATATACCTTTGTAGTCAAGTCATACAAGAAAGAATAAGAGCAATTTCTGGAACAGTCCTTTACATTCCATTTAAAATCTATGTATATAAAAGCGAAAAACCACCTAACATAAAATCTGGAAAACCGTCTGACATACTTAGAAGAAATTCGGCGGCTGGTAGTTTATATTTTTTTCAATTTTATTTAAAAAAGGTTCACCAGCAGTTGTTACAATAATACATGGGTTATTTTAAGATACATAAAAGGGATATTAACTAATTGTACAACTATATTAAGGTAAACACAACAGCATAACTAATTTTGATGAATACCTTTTTTCCGTATAAAAAGTATTGCCAGTTGTGCTAATTAAAACAGATTTAGTACGAGTATTTATAGTACTCCAAAAAATTGTATCTTCTATTTATTAAAACTTTGAATAGAAGCGTGTAATGTGAAAGGAGTGTAATGTGAGGGGAATTCATGCGGCCCACTCGGGGTGACGTCAGTCCTCCCTGTCTAACCCCACAATCCAGTTTATAGGGATCGCTTCTTGCGTTGCCCCATCTTATTTCATTCTGCTGGTTATCATACCAGTATTTAAATATGCCTATTAGCTCGGGTCTTAATGATGTTTCCCTTTTAAGTTTTTAACACAAAGACGTGGTGGCACTATTATCTTTATTGGTCTCAAGGACATAAGTTAAAATAATCCCAGATACAATTAACACATTGCTTTTATACCTGAGCCAGAGATAGCTCAAAGTGTTTGTAAATTTTTGACCTTGAAGTCTGCAAAGTTCTACAAAACTTTGTGAAGATACACAAATCCCCGGCCACACTACATGATCATTTATAATGAAGCTATGTCTGGCTCCCGCATTATAGGCACTCGCAACTTTCATGTTTGCCGTCATGTCAATTACCAATAGAATTCGATGACACATTTCTCACTTATGGTAGCACTGCTCTTAAGACATTTCATTGGTGCCGCATATTACAACTGCCAATAGCATTTGTTAATACGATTCTCAATGATAGTAGCATTGTCCTAAACACATTTCATTGGTGGCAATAGTCTTTCAACACAGATTACATTAATCCTTTTAGTGAAGACAAGACAAAATTTTTATAATTTAAAATATAGTTATAACTATACATACAGACAAAACTTATTATCTGTTTTTAGATGTGGTAAAATGGTGTTTAAAAAAAGATATTTGTGTTATTTCCCTTATATTGCTCCATTTGAATGATCATTTCAATGATCATGTAGTGTGGCCGGGGAGTTTGTATATTTCTATAAAGTTTTGTAGTACTTTGTTGACTTCAAGGACAAAAATGTTCAAATACTTTGAGCTATGTCTGATTTTGGTATTATATTACGTAAGGCGAAAACGGTACCATTTTACGAAAATTTCGCGGACAGCAGTGTGAAATTTGGCACAATAATAGTTTTTTTTTTACCAGAAGGCTAGCTGATGCATTGCCGACCTTTAATGACGAGTTTAGGCCACCGGGAAGTCTCACAAACCGAATGAAACGCGACAACAATACCATCACTTGACGTTCTGGTCGTGCAGATGTCCATGGGTGCCGGTAGGCACTCCGGTGCCTGCTGCCTGCTCGTCTGCCCCCTTGTAACATTAAAAAAAAAACGCTGTGTTTAAGTAAATAGTGAGTGGTCGTTATTAGAAATCATTTAAATTACGTATTTATCTGATAAAATAAAGTAAATAAAGGTCAAAGGTATTTATTTTTATATTGCGAGCGAGATTAATAGGGATTAACAAAAAAAGAAAACTAAAAATACAACAATCCGCCATGATAGCTAAAACACACACCTGAGTGCATACACTGGCGTCATAACGCCACCGTTTATTCTAAATGCGTTCCAATTAAGCCATCGCAATGTTTTACAGTGCTTATTCAGATGTTCGATATTTGACGGTCGCGGCGAAAACGTCGAGGTGACACTTAGCGGAACGCACTGTTAACATAATGTGACGTGATATTGATACCATCCGCGTAAATTGTTGTAACTCCAAATTCCCAACTTAGCAGTAGTGTGTTACAAACACGTAAATTGAAATAAAATCGTCATTATATGACACACTTTTGTACATAATTATATATTCAAAAATAACGATTACATTATTGTATATAATTTTAGTTGTTTGTAACGCTCTACTGTAAAGCTGGTATTTGGGGTTACAACAATTTACGTGGGAGGTATCGAAATATTAAAAATGTTGGTAATAGTAGATATTCAAGATTAATATAAACCTGTTTTATTAAATTTGTCGTCATATCTATTCTGCTTTTTACGTTTTCAACATTTGAAACTGATTTCTCAATAATAAGTGAAATCGAAATATTTTTATCCTAAAATGGGAAAGGAATATATTAATTACTATTTACTATTAGACTGATAAAAGTAATAAATATCAAATAGTAAATTATATATTGTTTTATTTAATACACATGAAGTAACATCAAAAAATTTTGCAATAGTATTCGGTAAAAATTAGTTACGGTAAAACCAATCGGCTGCATAAGCATATGGGACGGACAGAGCTTGACTGGCAACTGGTACATAACTTTGGTATGAAGTATACGGCGAACTTATGGGGATTGTGTACACTTACTGATGTGCTGAATTCGCAACCAAGGCAAATAGGTTCGCCGCTAAATTGATGCAGATGGCACGTACTTAATCAAAATTTAGAATTTTATCGTTTTCTCATGGAAACCTTCGTCAGACCTGAACTAAATTAATACGGGACCAATCGGGAAGCGACAGCTTTCAAATGAAATCTGGCCTAGCCGTATTAGACGAATAAAGCAGACAGACAGGAAAAACTCGCGTTACTTACTGATTATTTTAAGATATTTTAGACAGCATTGTAAGTTTTTATATCAACCTAGCCGCTCAACCAACACGGCCTGATTAAATTATGAATGAAATTTAGATGGAATGAAATAAACTCCCTCCGACCCCAATTTATATGTTAATACGTTATATCAAATATACAAAACATTTTAAACAGATTGAAGGGACTTTTTTATTGGATCAAAACATATAACCATATATACAGTTGGTATAAACCAGAGATTGAATAAATTTAAAACCTAAAAAGGTAAACTCATTCGTGAATTCTATTATAATGTAAAGGATTATTTGAATAGTGAAAACGCTTGGGAAGAAATTGATCTGGCCTATCTGAATTATTGTAAAATGGTTAAAATAAAAAATATACCCGACTGAGTTTATGTACGCTCTTTTCAGATCAGGGCGCGAGGAGAAACGTAAATTTAGCTCTAAGTTCAATATATTATTACCAGATATACCTTTTTCATTAAAGGCAGCGCCACGCTTGCGATTTCTTTTGGTTTGCTGCCGAATTGTGGCGGCGCATCCTGGTACTAGTACCAGTTTGTCGCATAAGGCCTTATTTAGAGTCCTGCCTCATCGAAACGCCATAGCGACGTGTCTACGTATCCAAACAGTTCATAATAAAATTTAGGACAGGTAACTCACTTAGCAACGGTTTGGCGACGTCACCAAATTAGAAGCGTAGCCACGATTACTACTGGCTATGCTAGTATCATATAGTATTTGTATGTATGTATATAAAAGGTAAAGCTAACATATTGTAATAGTTACCTTAAAACAAATTAAGATGAAGAGCTATTCAAAATTATGTATATCTTTGACGCTCTTTCACGAGAAAACTACTGAATTTACTTTAATAAAACTTTACAATAATATAGTTTATACATCAGAATGACATATAGGATATAAATTATAAAGATTATGTGTGAATTGTCCAAAACATAACGATAAATGTCAAGTGAGTAGGAGAAAATTCTGCCATCTGCGAGCTATTCTGGCGTGGCTGCAAACACCACTTGAGTTACGCGTATATATTGTATGAAGGAATTGTTTATCTTAAGTTGTCCTACGAAAAAGCCCGCGACAGCATATATTAGCATTTATTTTTCATTTAGCATTTATTATTAGCATATATTTTTCATGTTTAATTCCTTTGCTATTAACTCCAAAATAGTAAACCATTATCGAACGGTAACGGGAACGGGTACAATATTATAGGATAATAGAATGTAGTTAATAGTAAATAACCCAACGTTCGGGCAGGACAGCGTCTGCCGGGTCCACTAGTACTACATAAAATAATTAAAAGGAACTGTTATCTTCTTGACTATTTGATGTCACACTAAGGGTCTCCCCCTTAGTGTGACATCACTAATGTTGTCTACATTCACGCTACAACTTTATTTCTACGTGAAATTAATTCTTCAAGTGTTCCTGTTTTTATTTTCTGATGGTTTTTTTCTTTCAATAAAACAAAAAATGTGATTATATCCTTTTATTAGTTGCAATTTAGTAACTTTTAATTAAAGGAATTATTTTCGTTAATAGATAGCCGTCGATGAAACGTGGATTTCACGGGCACTGGTCAATATTTTGGAAAGGGAGAATATGATAGTAGAGCCCGCCGCAGCTTGCCCTGTGGCCGCCCTGATGGCTGGAAAAGTGCCCGAATTACGCGGGAAAAAGTTAATTCCTTTTAATAATTTTATTAACCTTTTATATTGCTAGAATTAAAACGAATCCAAAACGACTTAGGGACCTTCAAGAAAAGAGCATACTCATCAAAGGCCTGCAGTGTTGCAGTTGTCCATGGGCTTCGGTAGTCACTTACCCCTCATTCGCAAATCGCACGAGAACTTTTTTAAAGTGCGTTAAAAAAGCGTTCCAATGACATTTATTTCATTGTTTAATTTATGACCTTTATAGTTATGTTAAAGATACTTAAGTGGAAGTCAATGGGGAGGCCTACGTCCAGTAGTGGACAACATTTTTTTATTTATGTTACAAAGGGCAAACAAGCAGGCAGCTGGTAGCTACTGGCGCCCATGGACATCTGCACGGCCAGGAGATAAGATGATGCGTCGCTGGCCCTTAATGGCGAGTTTAGGCCACCGGGAATTCTCAGAAACTGAACGAAACGCGACAATAATACCATCATTGGACATGACAGCGTTGTCACTTCACGCCGATCTTATGTAAGAAAGGTACTGTTACCGGATGCACGGGCCCAATTCGGCTACAAGCATGGCACTACCTCTAATTAACATTAGGCTGAAGGAAGAAACCAGGTAATAGTTTAATTGGTTTAAAATTAGGTCTGTCTGACGTAAACCGCAATTAAATTAATTGATTTTATTAAGTTATTAGAAAAACTAATTAAGCTTTTCTTCTTAACCATACCCAAGTTACGCAATCATTTAGTGTTATTTTACGATATATCCGATTACAAACAAGTATAATTATTTATATTGCGAATTCATTTAGGGCCGGTAACGCGCGTCACCGTCGTATTCAAGTTCAATAATTCAGTTAATAACAGACTGCCGGCAAGATTGACCGTCACCTTGCGCGAGCACGCTTATAAGTGCTATACGAACGTTGAACCCAACACGAGATGACTCGCGATATTTATTTTTTATTATTAATTTACGTAACCATATTTTTGCAAACTCGTGACGTTCTATGTTTGAATATTCTCGCCGTCATCTCTTTGCCCTTAAAAAGCCATTATATGGCATTTCAAATGCTATTCCGCGAACTGGCTATTCGTGGCCATACAGTTACTGTAATTAATAATTATCCTGACGCGGATCCACCACCAAACTTGAGGTTTGTAAATATAAGTGTACCAGTAGAAAGTACTATATTGCCTTTATCGACATTCGAAGACCAAGATAGTCGTTTCACACATCTGCAAAACTTTCTTCGACATTTCGTTTTAGGAAAAGAACGTGTGTCTGTAATTTGACCTATAAAATATGGAGGAATTTAATTATTTTATACATCATATTCAGTATTGTATCAAGAATAAAGATCTCCTAATTAGTTTTATTTTCTCGTAGTTATTGCCGAAAAAAAGACACTTGTAATCATGTTTTGTAAAGAAGAAAACATAGGTTTTGGACTTTAATCTTCGTAAAACATAGTCAAATTGATAATATTTTTAAATGGTATATAAACGATATAAACAGTATATTAAAAAATGTTACGTCATTTCTAAAAAGCGAACGGACAATGACCTTGAATAAGCGACTAATTGTTTTTTTATAACGAGGCAAACAAAATTATAAATTCCTACAAATATTCATTAATTCATCTCAAATTTCTTAAAAGAATATTTTATTAAAAGCGGCGATGATACCAGTACATCGCAACTCAATTCGGCCTATTGAAAACCTGCTTTTGTTTTAATATGTTTCTTAAGGTTATGCCATATCGTAATGTCCAAAATATGTTATTAATAATGATATAGTAAATAAACCCATTAACCCGGAACGGGTCGTTACGACAATGTAAACGAGATAAAGTAATGAGTGTGTAGTTACGAGTACAGCCAACGTAAATAGCTGCTAAATTGAATTACGGTGCGGCGTGCGTCGGTCAGTCCATACGCGGCGCTTGGGGTGAAACGTCTCACCCCCTACCCCGAGTCAGTGTCCGTCGACGTCCTGCGTCTATGTAATGAGCCAAATTAAAACAATTAACAAGTGCCGCGGCTCGCGTGCCACTTTCGTATTCAATTAGCGATTAGTTGGTTGGCGCGCGTCGGCCGAGCGCGACATGAGTTTGCGCACGCGCACCCACGCCACGGACGACGCAGCTGTCGCGCCGATCGTCATAGAAGAGCGCGACCCCCAGGCCTACCCCACCGTCTCCATACCTCCGGAGGGAAACGTCAAGTTCTGCAATTACCGATTCGTCCACGACAACTTACTCACCTACACTCCTGTCGGTGACGGTCGTGCTTCCCCGGCCAAAGGAAAGTTGGTGTCGAAATTAGATGTGATCTCCTCGATTTCTCCCCCGCGCTTTTTATTAAGATAATTAACTCAGCCATAAAACCACTGAACAAAACCCACCTTTATCGTACATTTTAGACGAATAGTAAATTAATAATATTTGACGATCGCATCCAAAATTTGTAAATAACGAAGAAATCAAAGAGACTGTTTCAAGTTATTATATATTTTTTTCAAAAACGTTTACGCTGATGGCAAGATGAAAATAGCAAGCTTTTCTGAAACATTAGGACCGTGTCAGGGGTAGGCAAGATAATGTCACACGAATTTTAATTCCCCCCCCCCCCACCTTACCGATCTTATCAGATATCATAAATCATCAATATCAACCTCTGCCCCTCAGTGTGAAGCCATATATTTTTAAATTATTTGCATGTATAAAAATACTAAAACAAAAAGCCAGTTTAATTTGTTTTAATTTTAAATTTTAAGAAGTGATGTCGCAAAGCTTTGGACCCCCTTACCAGTTGTCACACAATGTCAGATTTTGGTACCCCCCTTCCCCTTAACATGTGACGTAATTTGTGGACGACCCCTTACTTCAACTTTAGATGTTTCAAATCTTGCCATATTATATATTACGAGTACGTTTAGCAGTCGACTCTAGCTCGTTTTTTACATGACAAAAAATGTTATTACTAAATATATAAATCTACCCAATCCTGCCGTAAAAAAGACTAATAGACACAAATGTTAAGTTGTATTAACGATTTTGTACAGTATTATTTGCTGATTAGACATTATTTATTGTAATCTATAGCTATTTTGTAAGTGCTTTGTTATAATAAATCCAAATTGAAAAATCCCGTTTTCTCATTATTTCCCACTCCAATCGCCTGGTGCTGGAAAAAGTTCCTTCTTTATGAACTGATAACCTTTAATCTCTACTTTCGATTAGCCTTGATTTAGCTTTATATATTATCAAATAATTGATAGAATCAGGCGTTACTTTGCGGAAATCCATGACATGCATGAGAAACTAAACTAGTTTGCTTTAATCCGCTAATGAATACGAGGGGAAATCGGTGTAATGCTGCAACCCGAAAGCTACACCACCGAATCCGCCACCAAAGCACAGCACAAAAAATAGACTGAATTCTAGTGTGATGATATATAGTCTATAGCCTTTCTCAATAAATGGATCTAACGCTGAAAGAATTTTTCAAATCGAACTAGAAGTTCTTGCGAGTGCGTTCAAGCCAATAAACAAACTCTTCAGCTTTATATATTAGTATATATATTTATTTAACACTTTACTATACGGACTAAACGTAAAACTTCAACAGACATCTAACAATTACAGGACAAAGGAAAATCTAGGCATGATTAAGTTATCAAGCGCCAATCAAGAAGCAATTAAAATATAACGAAAATGTTGTAGTTACATCATATGAAACAACTTTAAGTACCAGTGAAATTGATTTATCATTGAAAATAGATGTTACGCAATATGTAAGAAGATACGTGTTAAGGTAATGATGCGCAAAGATGACGAACGAGATAAATGAAACGGAATCTGCGTCGAAAACAGCTTTGTCGGCCTCGAAAAGGCGAATTTGTCAGTGAAAGCACGGGAAAACCTACGTCAATCAACATTATACAGATAATTTGAAACTAACTGGTATCTCGATAATGGCCGCGTGGTGCATGTTATAAAATTTAATTTAGTATTTTCGATGTAAAACTTCTTTTCGCACACTTGACTTGGGGAGTAAGCTGGTGTATGCCCGCCGTTACGGAAGTGTGATTGGGCGAGGCGAACGGAAGTTTAGAGGGAGATATGAACTATAGGAGAAAAAGAGAGAGGTGCGAGCTCACATATTTCTGTTACACCTATTGATAAAATTGTAAATTCATTTTAAAGTTCAATTATAAATATAGATGATGCTTTTTTTTAAACGATATATAAGGACATTTTATGAATACATTTGATTTCTTTTTTTCTTATTTTTTAAGTATTATTTTATTATTAACAATTAATTAATTTAAGAATTGATATTTATTGTGCATTTTTTTTAAAATATTGTATACAATTTTACTTGCTTTATATTAAGAAAAGTGTTGAATTGTTTATGACTTTGCATGCCTTATCATGGCGAAACATGTGAAACTTTTTCTATTTGTCATCCTATGTACCTTGTTTCGTGCAAATAAAAGAGCATACTCATTTCTCAAAGGCCGGCAACGCATCTGCGAGCCCTCTGGTGTTGCAGTTGTCCATGGGCATCGATAGTCACTTAGGTGAGCCGCCTGCTCGTTTGCCCCTTGTTATATTAAAAACAAAAAAAATCCTATGAGAAGTGTAGTATCCAGTAATATTACAAAAATATAGAGAACAATTCAAATAACCTATTATTTAACTCAGAATCCAGTTGGACTTTCACGTATACGCCAGGGAGGTCGTGCAAAGCAGGGAGTTAAAGCGTTCCCTCACGTATGCCATAGAGCAATATCGTTAATTCTGTACAATCAACGCAAAACAATACACCAATAAAAAATACTTGACGGTTTGGACCTGCGATAATGTTGAATTATCAACCTTAATGCTAGCTATAATCTGTAACAAATGTACTATCGTATAAGAATAAATTCAAGTATCTCTATGATTTCTGAATAGTATTTACTATATTGTTTACATTTGTGTTGTTGTCTATACTTATATAACATTGTAAAATTATAATGTAATAAATAAAAAAAAATAATAGTAAAGAACATGAACTTAAAACCGGCAATAATTTAGATATCACGGTGGTAAAATTCCAGTTAAAGTGTCAATTGACACGTATTAATTTTGATTTCAAAATTTTGTATCATGTTTCAATTATATCTATTATGAAACTCTTGCAAAAATATTTAAAAGGATTTTAATAAATTACAATATGGCGTTTCAAAACGAACTACTTTGCTATTTTCCCTTTAGGAAATACCTTATACCTTAACAATCCTTACCTATATGCCGTGGAGACATGAACATATGCTCGCAGTTTCGGGCATGTTCGTGCAAGCTGTAACATCTCCCTCGTCCCTCGCACGTTAATTTCAACGGCTGTTTTTATGGGTTCGTCGAATCGAACCGTTGCTGCGCCATGGAAGATGAATTCCACCTGTAAGATACATCAAGAAGGACTTTATACTTCCATATCTTTGAGCCTCAATAGCTCAACGGTATAAGGTATGGACTGAAATCCGCAAGGTACCCGGTTCAAATTCCACCGCCGTTGGGCTATCCGCCCAACTGTCCGCCCTCAAGGTGGTTCCTGTTTGCCATATTCTTTCATTTAGAGACTGGCAATCTTCCATATTAAATATAAATAGGTCATACTAAAAACGCATAGAAAAATTATTTTGACCGAAATTTACAACAACTATTGAAGTTTTTTTTTGTGATATCCACCACCACCACAAATATACGGTTTCCGATATTTTTCCTGTACTTGTACTTCAAGATATATTTGCCAAATTTTAGAATTCTGGGTCAACGAGAAGTACCCTGTTATAGGTTTTGGTTTAAATGTGACATAAACGGCTACATCTTTTGTTACGCTTAGAGAGTTGTTTTTTAACAGCTTCAAGACACCGCAGAACCTAGTATTTGATATAAATTTCAACTTTATAGGTTCTCGCATTCCTGGGGAAAAATATTATTGACAGACAGACAGACGGACAACGAAGTTGTCCTATAAGAGTTCCTTTGTTTTTCCTTTGGAGGTAGTGAACCACAAAAATAGCTGTAATCGCGTTTTCTAAATGAATTTTTTTTTCGTTAGATTTAGGCACCACAGGCATCAGGCCCGTGCAAATGTTATATTATATTTTATTTGGTCTTTTTTCTCTAATCGTTACATTAACTCTCTGTTTATAGTTCGACATGCTTAATTTATAGGGGAACAAAGATGAAAAGTAGACCAGAACCTTTGCTAGAAACCTAATTTTTTTTTATTATTTCAGATAATGAACACGGCTCTGCTTATATACGTAATTGCAGTAATTACTTTAAAAAGTAATCGTATTGAGAGGTCTATTGGATTTGATATTTATTCTGCTATGGTCCTGCTGTCTATTATTGCGGATATCATTTTCCATATAATATTCCTAGTGGGTGCTCATAGGGTAAGTTTTTTTGTTGTTTAATTAGAGGTATCGCCACTGCGACCGAGTTGGGCCGGCGCGTCCGGGTACCAGTACCTCTTTCTCACATGCTCAAAACTGATTGTATTTCACGCTTTGAAGCATTTTGACGCATATCAAACGATTTCAAACATTCCACGTGTACTTTTGACTGGCCCATTGGCGCGAAAAATATATAATAAATTTATGTACTTGGCTTAAAATAGTTCCCAAAATTACTAACATAATATAATCTGATATAGATATGTAAATAATAGGTATGTACCTATATGTTTTAGGCCGCAAAAATATCTGTATTAAATTCTTTTTTTTTTAATGTTAAATTTAAGGTCAGGTAATTGATCATAACAACAAAAAATAATAATGTGACGAGTTGCCCTCTAAGAAGGAAAGGTGCGTTTATTACTTTAAAGTAATTTAAGTTGGGCAAGTGAGTTGCGGCGAAGCGACGGTAACATAATTATTTAATCAAAATAATTCCCTTGAGAGTATCTTATTCCAAAAATATGTAAATGTAAATCCATCAATTTAGAAACAAAGACATTAATTGTATATACATTAATCATACCACAAGAATGTATATTAATCTGGGTAAAAAAAAACGTCAATTAGTAAGTATGGTTTTCTACTTAAGTTACTTTATGCTTACCATCTTTATTTTAGTTAACGCAGTGTTTCTGGAACCAATAAACACTGGGTACGCGTGTTTAAAATGATAAAATTCGAAAATCGAACATAGATAATAATAACGATTCCCGCCAAAGGTTAAGGCGCGCGAAAAAAGAAATAGATAGACAAGGAGCGCAAGCGCGATGTTCCCGCGCGATTTGCCTTCTGAATTCAAATGTTCTCTTATTCACTTCACACAGCCCACGCACACCACCGCTCACCATCATTTGCCGGTGTCTTTCTCCAAGGCACGTGATGCGTCTTTTGAAAGCATTGGCCGTGGTACGATAGGACTTTTATATCCATTGCACATTCTAGTTAAAAGATTCGCCGATTACTGTCGTTTGGACAATCTACACGATGTCTTTAGCTAACCTTCCATCACCTTAGAATATATCGTCCAGCTTTCTAGATTAGTTAGGTAAATATTTCTTCTCAAACATGCGCGAAATAGTGACATTACATTCGAAAAAAGAATACGGGAAATTGCAATTTACGGATACTCAAATTTAAGAAAAATAAACGCGCTTGCAAAGTTGTATGATATTTCATGATAGTCGCCTTTTTCGGAGATTTATTTAAATAAATTTCTATACTATATGTTAATTTTTTAAGAAAAATTTTTCATCGTTGGCGGTTGGTTTTCCTGTATAATATCATTATTACTATCTGTCCCCAATGCGATTTTAAATCAGAAACAAATTTCTTTATTTTTTTTTTTACATCAAACCGCAATGTAAACAAAACTTAAAAGTACGTAACAGGGATAGCGCAAAGTGGGTTCTTGACTTGTTTTGCGCGTCAACATTTTGTTGCCCATGGCTTCCCAATGTTCACGATACATTGCGCGCTCATGAATGGGGTGAGAAATGAGGACGGCAATATCTGTAACCTCTCATTTCAGATATTAATGATTTTGTGATTTTATTTAGGACATTAAATGTAGCCTTCTCACAAAGTTTACGGTACGATGTCTTTTACACAATACTTTAATGATTACTCTTTGTTTCGCACTTTTACTTAGCCCGCATATTTTTTGTTTATGTAAATGTCCTTTTGTGCTATAAAGGTTTGCTGGAAGAGATTCCTTTATGGAATAAACTCGCCTCTGTACACATTTTAGTTGATGTTATTTTGTATTAGTTTAGTTTGTGTATCTTGCCTGTTTCATGTGTACAATAAAGGAATCAATCAAGCCAAACTACAGTTAGAAGAAACCTATTTCCTAATTTGAGGCATTCGGGAATAGTACAGGAGATCACTTGCGAGGTAGTCTCCACTTGTCACCAAATGTGACTCTAACCAACGTACCTAAGTTACAAGAAATTACTTAGGAGGAAAGTGAGGTTTTAATAAAAATTGTTAAGGAACTCATGATTCTATTCAGGCAAAGAAACTCACATTCATACACTGATATTTTATGAATTTAAAGATCAAGATATATTTATTCCATAGATTATAGGTGTTACATAAGGTGTCACATTTCTTTAGTCCCATTGCCATCAATAGCGTGCAATATTGTATAGTAGTACAGTTTAACTAAAGGTAATAATAAAGTTTTACTTAACTTAGTATAATATACTGAAACTTAAAGCAATTGAGTACATTTCAAATAAAAGAAAGGTATAGTGGTAAAGGTAATTCGAGTAAAAAACAAAATATTAATATATGTCAATTCAATAATAAACTACTGCAAAAATTCTTTTGCCGTGTAAAAACATTTTTCTTGTAACCATTTTTTAACTTGAATACAAAAATATGTTCGTAAATTTAATCACCAGGGCGACACCTTCTTGCTCAGGTTGTAAACTTAACTAGTTGTTCCCCGCGACTTCATCCGCATAAAATTAGGTGAAAAAATTTAGCGTGATATATAGCCTATAGCCTTCCTCGATAAATGGCCTATATAACACTAAAAGAATTTTTCTAACCGGATCACTTGTTCCTGAAATTAGCGCGTTCAAACAAACAAATAAACTCTTCAACGTTATATATTAGAAGAAATAGAGGGTCTCCACCCTTATGAATATTTTAAAATCTAAACATATAAATTTTCTTTTTATATAATTGCAATCATATCATCAGTCAGTTCATTAGAATCTTTCAGTCCTGTTTTATCTCTAATAAGCATGCTCATAAGCAAGAAAAGGGTGGAAAATATTTTATGCCTATACCTTTTTCTCGTAAGTAATCTAGAGCGAAACAAAATTCTTCACTGCTAACTGTAGTGTCTCGGCTTTTAAAATATAAAGTTCTACACATTGCACCCTCAAAGCTGGCCTAGTTCACCTGCACATTTAATTAAGATGCAGCATATTCCATGGATTTTGTAATACGCTTTAAAATTCTGATAAAAGAATACAGGAAACAGTTAGTATACTCACTTAAAACTCTATCTCTAATGAAGTGGGAGGGGATTCTAAAACACTATTGAAAAGATTTCTTGAAGGCACATTATCAGCATCTTTTGTGTCGAAGATGTCCACGGGTATCGGGGAACATTTACTGTTATGTTGACACTTTCTACTGGTTTGTCTACTTTTTAGGGTTCCGTAGTACAAGGAACCCTTATAGTTTCGCTCAGTCCGTCCACCCATCCGTCTGTCTGCCCTAATTAACTTCTACAATTATGAATATAAATGCATGAAATTTAATACAATTTAATTCAGTTTTACATTTTGGGAGTAGCTCCTATACATGTGAAGTCGAGCTAAAGTTATTTTTTACATTCAAGTCTATTGTGTGGGGTATAATGATAGCTCTTTTAAAATAAAGAAGGCATCTCTTACACAGCTTGTTTGTTATGTGTACCATTTTTGAGTAATTGACCTTCAAGGTGGTCTCACTATTTCCAAACTATTAGATGTAGAAACTTGAAATTTTCCATGTCGATAGAACATACTTAAAACTCATTAGGAAAATTATTTTGTGCGAAATCGGACAACAACTTTTAAAGTTATTTAACAAATAGCTTTATAGCATATGAGATTCGAAACCCTTCCATATAAGCGTGTCTTGGCACGCTTTTGGCGATTTATTCTTATAAAAAGTAGGATAATTTTTACCCTACCATATTATGTTGGCCATATTCAGGTTAGCTCTAATCGTTCGAAAATTATACGGCTCACAAATTTTCCTCGTCGGATTAACTTTCCTTTGAGGTGACGTTTCTCCGATTTTATTTTGATCAACAAGTTCCAATGAATTTATCCCATGTTCGACATTGAATTAGATAATAAATTCTATTGGCCGAATATTTGCGAGCGTTTCCTTACAAATTGAAACGATTCTGTTTCTTTGTAAATTTATTTCTGTGTTATTCCTGGTATCTTTCCGACATTGTGTGTTTTTTTATTATTTTTTAACTGATTTCTTTTTTTAAAGGTTACCTGATTAACTCCTGTTAATTTTTCGCTTCACATTTAAACTTACCTATTTCCGTGGCGTCACTATAATCCAAGGTTACAGCTGAAAATCAGCTCTGCAAATTTTTGCATTCGCACAAAGCATGCATAATTCTTTCTGAGACTTTTAATTTTTTTGGGTCGTGCCACACTTTACGTTTGTACTTGTGTGCCAAAGTTCTGAAAATAGAATTTTTTCTTTTCTTCTTTTTCCTATATACTTCTTTATTATATGGTTTACAAAGTACCGTATAGAACCATAAATAGGTTCTGCCCATGAATATCATATAGGACAACTAAGGGACTTCTAGTAGAAGATTAGAATCAGCGGACTATATAGTATTAAGTTCTCTGAAGTAACTACGATATATCGTTTCTATGGCGGTTTATGAAAATGTTTAGAGTAGGGAAAATAATACACGTCAAAGAAAGAAATAATCATAATGGCCCACTCAAAAGTATGACCATCGTGATATAAGCATAAATCTAGAAGTAGTCCAGTGGTTCCGCCAATGGTCTTAATCCCAGCCTCTTAATTAATGGACTGTGAAAACCGATACGCTTTGTACTGATTAATTCAGGGAAATTCCTTTGAGACACAGTGAATAATGAGTTCGTTAATACCCCACAGAGAGATGCAGTACGCATGCAACTGCAAATGCAAAATTCAAATGATTACCAAGTTGAATATATCAACTTGGTAATCATTTGAATTTTGCATTCTATTTGCACAGGACATCTCGTCAGAACTGAAAATTTTACACTTATAAACTGGATGTCCTAAAGTCCACACCCGTGCGATTTTCTAGAAACTTCTCACCTCGCTCAATTTCTCTGAGGAATCAGTTATCAGGTCTGGAATTTCCGAAAGACTCGACCGAACGACCTAGAGACCTTCAAGAAAAGAGCACATTGATTCGTCAAAGGCTGGTGACGCATCTGCGAGCCCTCTGGTGTTGCAGTTAGCAATAGGTGTCGGCTTAGTTCCATCGCCTGCTCGTTTGCCTCTTTATTTTATACTAGCAGTGCCCGCGACTTCGTCCGCGGAAAATAAGGAAAAAAATATAGTAGACGCTATATATCATCACGCTAAAGTTATAGATATAACTTTAGCGTGATGATATATAGCGTCTTAGATAAGTGGGCTATCTAACACTAAAAGAATTTTTCATATCGGATCAGTAGTTCCTGAGATTAGCGCGTTGAAGTAAACAAACAAACTCTTCAGCTATGAATATAAGTATAGATATCTGAAATCTTTTCCAAATTGTTTTTATGATTTGTTGTTTTTTAAAATATGCCAGGTTTATCGGGTCTATTTGCAAATGGGGCAGTGCGTAAGAATATTTCCGAAAATCCATTTTAACCCTCACCTATTGAGGCTATTGTCGTATGCAAAAGTGTTAACACATTAAACGTGAATGTAAGTGAAATCACTTCTACCGGTAAGCTATGAATGTATGAGCGAATATACTTTATTGTACCACAAAACAATATACAAACATAATGATTCATAAAGAGAACACACACACATACATGTTTTTAGTATATTCTATCGACATGGAACATTTCACGTCTCTTCGTCTAATAGTTTGGAAATACTAGAGGGGCTACCTCGTGGGCAGACAGACGGACGGATGGACCGAGCGAAATTATAAGGGTTCCTTGTAGTACTACGGAACCCTAAAAAAGTAAAATCAACGGCAGCCCTGCTCTAAATTCGTCAAAAGGTGGGGGACAGGTATTAAATACTCTAAAAGCGGAGACAGCGGAGCGATCACGAAGCCCTTTGATGTGCTCACAGTGTGTGACAATACTCCATTTTGAGATTCTCTATATATAGTGCACTAGTGTTTAACCCCGACCTTGCACATATAAACTGATTTAATATACGATTCTGCTCTACAGTAGTAATATATTGTAAGACAGTTGATAACAAAGAAAAATATATTTAAGGCCTTTGATTAGCTTCTAGATATGTTAGGGAACTTGCTAGAATTCAGTAGGTGTAACTTATTTTATATATAACATGGGGTAAACGGGCAGGCGGTTCACCTAAGTGACTACCGACGCCCATTGACAACTGCAACACCGGGGGGATCAAAAAAGCGTGGCCGGCCTTTGAGAAATGAGTATGCTGGATAATGCAAAGGCGGCCTTATTGCTAAAAGCAATCTCTAACAGGCAACCTGATAACGTCATTAAGGGCCGGCAGCGCATCTGCTGGCCTTCTGGTTGTGCAGATGTCCATGGGCGCCGGTAGGCACTTCGGTGGCTACTGCCTGCTCGTCTGCCCCCCTTGTAACATAAAAAAAATGTAATTCCTTCAAAAAGTATAGATTTTTCCCATAATTTGTTTTACATAGTGATAATTGTAATTTATATTTGTTTCTTGTGTTGTCTGTATGTCATTTTGGTTTTAAATTTACTTTCATTGACTTTCACTGACAGATAGTTGATGTTGTAAAAAAATGACATAGGTTACTTTAACTTTAAGATAAGAAATAATGTGGAGCAGAAAAAAAACTAAGCTAAGACTGTTTTTTTACTGATTTTTTTTTTAAATTTTGACCACAACCTAACTTTATACAGGATTGAAGAACTAAAATACAAAATCATGACAGCAAAAATGACACTAAAAACAAACCTATAAAATAAAATAAAAATGCGAATGAATTTGCGGCTATCAACTGTCGTGTGTGTGTGCGTTATTCTTATTTACATACAAATAAATATAATTGAATTGTCTTTCTTAATCGAAGTAACCTTTCCGAGTACGGATATTGGTTACAGTAAGGCAAATGACAGATAAAATATAAATATATAGGACTATATGACACACGGACGTCTGTTCCTAAGGTAGACAATTTAATGCCTGTGTTATAGGTAACAGACGCCTGTTATACACAAATACATATTTTTTGTAAATATATAAATACATACATATGGATAATAAAACCCAGACTCGAGGCGGGATTCGAACCCACGACCCCGGAGCAGAAGGCAGGGTCACTGCCCACTACGCCAACGGACCAGACATATATAAAAACAAAATTAATATATATAGCTGAAGGGTTTGTTTGTTTGCTTGAACGTGCTAATCTCAGAAACTACTGGACCGATTTGAAAAATTCTTTCAGTGTTAGATAGCCCATTTATCGAGCTATATGTTATCACGTTAAAATTTAATCATTTTTTACCTAATTTTACGCGGACGAAATCGCGGGCCTAGCTAGTATTATGTAATATAGTGCAATAATAATCCCATTTGTTCGTAACTTTTACAGTACGAATGACCTTTGTAGAGTTTATATCCTGATAATTTTTCAGTTGGAGTGGACATGCATTGAATGGGTGCCATAAATTAAACAAAAATATTCTGAAGATAAATGTTTTGTGAGGGGGGGGGGCTTTACCCAGTTGTGGGATATTAAAGGCTGATTTAAAAAAAATATAAATGCGCTCTGCAATTTTTTATTATTACTTCTATTTTACATTGAATAAAAATTAAATTAAAAATTGAAAAAAAAAACTGGAGATGTTGGATGTATGTATGTGCCTTTAGATTACGGTAGTACTAATTTTTTTTATTGAAATTATGCAGAATTATATTTGATAGAATCAGGCGTTACTTTGCGGAAATCCATGACATGCATGAGAAACTAAACTACTTTGCTTTAATCCCCGAATGATTCAGACAGATTCAAACAGATTGATCCGCGATGATTTCATTCGCGGATTAAAGCAAAGTAGTTTAGTTTCTCATACAAATAATTATATAGCTAAAAGAAAACTTACCTATGTTATTCCTTATACCTGCGAAATTTCCGCAGGTGGCAACTGTTTCCATAGTTGTTATGACATGGAATTCCTTGCAAATAACAAAATTTATAATTCTTCGACACCGCGGTGGTTATGGCGGAACTTCAAGATCGGAAACGATCAACGTCCAATTGTGAAATGTAGGTTTCTTGTCACTTAAAACCATTAAGTTTGGTTTAATGTTTAATTTAAAACCTCTTATCTTAATCGATAATATGTCTATTTGGAAGTGGACCTGTTTGAGAATGGACATGGACGCCCACGCAACTATATTTGCTAAATAACTCTATACGTACATACAAGTAAAATGAAATGTCCATCCGTAACCTTTGTACAACTGCCTATTTCTTTAATATATCAAGTTGAAAACGACAAGGATGGTCACTAATTAGAAGTAAGTAATGACACTTACAGATTAGGGGTCATGCACAAATTACGTCATACGTTAAGAGGGGGGAGGCCTTAAAATAATAGAAAATCGTTAATAACGATTTAAAATTTAATAATTCATACAAAACTAATGGAGTTTCACTCTCGATTTACGAGCATATCTGATCCAACCAGTTAGATAATATCTGCAAATGTTCCACTTTAATACCACCTAGAAATTTATCTTAGGAGCAAGTATCGCGATATTAGTATTCATTTAATTATTCGAATGATTGATTTGAAATCGATATTAAATTTAATTACTTCTTTCTCTGTTCCAAATTATGTAACTGCAAATTAGATTACTTCACAAAAATAAATAAATAAAACGTTATTTACTCAGGCTAAAGAGAGATACCGGACCTAATACAGATTTAATTTTAGTTAAGAGTATTCGGATAATCAATTTAAAATCGATACTAAAAACGACTTTTTTCTCTTTTTAAAATAATTGCATAATTGGAAATGAAAGTTCTAACAATCTTATTGTATTAAAATACCAAATTTGGATAGGCAGGTAAAGCAAGGGGGACTTTGTGAAGTAGTTATCCATGAATCACGTCATACGAATATTACGAATTTTTAACTCCTGCCCTCATCCTTATCACAGGTTATAAGAATTTAAAACCCCCTACCCTTAGTGCGACATCCCGTAATCTAGAAAACAACAATTTATTTTAATTATTTTATGTATTTAATTAATAAAAGACAAAAAGAATTAAATTTGACATGTCAGCTTTTGAGTGTCCATTGCCAAATTGATGATACTCTCCCCTTTTTAACCTTTGACGTTTTTTTATGGATGACCCCCTAAGGAAGTAAAGGGTACCTTGAAATCTGTGGATCTTAAGTAGCAGGGTTTGATTAATTTATTGTACGAGGCAAAAATTCCTTGCAAATCGCAAGACATTGAAATCGTGCAGACGACACACGCGACTCCAACGTGATACGTTATAAGCACATGATTTCTTCTGTGATGGCTATTTCAACATAACGTATGTATTTAGTATTGCAGTGCGTAAGATATTTGTTTTACTCAACTCGGAGTGGCTAAGCAATTGTCGACTATTACATGTGTTCATGTCGAAACTGATTGGACAATCACGACGCATCACGATGAGCACCAGTGATATTACTGCCACTATATATATATATATATAGGTGCAGTGAGCAACAAACACGTGACACGAGAATTTTGTATATCTGTACTTTAATCTATAAAGCTGAAGAGTTTGTTTGTTTGCTTGAATGAACTAATCTCAGGAACTACTGGTCCGATTTGAAAAATTCTTTTATAGAGGAGTGCTAAATCATCACACTAAAATAGAATCTATTTCTTTTTACCTAATTTTACGCGGACGACGTCGCGGTATAGAGATATAAGTAAATATATTTTCTCAGTCATACATTTGGTTTATTCAATAATGATTATGAGATTGTAGTTTTGTAAGCAGGTCATTCATATAAAGTCCTTGTTAGGTCATCGGAAACATAAAATTAATTTAAATTACAAATGGTATTGAAAAGGGAAACGTGTGAACGCATTAAAACAAAGTGTATACTGTGTGACGGTTCATAATTTGTATTGTTGTAGTTCATATATTGCGAAGACCGAGTGGCATGGAAGCAGCTGGCTTACCTCTCCGTCAAGGCATACCAGAACGGGCACGACCTTCATCAGAGAAGATATCGATTAAGAAGAAGAGTTCATAATTAACCGACTTCCAATATGGATGATTTCAAATGTTAGAAAATTATCGAGTTCCAAAAAAAAGTTGGACTGGGTTTAGTTTAAATAATATTCAATTACTAGCCTATACGGCAGAAGACGTCTGCCGAATTGTGACTCGGCTCATATTAGGCAGTCAATATCCTTTAAGTCTTTTCTGTTAAACGTGACAGGCCAAATGTTTTTTGAAATAACCAACGGACCCTGCAGACCTGTCCGAAAGTTGGGTCTCTTTTTTGCTACATTCTATTATCCTGTAATACTATCTCCGTCCGCGTTCCTGTTCCCGTCCTGTTCCCGGTCCCAGTTCAAATATATAGAAATATTTTAAAATAGTGGTTAAATATTCTTAATTCTTTTAATTTTCCGCGCAATTTCCCTTATTTTTTTCTTTCAAAAGAACCTTTTCGTGACAATAACAAACACAACAAAAAAAGCATTGGTGAAATCGATCCAGCCGTTCACACGTGATGCCGTGACCAAGAAAAACTTTCTTTACCTTACTAATTAAAACAATTATTGTTTTTGCTTCTACTTTAAAAACATTGGAGGATACGAATATTTTCATGTGAATTCAGCGGTTTTCTTAAATTAATAAGGTTTTTATTTTTTGTGTGGAACCCTAATCAATTAGTTTAAAGCAAAAGAGCCTATGTTAATGTAAAAAATCAGCTATGTACTCGTGAAAGTCTCGTCCAAAGTGGTCTAGCTGTTTCGGATATTACCCGCAACAAACAGACAGACAGACAAAAATATTTTAATTTCGTTTTTGCTATAGGTATAGTATATATAGTTATACGCAAAAAAAATTCGACATTACGAACAGTCCCTTCAATTTTATATGTATGATTACATACATACATATCTAGTATTCGTTAGAATCTCATTCAATATAGCGGCAGATGAATTGAAGTAAGCCTTGAAAAATTTCATCCAATTCATCCGAGAAGTTTTTTTTGACTTGTCGTATTAATTATGCATGGTTATGCATTATTATATTTATTACATTTAGTTATGGCTTACCGCCTTATCTTTTTTTTTTATATATAACAAGGGGCAAACGAGCAGGCGGTACTCTTTAGTGACTACCGAGGCACATGGACAACTGCAACACCAGGGGATCTATTGTTGATTCTGTAAATATTTATAGAAACTTGATAATTTTTCGATTTCTTACTCCCTTCCTTCTTTCCGTAGAGTTTGTTGTTTTCAATTCACATCCCGAATGAATTGAAAAATAATCCAATCCAATTCTGTTCACAAATATCTAGTAACACCTAAAGAGAATATTTCATTTTGAAACTCGGTTAAAATGCAATCCCAAATGTTAAAAGTTAATGACATCATTTTAATTATCTTTAAGCGAGGTCGCGTGCTGCATGCAATTTGCCGCAGTTAAAATTTCTGTCCAAATTTCATGTTTTGATAAATTTCATGTACTTTTATAATAAATGTTACAACGGTGCATTTTGTTCATGCGACAATTATTTTAACTTCTACTTCCTAGCGTTGTCCCGGTTAAGTACCAGGGTCCGCTTAGATTGCAGAGGATTTGGCTGTGGGGCGAGTTAAACCTCTTTCTTACATAAGATCGGCGTGAAGTGGTGGCAATGCTGTCACGTCAAGTGATGGTATTGTTGTCGCGTTTCAAAAGATTTGTGACACTTCTCGGTGGCCTAAACTCGTCCTTAAGGCCGGCAGTGCATCTGCTTGCCTCCTGGTCGTGCAGATGCCCATGAGCGTCATAGGCCCTTAGCTGGCTGCTCGTTTGCCCGTTGTAACATAAAAAAAACATTGTTTAATCGAAACAAATTAAGACAAAATAAAATTTCTTCAGACTCTGATGCAGAAGAAATTCTCATAAATTTTTGGGACCCTCTGAGTATAAATTCTCTTAATTAATTGGAAGAGTCCTTTGCATTAAACTTTGGTTAATTGAAGAATGTTACGAACAATGGATAATGACCCACTCTTATCTAACTTTTTAGAACAAAGAAAGAAGTAACCCTCTTTAAGATTTCAATGGACCAAAAATGAATCTTTATAAATTTCATTTTTTTATCCGAGTATAATAGTCTATCCACTACAGTATATTTTTAAATACTCCCTTGAATTAGATTTAGTAAGGTAATAAAATAACATAATTCGGACAGTTTATCAAAAAATATAATTTTTTTTTTTAAGAAATAATTTAAACTTGAATATCTTGTAATGCCTTAGGTACGCGTAAAACTTTAGAATTGCAAAATTTAAGAGTTGAGAAGGTTTTCACGGACTTAATTAAGTGCTTGCTTTCTTTAGACGAAAGGCTAGACTGTTTGCGAAGGATGCGAGAGCAAAATTGTTCTACAGCTATTAGTAAAATTTAAACAACGTAACACGTAGTAGAGTTCTTGTGTCAGTCTGTACTAGTGTAGTGCTAGAATTTATATGCCCATGTAAGCGTTTCTAAAATACTAGCTGTTTTCCGTGACAGTATCCAACATTAAAGTAATATTAACCTTTACAGCTCCTGGATTTGGCTTTTACTATAAGATTGCGTCAAAGCGTAGTTATGACGACCGTATGTAATATTAACTGTCCGTCTTTGTTCGAAGAATTAAAATTTTGCACATAGCGTTGAAGAAGCATATCGTACCCAAAAATTAAAACGGTTAATTACTTGTTTGGTCCGTGCAAAAGCCACAACTTTATAATTTATACTTTTATGTGTTAAACTACTTGTTTTATTATGTAACTTTATTAAATGCTTCTTATATGGTTAGGTGGGAGACAGGAAACTTAACTTATAAACTTCCAACGCTCAAAAATTATAAAAAATATTGGTAAAAGTAAAAAAAAAAACTTATTTTGCAACATAAACTTGGTTTATCTTTTTTTAATCTGTTGATTTTTCATATAAGTACCGTTACGTAAATTGCAAATACAAACTTATATTATAAACAATTATTTTTTTTCTATACTAGCGACACCGTCTTGGAAGGAATAGCAAAAAAAAAATTCACCAACAATTTTTGTTACAATGTCTAAGTAGATAGGAAAATATCATTTGCATCTAACTATTTCAAGATTTAACTTAAAACAGATGAAAATAAAATATGAAAAGTTTTTAAATATAACATATAGGCGGAGATCCGTGGGTCGTAAGACATAACTTAAACTTTCTTTCTGAAGAAAGAAACCTAAATAAAACCTGAAGTGAAACGTATAGTCACATAAAATCTATTGACGTTAACCTATGACGAAACAGAAAAATTATTAACAAATTAAAATAGCAAAAGTACTCACACACATACACACACGCACACACACACAATCATACACACACAAACTTATACACATTTGTTGGATTTGTTCAAATTATAAAAAAAAATTCCATTTGTCATTTAGTCTAGTTTTTAAGTTTTTATATAGTGTCTAACTAATTGTATGTCTTGGTGGATGAGCGGGGCACCCAGCAATACGGGCTTGCGCCTAGTGCAGGGGCTCTTACTACATGTTGTTATGAAGTTAAGATACTGAATAAAGCTATTTTTAATTTTAATTTATTTTTTTAAATTTTTAATTAATTTTAATTTTAATTAATTAATTAACCTTATGGTCCCAGTAAAGTTTCATATACTTATTAACACCTGCATATTTATTAAGTAACTGTGACCCGTGAGCAGGTACCAGGTGAGAAAGGTGACCAAAAATAATAGCCGTTTATATTTTAGTGTGTTCGGCGTCGTAGTCTTCGCCGTCCGACACCAGCATAACACCAATTTGAAGTATATCCGAAACCTGCACAAAGATTTATCAATTCATTTATCGTAATGTCTCCTTTGTAGAGTGCAAGACCTTTGTAGAGTCCTAAATCTTTGTAGAAACCTAAGCCTATGTAGAGTCCCAAACCTTTGTAGAGTCCTAAACCTTTGTAGAGTTCTAAACGTTTGTAGAGGCTTAACCCTTTGTAGAGTCCTGAACCTTTGTAGAGACCTAAGTCCTTGTAGAGTCCTAAACCTTTGTAGAATCCTAAATCTTTGTAGAGACCTAAGCCCCTGTAGAGTCCTAAATCTCTGTAGAGTTCTGTACCTTTATAGAGTTCAAAATCTTTGTAGAGTCCTTAACCTTTGTAGAGTCCTAAGCTTTTGTAGAGTCCTAAACATATGTTATTTATCTCTTGATGGTGCTTTGTTCTTTTTTGGAAACGAAACGTGTATTAAGACAGGAGAAAATATGTGCAGTGCTGTGCTTTGGTAGTGATATCAGTCGTATAGCTTTTAGATAACGGAATTGCTCTGATTTTCTCTCATTCTAAGTAGTTTAGTTTAGCTGCCTAATTAATTTGTCATAGTACTAGCCCAAATACTCCACTTTGTCAGAGTAAAATTCAATATTTTTTTCTAATGTTCTGTATCACAGTTTCTTTTAACTAGCACAGGAATAAGGGTCTTAACTCAATTGTACCAAATGTAATAGTTTCTTAAAATAAATAAATAAATAATAAAAAATTTTCGATTGTTTTTAATTATGAAGAATTCTAGTTCTCTTCAAAAGATAATTTCTTAGGCCTCAAGATATACTAAGAGATAATTAAACTACTTCAGACATTCTCAAGATATTCTCCATCTTAAACACTTCTTTATAAAATTTCGGGGTTGCATACAAGATTGATTATCATTATTGAAATAAAATTATATTAGTATTTCTAGCTGAAACGATTTGTTTTTTTTTTTAAAGAATATTAGGAATACTTTTTAGGTATGTCTAATATTCCCTTTTCCCCTCCAACTAAGCTTAAATGTTTGTCTGCCCGTAAGGTGCCCCCCCCCCCCCCTTGCATTTCCTAACTATGATACGTAGAGACTTGAAATTTTGCACGTTGATAGAACATACTAAAAACTCACTAGGAAATATATTCTGAACGGAATCGGACAACAACTATTGAAGTTATTTAACAAATACGTTTATAGCGTACCAGATACGGAACCCATCTATATAAGCGTCTTGACACGCTTTTGGCGATTTTTATTTTGTTAAGTTTCCCTCAGTACTACTAGTACTTAATAAACATCAATCAGACGAATACATAGTGTTTGTAGTCGAGCTTTTAAGATTTTAGAAGACTGTTGAATATAGAAAGAACAAAATCTGGTGGAGTTATTCAGACATATTCAACCTCAGCAATGTTACGAATGACTAAATGAAGAATTATGATTAAACTTAGAGGCGGGGACGTGGAGGCGTGAATTTGGCGCGATTTTAATTCTAAGTACGACCTCTCAGCGCCCTTTCCTACGCAGAAAATTTACATGTTACTAAGTACACTGAGACGAGTTTTTCACGCACATTAACACTGTAGGCTGGAAATTTCTTCATTTTCACTTACTTCGAAATGTTTTAGTTTATTATATTAGATTTAAGAGGAATAGCGCATAATGTTATTTCTCATTCGCAATGCGAAGATACTCGAGTGGATAGTGACATCACCTAAAAAAGGTGAACCTCATTTACACTCTTTTATATGTAAAACCTCCACCCTATAGAAAAGCCCCATCCAAATAATTTGTCGTTTCCGCAGGTTGTAGGTTTCCCTTGAGCTGGGGAAAGAGAGTAAAAGTCGAAAAGACGCAAGTGAATGATAAAAAAAGAGAAAGCCTGTAACTAGTCCTGACATTTTTGTATGTCCCTAACTAATTACTAAACGCGTAGCTTCTGCCAGGATTAAGTGCCTCAACTAACCAGTGGCGGCAAAGATTGAATCGGATATTTTTCGAAAATCAGTGAACTGATTTTCGGTACGCTATAAACGTATTTGTTAAATAACTTCAAAAGTTGTTGTCCGATTTCGTTCAGAATAATTTTCCTAATGAGCATATAACCTTATATATATTCACCTTAAATATATGATATATAGATGATAATAGCCTTTCTTGATAAATGGGCTGTCTGACACTGAAAACAATTTTCAAATCGGACCAGTAGTGGGGGCTCCCCAAATTCTGTTACATAATACTTGAACAACCAATTGCCAATATCACCCAGCCAGTTCTCACTATTCTAAAAGAAGTTATATTTCTAAACAATTATCACTATTAATATCATGTTTCAAATCTATTTAATTGCTTATAAAAATTGATGTTTTTATTATATATGTTTTATCACTACATGTGAGGTAACTCAATGTTGAGATCATTCAGCTCCTCGACATAACAAATATAGTGAGATGGCTGAAACGGACAAAACCTTCCGAGTTAGTAAATATGTGAAACAGTGACACATTCTGTACTGTTAGTTTATATGCACTTTAAGTGTCTTTCTCTTTAGTCATTAGAAACAATAAGTCTTTTATTGGACTCATTCGTAGTATAAGCAAATAATATATTAGCATAAGTTAGAATTAAATTAGTTATTAGCTATTAAGCTAGATTATAATTTTATAGAGTAAGTACTATGTGGTGTATGTACAAAAAAGAAGTAACAAAAAAGGCCTGGGTATAGTTATACACCATATTTTGATTTCATAAATTTTTAAGTTTCTTTGATGAAGGCAACCCAACAATTAGATTGAAATCAGGCACTATAATTAACTGTACTCAATTAAATTAAATGTGTATTGGACTTATTTTTACATAAATACAATACACATATTACTTAAGCATATTTTCTCATACATATATATAAAAAAACATAAAAATATACCTTTCTAATACGGTCTTCTTTGTATTTTTCTAAGTAAGTTGCGGCTGCTAGAGAATCCTCGTGTGACGATGCACCAATATGAAGGTCAATCTCTTTTTTCGTTAAATGTGTCTGGCACAGCAAACAAAACGAATCCGCTGCACCTGTGATGATGCAATTTTTGTGATATTTGCACTTCATGGTAGAAGTTTTAAATTACAGAATACAGGTCTCTCGACTCCTTTAATAATTATGTAGAGAGCTGCTACGTAATGATCAATTTGTCTTTTCTATACCGTTACTTATATATGCACTACTTTCGTATCAATAATTAGAAGGAAAAATAAACCATTAGGATAAAATTTAGGTATTTCCCCGAAGAACGAACTGTACACTGTATTTTTTTTTTTACGGTCCTGGATACATGTTCTTATAGACACTGTATGTATAGTAGTGTTACCCGATGTGAAATTTAAAACAGCGTTTCACATAAGTAAATAGTGTAGCTAGAAAAATACAATTCAAGAACTAATCTGATTTTACCATGCCGGCGCTAGACAGCTTCAATTAATAATCACTTCAATGATCATGTAGTGTGACCAGGGATTTTCTTATTTTGGCATCTAAAATTTCAGCTTAAACTTGCTTAATATGTATGAGATCTCGTAAACTGTTTGGTATAAAACATTTAGGTACTTAAAAAATGAAATATGTAGATTATTCTTTAATATGAATAAATTTTTTCCTGAGCTATAACTTCCACAAAAAAATCGTGATGTCCACAAAAACTCCAATGAAAATATCAATATTCATGTACATTAAAATTTAGTATCAATGAAATGTCGGATCTAGACATAGCTCATATGTTTGTACATTTTTGTCCTTGAAGACTACAAACTTCCACAAAACTTTGCGCAGCTACAAAAAGTCTCCGGCCACACTACATGATCCTTGAAATGGTCAGGTTATTCAAATGAAGCTATGTCTGGCTCCGGCAAAAAATAAAGTTTTTCATAGAGTAATTTCTCCAAAGATTTATAGATTAAGTAGTGGATGTATGGAATTATCAGTCATCAATAATTTGGAGTTTCCTCGATGTCAATAGTATATACGGTGGATTAATGTTTTTATTCCATGTGCACTTCAATTTGAGGAGCTAGTAAATATAAAGTGATTATTAAATGAATGTATGTATTATTACGGTAAGTCAAAAAAATTAATATTATACTAGGACATTTTTACCTTTGATAAGAGATATGAAGAATACAATAAGGTGTAAAATCTCAGGCAAAAGAGTTGAAAAGTGTCCAACATTATAGCTTAGATGGTTGTTCAAAAACCGTCCAGAATGGCGCTGGTGTAGGCAAATCGTAGGAGTGTAGCAATAGTAGATGAATTGACTAATAGTGCCCGAGCTCTTTCCGTTCGGCTCGATCCTTTGGCTATGCGGATAGATGTGGCTTGAGGCTTCACTCTCCATCTGATACCGCATGTATCGTTCAGGAGCCAGACATAGCTTCATTTGAATGATCATTATAATGATCATGTAGTGTGGCTTGTGACTTTGTGTAACTTTACAAAGTTTTGTAGACTTCAAGGACAAAGATGTACAAACACTTTGAGCTGTCTGGCTGCGGCTTCACGGGGAGAGTGTTCCGAAGAATTATTTTGTCTAATACCAGCAGCTGTATTCCACCCTCACCACCATGATGTCCTGACATCCACAACCATGCGATTCTCAAGACTCTCCTTCGTACAATACCCCTGTGGAATCAATTACCAGCTTCGGTATTTCCCAACAGATACGACTTAAGGACCTTCAAAAGCATACTCATTCTTCAAAGGTCGGTAACGCATCTGTGGATCTCTGGTATTGCAGTTGTTCATGGGCATCAGTAATCAACCAATAGGTTTTATTAATAAAGTGAAAATGCCGAGAGAAATTATTTTTCCTTTATAAAAAGATATTTCTATTTATGAAAAAAAAAATATGGTCTAAGGACTGCCGTTTGAGTTAGTTTGTAAATTAAAGAAAAATATTTTGTAGAATGTTTATTTAATCATTAAAACAAAGTATTAAAAAAACAAATCAATAATTTCTTATTGGAAATAATTTCGTATAGAAAATAAACTTAAGAAATACATTATGGAAAAAACATTTCTTAAACATTAACATTGAGAGTATCATAAAATGACAATAGGAGAAAGGTACGTGCATACATGGGATATAGACAGTACATACAGATACAAGGGAAAAGTAAGGAAAAGTCTGGTCACGCGTACTAAATCACAAATGACGTCATAGACAAGCTCGCAACGACCCACTTCAAGATATGGGTCGTAATGAGCGTTCCACTTGGCTGTTATGAGCGAGGTCTTTGCAATCGCCTAGTGGAACGCACCAATGACAACATAAATTAACGACAACGATAAATAATTAACTTTAATAAAATATATACTTAAATACACCTAAGGTGCATTCAAGAAATTAAAATCAAATGACTGTTCACAATCATATCACAATAAAATAAATGTTATCCTTATACTATTAAATTATACTAATTTGGACATTTTATGTGTCGTGTCATTCACCAATTTATCACATATCAATTTTAAATTAGCCTGATGTTCATTCGGCTCAAAGAGAAGAAATGTATTTTTAATTCAGTAAAAAATAACAATTCTCTTTATTATTCATGGACTTTGGAAAGCTTTACTTGTAATTTAGTATACTTGTTTTTCCAAAAAACGCCATGTAAGAAAATCTTTGGCAAATAGCGATAATAATGTTTAGCATACAACATTTGTATACCCTTAATTAAATTAAATAGGCTTAATGAACCAATTTATCAATGCTATATCTAAAAATAAACCATATTTGAAATATTTGCTATAACTTTAATTGGACCCGATATATTTTAATTGACGTCCGGTCCGAACTTCGTAGTGATGAGTGAAACGGAAAAGGTGGCTTGGAAATCATTATAATATCTTGCGTAAATGCTTTTTGGAAATGTAAAAGTTCCACTAACTAGTCTGATCAAGTCTAAAAACACACAATAATATATCGTTAAGGAGTCTGAAATAATTTTTGTGTCCAGTAAAATATATTAAACAACGTATGACTAAATGGTTCCATTATTATTATTTTGATGAATGAATTTTAAATGTAAATGAGTATTTAAATAATTTTGATTAATTTAAAATAGGAAAGGCATAAGTTAAACGACACGTTGGTCACCGGTGGGCCTACCGACAATTATTTCTTTTGACGCAATTAGATATATTTATAGTTTTTTATTAATTAAATTTATTTAAAAGAACTTTTGAATGTATCAATTTCGATATGTTGTACAGACTGCTCGAAGCCAAAACATAGCTCAAAGTGCTTGTACATTTTTGGCCATGAAAGACTACACAGTACTACAAAATTTGCGCAGCTACACAAACACCCGGCCACAGTACATGATCATTGAAATGATCACCCAATGAGACTATGTCTGGCTCCGGTATCAGGACACACTAGTATCTTGTTTCAAGATGTTGGAGATTATTTCTGATTAAAAAACTAAATTTATTAGACTAAATTGCTAACAATTATAAACATTGTTAAAAGTCCTGATTGTCAGTCTGATTAACCTTCAAGCCACTTTCATTGTCAAATGTCGTAATTTTTTTCTATAAAACTTTTGACAGAATGAGTGAAGAGTAATGAAAGAACATAAAAAATGGGACGTTGGATATAAATATAGGTAATTACCGTTGGCATACCCAGTATATCAGGGAATAATAAAATAATAATAATAAAAACATGCACAACCTCTAAGAAAAATGTATACAAGAAGCTTTGCAAGGGAAAGGATAATAAAATAGACATCTAATATTGAGTTACCTAGTATTTTTGTAAGTAAAGGACCTAGTAAATGTTTATTTCCAAAATTTATATGTATCAAATTTCTCTTGTTCATTTGATGTCAAATTGAGATAGTAAAAACCTTATACAAAAATACAAAGAATTAGCTAAATTCGTTTTTTCAAACTGTATTCTCATTGGCCTGTGTTATCAGTACTACAAAAAAAAATTATTAAAAAGACAGTACTTAATCCTTAAATAAAGTCATTCAACATATAAAGTTATAATTAACAGACAATACTTTATATAATATCTTTTGTAGTTATATTAAATATGAATTGTAAAATAAATAAAAATACAAGGTTCAGTCTGAATTAAGGCTGTTCTAGAGGGAGAATGGAATTCGATTTGGGGGTTGGGCCGGAAGCACAAATCGGAAAAAGGTGCCGTCTGCCGCAAACGATCGTCGGAAATATTACTGCTTTACCTTTATAATCTTCTCTTTTAGTCATAGACATAGGTTTTCATTTATTTATCCCAAGAATACAGTAAAACTTTAATTTAATTACACTTAAAATTAGTACTAAATTTCTAAAATGACAACCCTAGAATGAAAGGGCATGCAGGTCAGTTTTAAACCAAGTGTCTGTGTATGAACACCGACACGCGGCACTGATTTTTAGTGCATGCTCGGTAACGTCACCGATGAGTGCAGCAGACACAACTTAAAAAAATAAAAAAAAAACAGGAAAATTAAATTAGTTTTAATAAATTTAAAAAAAAATAGAAAAAGGAATGTTATAGGCATGGCTTAATATTTCAGGTGCATCCGTATATAACACGAAAAAAGGAAATTGTTTAGTGTTAATTTGAAAATTGTTATTTATTATTTCTAAATTTATTATTGTAACAAAACTAGAACTTTAATTAGAGGTAGCGCCACGCAAGTAGCCGAATTGTGCCGGCGTGTCCGGGTACCAGTACCTCTTTCTCACGTGAGATCGGCGTGAAGTGGCAGCAATGCTGTTACGTCAAGTGCTTACCTTCTGGTCATGCAGATGTCCATGGGCGTCGGTAGGCACTTAGGTGCCCACTGCCTGCTAGTTTGCCCCTTGTAACATAAAAAAAAATGTAATCTTTTTATCATTACAGTTAAATTCAAAATTTATAGAAAACAAAGTGTTTTGGAGTTCTTTAAATCAAATCAAATCTTAATTCAAATAGACTTCTACAAGCTCTTTTGAATTGTCAACTATTCTAGAAGCTACCATTGACTCGGAAGAGTCGAGCCACGAGAAGAATCAGCAAGAAACTCAATTTCACTCTTTCAAAAATAGTTCTTAATTCTTTTTAATACTTCTTACTCACTTCTTTTAGAACTCCGCCAAAAGTTTTGTTGACTTCAACAAAACTTCCATCGGAAACAAAAAAGACGATAAAGGTTTATATAAAGCTTATTACACCAATGATTCTTATACATAGATTGCATTATAGAGAATCATTTCTATTATACAGCGAGACAATACGTCATTTTTGTGATTTCATTTAGGACATTAAATGTAGCCTTATCACAAAATTTACGGTACGATGTCTTTTATATGTATATAAAAAAGTAACTGACAAAGACTGCAAAGTAAGTGAATATTAGTTTATTTTTTCTAGTTCGTTGTGGTGTAACAACTTTTCGCAGCGGCACAATTTGTTATCGTCGGCACGGATTTATGACGCGTGGGATGATTTTTCAGCAGCCGAACCGCGTATTTCGAGTCTAAGCAAAAAATTGCTGACTCGATTTAAGCGCTCCAATATCATTGAAGAGATGAACTTTTTAAATTTTATCAGTGACTAGCCCAGCTATATCAAGCAAACGTCCGTACAAGACGCATGTAGAAATTATTATATAAGCAATTTATTGTACAAGCAGTTTACATAAAAACTGTTTGGTATGCTTTCAGGTTTATGTATAGTTTTGTCTCTTTGTAAGAGCAAAAACAACCCAACTAGATGAATAAAGATTATCCTGAGTCCGTATTTAGGGATTTGAAAAAAAAAAGAAATAAAAATGTTAATGCAACAGAACGTAACACAAATCCCAACAACATTGTACTAACGCTATTAACATAATATGGGTGTGAGGATAATATAAAATAGAAGAAAAATCTAAAACATAAGGGTCTACTTGAAACCATCTCAGGGAATGAATTTTAATATGATCACTTAACACACGTACCGAAATTAAAAATTCATTACAAAAAGGCTGCTAGAGGCTGCCGAGCCACTTGTAAAATATGAAAACAGTAAAGGTACAAGTTCGTCCCTAGCGACCGCGTCCGGCAGCCGTGTTCAGTTTGGGCAGTGTTGCCAATTTAGCATATTATGCGAGAATCATGTAGTCACTGGTCGCGCGACTGCACTGCTAAGTATGAACTTGTATTGGGTTATATCAAAAGCGGGAGTTCCTCGAGTTGTCTGGAACAGGCCTCGGCCAGGACATAAGGGACCAATCAAAAAGAAACTAGATGGCGCTGTACGGATGACGACGACCGCAGTACAAACACTGAAAATCTCCATACAAACCAACTCACGCTAGCAAAGTTTCTACTTACAATTACTATATATAGACCTTCCGACGATCAACTGTCGGCGAGTCGCGGCCGCCGCCCCGGGCAACTCCAACTAGCCCGGACACGAAGATCGTCCTTTGTGATTGAGCATATCGACCTTCGCTTCCACTTTTCATTCTTTGCCTAAACTTTCCACCTTGGTGTGCCTTTTCACACACGAACAGAAAAAAAATTAGCAGCAGATATTCACGATCAGTGATCCGTGGCGAGCAGACGTGCCAATTGAGCTGTGTACTTACTGTCGTCTTATTTGCGCACAACACGCACACATTTTCACACGAGCAACAGTAGCTTGATCAGTAGCTTGAGGGATCTGTACTTGAAATTGTGATCCATGCAGAATGGTAAGCAATGATGATGACGATAAATAGTTTTTCGTGCCGTAATTAACTCGTTTCCGTCCAACTAAGCATAAATTAAAAGCTTGTGCTGGGAGTAGGCCAGCGCCCGCCACGCCAAACCATTGTAACACGAAAACATTCTTTGTAAGAATTGAAAATTCTTGGTTCATCAATGTGAGTTTCTAGATTAAAATTTTATGAGATAAATATGGAAAATATGGTTTCATTAAAAAAATCTCATAAGCTCTGACGGATTTATGACAGAATTTTTCCGTAACTAAAATAGTTTTAAGTAACTTTAGAGTGCATGTAAAACAACAGAATCTAGGGCGCTTTACGTTTTTTAATGCATGTATAATCTTTACTTATAAAATAGAACATTTTGTCTGTCTATATTTTTATACGCTTTTAGGTTATTTTTTATTATAATGTCACGCCCCGCCTTTCTATCCTGGGCTACTTGAATCCACTTCTGTCCGGCAAAGGCGCCCAAGTCATCTCGCTACCTTTTCCTCGGCCTACCTGGTCGTCGGACGCCCCTGGTGGGAGTCCATACTGTCGTAACTTTGGCCCACCTTTGCGGGTCCATCCTTGCCCATTCCCACTTCAGCTTGGCTGACCTTTGTGATTTAATCGTAAGGTTGTAGAGATCGTGGGGGTTCCGAAGATGACGTCGGATGGCAATCGGTTATCTTAACTCGCCCCTCTACAATCTAAGCGGACTCTGGTATTTAGACGGGATAACGCTAGGAAGAAGAAGAAGAAGAAGACTGTTTCTGGATTAATAATTAATTAATGAAATGGTTAAACCGATTAATGCAACGCGATAAGAGCTTCTCAATGGCTGTATTAACACGATTGGAGTTACATAAATGTAACCTATACATATATATAAATCTATACTAAAGGGCTCTTTCAGAACCTACATCTAAGTTGGCCTATGAAATGTGCACATTAGCAGCCGCATACTCATCAATATAATTTAGTTGTATGTTTTTGTAATAGACTAGTTTAAGTTACGATGGGTTTGACATCTCTTGAAGGACAAAAAACCCAAAATTAAAATAGATTAAAAAAAAAAATCTATACTAATATATAAAGCTGAAGAGTTTGGTTGTTTGCTTGATCGCGCTAATCTCAGAAACTACTGGTCCGATATGTAAAATTCTTTCAGTGTTAGATAACCCGATTATCGAGAAAGGCTATAGACTATATATCATTACTTTAAAATTGAATCTTTGCTTTTACTTAATTTTTTTTTTTAATTGAAGTTTCAGGTCTATTTTTTTTTACTAACTGCATATGATAATATATACGATACTTTTAGCAAAAACGCAGATTGAAATATTTTTCCCTCTTGGTCTGTCTGTCCGTCTGTCTATTTGTTCCGAGTAATTTCCAAAACGGCCTGATTGATTTGGACGGGATCTTTGCTGGTAGATAAGAGATTTTTGTAGGAATAATATAATCTATACTTTAGTTTTAGAGAAATAATTAGGTTTCCGAAAAAAAACCGTCAGAATTTTACACAATCACTGAATTCACACGGATGAAGTCGGGGTTCTTTAACGATCAGGTTATGTCTAGCTAATGCATAATATATGCCTACATGTAATATATTATTTCAAAAATGTAAAGAAACGCACTAAATATATCTGACAGAAAAAGGATAAATTAGTCTCAATTAGTATGCGCATCGCCTTCCTGCCTCACGGCTGAGTCCATTAAGGGATGTGACCTATAAAAAATTCATAAGATCATCTCCTTAGTATATTACATGAGTATATTACATGAGTCGAGAAGAACACACGAAAACAAAATTGTAAGAAAAATAAAATTTTACGGAGCAAATGAATAAACCTAGTCATTACTCCTTTTTCCTACAGTTATCCTGTTCTAGTACCAGGGCCCGCTTAGATTGTAGAGGCTGTTAAGTAGATCGACTGCCGTTTGATGTCATCTCCGGAATCCCCAAAATCTCAACAAACTCACTAGTGACATTAATCGGGACCCACTGTTTTACGTTCCTTCCGAAACACGGAGGAGGTCGAATAACTGATATAAGCCAGTGCTAGAATGGGTTATCACCCATCTATCACCCGGCCGCAGCAAGAGCTACTTAACCTAGCGTTGGACTCAAATGCCGGCCACTGGTTAAGCTAAGACTTCCTCAAAGTAAATGTAGTCAATTATACAAAAAATACATATTCACTGAATATTGTGGTAGAATAATATTATAATACGACTTAAAATGACAATTGATTTAACTCGGTTCCTTCTTCAGAGTCAAAAAAAAACAGTGAACCTCCGCGATCCAAATCCGGTCTGACTTAAAAAAGTTTCTAGATTAGCAAATTGCTTTGTTTTAATCATATTTTTTACTTGTTCATCACATAACCGAGTTATTCTAGTACAATTACTGGCACGAATCACATTTATAGATAGCAGTAAAAAAACTCTTGACTCCCTCTACAGCTATTGAGTCAAAAAGAACAATGACCCACCGCGATCAGAACCAGGTCTGACTTAAAAAAGTTCCTAGATTAGCAAATTGTTTTGTCATAATCATATTTTTTACTTGTTCATCACATAGCCGAGTTATTCTAGTACAATTACTGGCACGAATCACATTTATAGATAGCAATGGAAAAAAAAAACTAACAAGGACGAACGATACAAAAATGCTGTAATAAATTTAAAATGACATTCTACGATTGCTAAGCAATAATTCAACCCAACAGTTCATTTAATATACACTTAATGATAACAAAGAATTATCCGACTAAGTGTGTTGCGGGCTCTTCTCAGTGCAGGGCGCGAGGAACCCTTCTAAACTTAGCTTTTAAGTCGTAAATTTTATCACCTAAGTATTAAATAATTAAATAATAATAATAATATACATATGACGTTCATACGTGACGTTCGTGCTTATAGAAAACGTCTATATGAATAAACGATTTTGACATTGACATAAAAAAATAAATAATATATAGGACTATATGACACACGGGCGTCTGTTCCTAAGGTAGACAAATTAATGCCTGTGTTATAGGTAACAGCCGCCTGCTATACACAAATATTTTTTTTAAATATATAAATATGTACATACATATAAATACACACCTAGACTCGAGGTGGTTATCGAACCCATGACCCCCGGGCGGGAGGCAGTATGTGTATATAGATTGCATATGGTCAGCTTGGCTTTGTAAAATGTCAACTCTGTCTGTAGGTTTGTGAGATAGACATTTAATTTAGTCTCTCCAAGGATATATCTCTACTTTGTGACGGCAGGGATTATTTTATACACAAAATAGGAATAAAGACATCTTTATAGCTGACTTTCTCTACTAAAAATAATAGAAGCAGACACTTATTTCAATCGCTAAGATAAGCAATTCTTACCGCGGCCGGTTAATAGACTGGCGATTCATTTCAAAACTGGTTTTCAAAAAACCTCTGACCTTCTCCGGGTTTCGGTAACACGACAAACAGTGGGTTCCGATCAATGTCACTGGGTGATACTTATCGTGAGATTGAAGAGTTTGAGGAGGTCCAGGGATGACGATGACGTCACTAATGTTGGTTGAATAAACAAAGCAAGTTTATCCTCTACGTCACTAACAATTTTTAATATATTTCCGTAGTAACAAAACTAGACCAGATTTATTTTTCCCAAGGAGAGATACTGTCGCACTAACTGTTCGTATCTGTGCCAGCTTTAGAATGGTACGTGACAATGGGTCTCGTACTTTTTACAAGGAAACTGTTGAAATTATTCAAATATGTCTTCTCTACAGTGTTTATCTTGACAGTCATAGATACGGTTTTATGTTATTTTTTTGCCAAAGAATGTAAATAGAATTCTAGAAAGTCTTATCTAAAACTTAACTTGATGTTTATGTTCAATTAGAACTTGTTTTCTGAATTCTAGACTTGAGCCGAAAGTTTTAACATTTAATTTAAGTTCTCCCATTTGGTTTTAAAGTCAAGTTTAAGTACACAACTTAAGCATTTAACTGCGTACTTAAGTATTATATTCTGAATATAATAGCAAATTATCTAAGAGGTGACGCACCCCGGGCATCACACAATAACTTCTCCTTCTGGGGTTCTTATTGGCTGATGGTTTCCTCCGGGTACTTCTCTGGTCGATCCACTTAGGAATGCTAGCAGAGTGGACTTCTGAGAATCCACATGACGAAGGGGTTAAAGCTCTCCACCTTCGGGCAAGCTGGTGAAGAAGAAAACTTCGTTAAAATATTACTGCGGGGGTCTAGGGTCCTGAGGAACGGGGGAGCCAGAAGGGCTTGGGTAAAGGAAACCAAAGAAGCTGCGTAGTCTGCGTTTCCTGGTCAGTTTATTCCGCCGAAATGGGTGCGTTGAACTGAAGCTTGGGCGGCGGGTGTTGTTAACTGGGGAATCGCGTCGCCATTGCAAGGGCTAGCTAGGACCGTGAATGCGTCTGCTAGCGGATGCTGATGCGGTCTAGGGATGTTGAGCTTGGTTGACTGGTGCGGTAGCAGGGTCTGAGGACAGACTGGATACTCTATCCAGTCTGCCCTCAAGCTCTGGGCTCTATGGTCGTGCGGGATGCATCCGTAGTACCAACATTGAATGTTTACATAAGGCTGTGTATCCCATTTACGGAAGTTATGGGCAGTGCTGGTTTTTAGTGGGTTATCTGTTTTTCGATTAAGGAGTCCCACACTCTCATTTGCATGTGGTTCTGCCATAGGGCTACTTGCTAACGAGGTTAGTGAGTAAATGCATTTTCCAGCAAAAAATACAATTCAATACAACCTTTATAACGAACGCTAAATATTCTGTACAATTTTAACATAAAACGGATGTTTTATGCAAATGTGAATGCATTTGTATTATTTATATTTTTCGTTTTACCTTTATAATTTCGCTCTATCCGTCCGTCCGTCTGTCTGCCCGTAACGTATCCCCCCCCCCCCCCCCCCTAGCATTTCTTCAAACTATTAGACGTAGAGACTTGAAGTTTTCCATGTTGATAGAACATGCTAAAAGCTCATTAGGAAAATTATTCTGAACGATATTGGACAACAACTTTTGGAGTTTTTTTTCATATTATTATTTGTTAAATCTAAATGTTTAATACAAAAATCACGTATATTAATAATAAAGATGGTTATATAATTATAAACAAAAAGACGAATAACCTTTAGTTATAATAAAGTCAATAGACACTAGATTATTGGGTTCAAGATAAACCTAGACCGGGTTTTTCGAGGTAGCCGAGACTTTGCGGACTTAGGCACGGATAACCACAGGCTTACGTTTCCGAAGACCTGGCCTTTGTGTCTGAAATCTGCCAAAAGAAATAAAATACGCCCATTGGCAAAAAATAATCTCAAAGGGCCTTCTTCGTATTTATGAGTGGAGATATTTATTATTAATAAAACTAAAGTGTTTGTTTGTAAGTGTGATTCTGAGATTTTATCAGGCCGGTAAGCACATATATCGGCAGACACACAATTGTGATTTTGTTAAAGGTCCCGTAAATACGATCATATGCATTTAGATATTTCCATGCTACAAGAAAACACTACATATTTCTACACATGAAAGTACGAAAATAATTTTACCATTTAATATAATGGACGACTTATATAACACATTTATACGTGAATCCATTCGCAATAAGAAAATTCCTATGTCTGTATGTTGCCTACATATAAACAAAATTAAAACTGTCTGTGATCTGCAGATAAGAAACTATTTATCTTAAACGTATTTTATTTTATGTTACAAAGGGGCATACGAACAGGCAGCTAAGTGCCTACTGACGCCCATGGACACATGTACGATCAGGAGGCAAGCAGATGCGTTACCGGTCTTTAATGACGAGTTTAGGCCACCGGGAAGTCCCACAAACCGAACGAAACGCGATAACAACACCATCACTAGACGTGACAGAATTGCCGCCACTTCACGCCGATCTCATGGTCCTACTCTGTCCGGGTCGTTGTCAATGGTCATTTGATCATCGGGATCGGAGAGGACCTTTTTAGGTCTCCTGCGTCCAGCAGGGGCCTGAAGGTTGGGGCCGTAATTGGAGGCTGCCACAAATAGAGGATTGAGGTGTCGGAAAGACTTTTCAAAGTGCCGTTCCGCGGTTACTTTGAAGTAGTGTTTTATTGACGGGAGCCTTAGATCTCTATGGAGATAGGCGTTACGGAGCCCTGTTTACCTGCGTGTCTTTGTATTTATTCTCTTATGAACTACTACCCTCATTTACGTATTACTTATAATAAATATTTAGTAACATTTACGTGGTATCAGTGGATACTTCAACCTATATAAGCAAAGTAAAATTAACCTCCTTACGCAACAATTGCATAAATAGCCGTTGTATTATTAATGTTTGTAAATTTAATAGAGTTAAGTGGACTTTGCTTCCTTATTGCCGCGCGCAAATATGAATAATGTGGTGTTATGGTCGCCATGATCCTAACGACTCGTATCACTTACCGGCCGTCAACTGTTCACTAGCTGATTATTGATGATCATTACGTTGATATCTATCTCCTATCTAATCCACTATATTTACTGCCCATTACACCGCGTCAACAAACTTAGTAACAAAATTATCCCTTAATTGTGCCATCATTATAATTCCGAACATATTATTTTATTAATTTGAGTGATTTTTCCTAAATAGTTTTACTGTCGCGACCTATTCCGGTGTATAAACTTTTTTTAGGAACACGAGTTTGTCCAGGCCTTCACGATACAGGTTTTAGGGTAGTACTACAAGGAACCCTTATAAACTCGCTCTGTCCGTCCGTCCGTCCGTCTGTCTGTCCGTTTCCAAACTAAATTTTCCACGTTGATAGAACATGATAAAAACTCATTAGGAAAATTATTGTGAACGAAATCGGAGAACTTTTGAAGTTATTTAACAAATAAGTTTATAGTGTATCAGATATTGATTGATTGACTTAGAGGTAGCGCCATGCTTGTAGCCGAATTGGGCCGGCGCGTCCGGGTACCAGTACCTCTTTCTCACATGAGATGATTGCCATCTGACGTAATCCTAGGAACCCCCACGATTTCTACAACCTTACGAATAATATCACAAAGTGGCATTAATCGGGTACGTCTGTTTTACGTGCCTTCCGAAACACGGAGGAGGTCGGATATCAAATATCAACCTGTACTAGAATGGGCCTATCACGCATCTATCACCCGGTCGCAACAAGGGCAACTTAGCATAGCGATCAACTAAAATGCCGGCCACTGATTAACTGATTAGGCCACGACCTCCTCAAGTGTATCTAAAGAAAAGTGAAAAGTGACCCAACTCGAAATTTCGAAAACAGCTTGACGTACAATTATGAAATTTGACAAGGATATAGGTTTATAGTTAGGAGACAGCCATTAAGATCAAATTTCTCGATAGGGCTAGATCAAGGAGGTTTCTGGGCTTTCGCAAGTTTAAGCGGTCGAAGCCGTGGAAAAGAGCTAGTATTTTATAGAGCATTGTTGTTTTTAATAAAACGAAAATTTCAATGGGACTCACTAGACAGTTAGAAGAGCACCCTACATAAATTAAAATGAGGCTTTATTTAAATTACCTTACGTAACCTTTTTTGAAATATGTAAAAAATAGCAAATAGTAAGTTTTGAGGTCTTTTATAGCAGAGCTTGAGGACAAAACCAAATATGTTTATTATCTTTAAAAATATTTTTATCTACAATCGAGTCCCTTAGGGACTCCAATTTTTTTTTCTCATTTTTAGTCATTGATTCAATGTAACTCTGAGTGTGTTGAAGTCATTGGGTTTTCTGGTGAATCTCAAATCCTGTCTGTGCCTTAATTAACACTTGGCATTGATGGCGACCAAGGAAAGTGCTTATTGTTTGGCAAAATTTGGGACGGGACCATATTTTGATGCTGTGTATTTTCTTTTATGTTAGCTAAATGCCTACTGATGCCCATGAACATCTACATGACCAGTAGGGAAGCAGATACGTTACTGGCCTTTAATGACGAGTTTAGGCCACCGGGAAGTCTCACAAACCGAACGATGATCGAAAGTAACTTTTATCGTTTGTTATTATTTACCTTTACTCCTTTAAATGTACAACTTAAAAGATAAAGTAGATTTTATACTGTGAAGTACCGGGAATACTTTTTTATAGTCAAAAGATGTAAAACAAAGCATCTCGCCGCATAGCCACAGAATCGAGCCGAACGGAAAGAGCTGGATCGCCGACGATTCGAGCCTCTCTACGTTGTATGCGGTCAAATGGAAGCAGCTGATATTGAGGGGGTAATTATAAACAATCAAAGGCTTGCCTTATCTATTTTAATATCTAAAGCTGAAGAATTTGTTTGTTTACTTGAACGGTCTTACCTTAGGAACTACTGGTCCGATTTGAAAAAGTTTTTCAGTGTTAGATAGCCTATTTATCGAGGAAATTTATAGGCTATATATCATCAGGCTAAAATTAAATCTGTTTTCTTTTTTCGTAATTTTACGCGGACGAAGTCCTGGGAAAAGCTAGTTATAATATAAACGTAAGCTTAGTTTGTGCTTGACTATACTCGTGTAATAATCCCGAGGTTTTGATTAAGCCGACCTCGCGTACGCACAATCACAATTAGTTCTTTGTTCCAACTGCTAACTACCAATTGCAAAAAGAAACACTGTGCTACTGTGCCTTTTATTCTTAACGGTAAAAGGATATATAAAAACAGTTATATTTATGTCTTAATACACAGCTATTATTCATAGTAGATAGTACACGATAACTTGGTCAGCAAAATCTAAATGGACTTTGGACATCAGTTGGTCGGATTAAAGACAACTTGTTCAGGTGGTAATGGATCCTGGGTGACTATTGCTTGGGGTGTTTGTGTGGTAAGGTTCATCTGGAACAACTTATATGGTATCCTTCCTGCCTTGCCACCTGTACGCGGAAGGACTTAATGCAGACCACGGGGAATCCCTTGCGCCTGGCTGAATTTTGGGACAAGCCGTCTGTTGCCTTGGAGACACGAAAAAAGAAGTATATCTTAATTATAGAATGACGGGCTGAAATTCGTATGTATACGTAATTCTTAAAAAATAGACAGAGTAAATTATTCAATTAAAAAATAAAGAGCTCAAGTAGGCCTGCATTCGCTGGTAATTAAGTGCCTAATTTGACAAAGCATTTAAAAGGACATGAAGATATTTTTACGTTTATTCCATGGAATTTTGTCGATATTTATAAATATAACATTGTATTCTATATTTAAAATATAAATGTCAAAAACAATGTCACAATTTTTTTTCACTGCGGCATATCAGATTGGGACCTGTCCCGATAAAAGCATTAGTAGCTAATGCTATGCTAATTTACTCTTGAAATTTAATTAGTATCTCAAAGATATATGAGCAGGAGCAAGGGCGATTGTTACCAGGTATTCTGAAATAGTAAACTCGGTTTTCACTTGTCAATTTTTATAACTTAACCATGAGGAATTATTTTACTGATCGTCTTTTTCATCGCAAAAAATAAATTACAAGCGTATAAGTAACTAATGAACTGTAAGTGATAAGATATGAACATAAATTTCAGTATTACAAGAATTTTGCAAAATATCGCAGTGTTTTCGATTATTGCAGCAGACAATGACTTCGATAGAACAGGTGTCAGAAAAGGATACATAGAAGTAATATTTAAAATGAAATCTGTTCTAAACAAAAAAGATTTCAAAAGAAAATTATACAATATTTTTTTAAAGTAACATAAGTTAAAATTATAGAATAGTACTCCTTTATAAAGTCGATTCTAAACCTAAGAATGTTGTTTGCTTATTCGATTACTTAATTTAAGTATCTGTTGATCAGCTGCTGTATAAATAGTTCTGACAATGCAATCTGATCTAGTTCAATGATATTTAGCTTATTTATTGTTTATTTTGTCCTGTAATTAATTCATATCAGACAGCCCGTTGAATTAATCAGAATGAATATATTTTAGAGTTTATGAAGATACAACAGTTTTACGTTCATACAATAGAAACGATGTAAATTATGACATATATGTACATACATATTGCTTAAGAACTGATAGTATTAAAAATACCTCTCACTATTCTATATTACTATAGGTTTTACAGCATAATACAGAAAGTTAAAAAATACATTTACAAATCTTTGTGCAGGGGCACTCCATTCAAGCTTCGAAGTGCCTTTATGTTACTTCCCTCTTATCTACAGACTTCAGACACTGACAATCGATATACGCCTCTATGGATAGCTCGTGGATCCGTCCGTATTAAAGGTGGATTTTAGCGTAGCGTGGCAATAAAGATACCTATTTAACTAAATATCACTGTATATTCGACCAAGAAATTAGTTTGCCACGCTAAGGTCGAATGTCGTTTGCACGTCAATTAGTTAAAGGGCTTATTTTTGCTTGTTATGCATTACGTTAATTTCTAGCAATAATACTTAGTAAATTTTTTTAATTAGCTGTCATCCAAAATGGTAAAGCATTTCCTTGGTCGCCTATACAAAAAATATGTATATGTGTTTCAATTTAATTGGAGTTAGATGTTGTAAATGACAATTTACGGCACCCTAGGACACGAAGTTGAAATCTAAATAAATCAAAGTACACGCCTTGGAGATATTAAAGAGTAGTGACTAACGGCGTTGATGTTGGCAATCTTAAAACAGTTTTAAGAAGCAAATAGTGTCTAATACAGTCAGTGAGCTCATGAATTTCAAAATCTTTCAAAGGTTTTATGGAATATTACAATAAGTCCAAGCAACTATCGTTTCTCTGGGAAGCGTCTGGGGATCACAATCGCCTTCATTGTTTATATGCTATCGCTCCCAAGAGGGGTATGCAACATTTCCATAAAATATTTCCATGTGTCGACAAATATGTCTACTTTTCGTTCGGTTTTTTGCTTAATTGACAACACACACTCAGAAGGTGCAGGTTTGAGTCCTGGATGCCATTTTTACATTACTATTTACTATATAATTCCGGATTAAAATCGTCATCAAACATATCGATGTTGTTCGTCTCCTTATAGTAGGCAAAATACACATGTATTCCATCTTAAATAATGACCTTTATAAAATACTAGCTGTGCCCGCGACTTGGTCCGTGTAAAATTTGGTAAAATTTTTTGTGCAATTTTGATCAATGATAGCCTATTGCCTTCCTCGGTAAATGGGCTATCAAACACTGAAATATATTTTTTAATCGGATCGGTACTTCCTGAGATTAGCGCGTGCAAGCAAACAAACTCTTCAGCTTTATATATTAGTATAGATATTTAAACCGAAAATGATTATAATAATTCATATCGTAACACTTAATATGACGTTTTATACGGTAAGTAGTGCACCATCTTTATTGTCAAGCCGTTTAATAGGGAACTGTGGGACTGACGCGTAGTTTCTTCAATACATTCAAGAATCTATTGTCAATTCACCTGTCAAACGCGGGAGAGGCGTTTATTAGCTCTTTATCGATAAAATATCGTAGAATTTTCTTTAATACGATCTTTTAAATATCTGTATTGATTGTGATTATTATTCGGACGATAGAGTTCTAAATAAAGCATAAAATTTTCGAATATACTATATTACTTTTTAGGTTACTTCGTATTAACGCCAACACACTCCTAACTATGTCACGGATAGCTTAGAGGGGCAAAGGCGATCGCGACACGTCCTGAGTATCTGTCTTAATTTTACACGCCACAGTGTGTGCCTTCGAGCAATAAATTGGGCTAATGTTGGTGTTCGTTCGCACCAATAACCCGTCCGTGACATATTTAAGATATCTGTAGGTGTTTTGGCGTTAATACGTCGGTACCCTTTGTGTACCCTTAAAAAGATGTATAAAAATACTATCATTTTAGTAAAATCATGACGGTATTAAAATTATACATATGTACAGTGTTATGTATAGTATACAAAAAATGTATAATTTAGTTTATGAAATTGATCATCGGTCTGAGGCCACACAACACACCCCTGTCGAGTGTTTACACAACACAGATGGCGCGCACGTGCGGCGCGTGCGCATGTCTGCACACGCAAGGCGTTGACTATTAGCTGTTAAAAAGATGCCATGTGATTCTATTTACAATGTCGAGCTTCCGGGGTTATGATGTGTTTGTGCCGAGTGATTTGCCTTGATACGATAGATTCCATCGCCGTGAAGTCACTTAATTTAAGATACACATACATATATAAAACCCTATATTGATTTGATCATATTTTGTACACGCTCCTATATGGTTCATCCAATTCGCAACCAAAAAATCGCAACACAACTGCTAGGTTATGCGCTTATTCATAGTTTGCGCGATGGTTATATAAATATACAGTATTACTATGCTCTAAGTATGCGTTTGACCTCGAAAGCGTAGATGTTCTGCTTTACGAGGCACCTCCATCTACGCTTTCGACGACAATCGCATACTCGATCTTGATTTAAAAAGCCTTTAAAAAGCCACCTTTGGCTGTAACATATTATTATCGCGGTGGTGTCCTGACTTGTCCCCAGTGTGTCTGCACCTTTCTCCTAAGAATTGGCTATGTTAGTCACTTGACACGAAAAGTCAGCAAGAACATCGTGAAGGCAGTTTCAAAAGCGGTCGAACAATTAATTAATAATTACTATGCTATTTAACTTCTTTCTTTCTGCTAATAGTAAGTTTATCGTAGTATAGTCAATTTACTATTATTTATTTACTGTAGGTTTGCGGGGGACGTTGTTCCTGCAAATGTATTTGAAAGAGTTTTTCCGTAATTTTATGGCATTTGCCTAGCTTTTTTAAAAACTGTCAATGAACAATACAGGTCAACTGACAATGAATATTTGTATTTTTAAATATTATATTAAAATATAATAAAATTATTATCGTCGAGGCTGATCAATGTTTCATATTAATATTACTTTTGAGGTAGCAACGCGTCAGGTACCAGCACCTTTTCGTTATGATAAAAGCGAAAACGCACTTAATTTTAATACGAATTGCTTTTGACTATAAAAACTACTTGATTTTGACATATGAAGGCAATTTTTTTTAGTATGTCACTTTGCAGTAAAATGTAAGCGAACATTTTATTTGTTTCTGTTATCTGCAAGTCGTTTGGAACTACTGGTCCTATTTGAAAAATTCTTTCAGTGTTAGATAGCCCATTTATCGAGGAAGGCTATAGGTTATATATAATCACGTTAAAATCTATTTTCTTATCTGATAACGTGCACGAAGTCGCGGGCATAGCTAGTCGATAAATACACTTTTAATACTTTGTTAATTTCTTAAAAACTGCTTGATCGATTTAGACAAAACTTATACGCAACCATTTCTGAGGTTAAGTCTACCGAAACCATCAAAATTGGACCAGAAGTAGCGGGAGGAATCGCGTAACGTATGTACGGAAAAAATAAAATATACACACAGTCGAATAGAGAACCTCCGCCTTTTTTCAAGTTGGTTAAGAATACATTCCATAAACACGAAGTAAACAATGTAAGTTTTCTTATCTCTTTTAAGAGATAAGAGGTCTCTTAAATAACTCTAACGTACAATAAATAGTGTTAATTATAAAGCGATGCAGGTACTGAAGGGGTGAAAGAATAAGAATTTCTCGTCTCATCATCATTTCTCAAAGGCCGGCAACGCATCTGCGAGTCCTCTGGTGTTGCTTCTGTCCATGGGCGTCGGTAGTCACTTATGTGAATTCCGCCTGCTCTTTTGCCCCTTGTTATATAAAAAGGAAAGATATCTGTCAATTAAAATCACCTGACGCGGTGCCGCTTTTGAAGCGGATTACACTTATCCTAAATGTCGTATCTCTCCAATACCCATATCAGCCGTGAGGGTAACTTGACGGGTACCAGTACATACGAGTGTCCTTTTAGATTGACAATCATCTTTATTTGATGGAATTGAGCCTTTTATTTAATGTCTCTCTCTCTTCCTAGCGTTATCCTAGTACCATTTAATGTCTCTCTCTCTTCCTAGCGTTATCCTAGTACCAGAGTCCGCTTCGATTGCAGAGGATTTATGATGACGAGTTAAGATGACCGATTGCCATCTGACGTCATCCTCGGAACCCCCACGATCTCTCCTAGCGTTATTCCGGTTAAGTACCAGGGTCCACTTAGATTGCAGAGGATTTGGCTGCGGGGCGAGTTAAGATGACCGATTGCCATCTGGTATATAAGTATAGAAATATTATAGGCAAACCTATAATATTTTGCGGAAATAATTTACCTTACTCTAACAAGGCCATACATTATGTAAAAAAAATTAAAACTGCAGAAATCTATAATTCCAAAGAGACCCTGGCACTATTATAATAAAACTACTTTTTGGAAACCTTACCGTATTTTAGTTTTTAATCCTTTTTTATAAATACAAGACAATAATAATTCGCACCGTTCTTAACAAAAAACGAGATAGAGAACATAAATGGAACAGCATTTGCTATACTGATATTAATTATAATAATTAACCACGCGTTGAAGTCTTTTCTAGGCGTCAAGGCTTGAAATATTTCCTTCACTTTCTCTACATTTTGGAATATAATAAAAAATAAATATAATAAAGTATTTGCCACATTTAATTTTTATATGACACTTTTGCTAAAATAATATAAAGGTAAAATATCGAAGTCTTAAATTATCATAGAATAATAAAAATACTTAAGTTTTAAATTATTTTTCAGAAGGCAACCTTTTTGGTTAACTTATTTTTTTCAGGTCGCATTACTTTGTAGCCACCGCTACATGACGGGATGGCAATGATGTCGAGTGGACAAAGGTTACACCAAAGCAAAACTAGATGGCGCTGTACGGATGACGACGACCTTAGTACAAACACTGAAAATCTTCATTCAACCCAACTCACGCTAGCGAAGTTTCTACTTACGATTACTATATAGACCTTCCGACGAAAAACACCAGCGAGGCACGGCCGCCCCGGGCGACTCCAACTAGCCAGGACACGAAGATCTTCCTTTCCAGTGGTTGAGCATATCGACCTACGCTCCCAACTTTCATTCCTCGCCGAAACCTTGGAGTACCTTCCCACAACTTGTTACTGCATGTTTTCATAGCAAGGTCTTTAAATACACTATTTTGCCATAAAACAGCAAACTCTAATCTTTCTTAATAGTACCCCAGATAACACGAAGGAAATATTTATGTATGCAGATTATATAACTTGTACAACATTTGAGCTAACATTAGCACTTCCACTCTCACTTTAATAACAAACCTATAATTCAGGAAACTTTAATTATGACAAAAGAATCTGCACGAAAAATAAAGACAACTAACCAACCAAAATTTGACAAAATCATGGAATCCAATGCGAGCGAAGCATCGTATAACTAGCTAGTCAAAAATAATTGATTGTAAATCTCTTTTATATTATAAAGACAATACCAAGCTCTAGATGACTATCTCTATAAATACTGTTACATTGAAGATTGGATAGTATAGTCAATTATGGTACAGATAAAAAATTCGTCATTGTGTACATTCTATATTTACTTCAATTTGACGGAAATTATAAGAATAATTTATGCAAAGGTTCGAGACGAGATCTGTACAAGGTTTATTTAAACAAATTGAGTGTTATAAATAAACCTTGTATAGATCTCAATGGGATCTCAATAGGGATGGCAGAGACACTCCCAGCTCTACCATCCCTTCTATTGTCAAGTTTTTTTTAAGGATTTGGGTGTGCCTCTAATATTCTCGTAACCATTTCATATTCTGATTTATCCATCCTTCTGCCGTGACTTCATTACTTTAATACGGTAAACGTACTTGAATTCGACACAGTGATAATGACGTTCAAAACAAATAGTCTCTATCTGTATATGTAATTTCTTGGATATGACGAAATAGAGCGTCGAACAAAGAGCAGAATTTTTTTTTGTGTAACGCTCGAGTACTAATGAATTGTGAGATCAATTCGCGGCAATCTCACGTGCAAATGCGCTTGCGTTAAGGTCACTGCTGAACAAATGGGGATCCGTTAGCTTTGTTGACAGCGATTACGTGGCCAGTTGACATACGCCGAGGTAATGCATCCAATGTTTACTTATTTCATAGATTTTGCGACATCGACACTTGCATTGCGTAACTAGGAGCGCAGGAAGGTGGAGGAGGTGGTATGGACCTCAGTATAAATACTTCATTTATCAGGATGCACCGGTATCAGTCAATTACTGTTTCCCAGTCTCATTGAAATAAGTTTTAGATTAACAGCAGAATAATCTAAGAATTTACGAAGGAAATTCATGATGAAAAATTAGAAGATTTTTTATTTTAATACTTTTATTAGGATTACCTTTCACATTTAATAAAAAATTCCAAGGAATTCAATTTTATCCTTTAAACCACGCGTTCACGCCTGTTCCTCGATCAGAGTCGGTATTTGGTCTCGCGACAAAGGGTTTAGGCCTCTTTCAGCGTTCACGCGTACACATCCAGATTCATGGCCTCGTGAAATTAAATTTCGCCACTGGGTTCAATATAATAATTTATATCAATATAATTCTGATGACCGCTTCGTTATAGAAAATCTAAAATGCATTTTTTATAATTAATAAAAACACTAATTATATAATAATGAAATTCAGTTCAGCAAACAGGATCTTCCACGTCATTTCGCGGCGAGTTTCACGAACGATTGTCATCATTCCGTGAATGTGGAGGGCATGACCTGTGCCGTGAATTCGCGGCGTGAATTCACACCGTGAATTAATATACGGCACGGCAATAATGTTAAGCCGCCATAAGACTTTTGAGTCAATAGTCTATTTTTTATTTTCAATAAAAATTTCAAAGCCATGATATTAAGATGCGAAATAGTTAATGTAACGACGGCCTTTTACTCACGTGTAGATATATCGGGATTGACCGACTAGTGCCCCGGCGGGAACTGTTCCCGCCTGTTTGTACCGTGTCCATCGACCTGCCCGTACAGCGCCATCTAGTATGGTTTTGGTGTAACTTTTTACTCGACATCATCGCCATATTGTTTTGTAGTGGCGGTTACAGATGCAAGATTGTAATATCCGTTGATCTAATAAAAGTAAGAACAAAAACTAGACAATGTGAAGACTGTATTTAATGAAATTTGATATCAAAGCTCCATTTAGCTTGAACAAAAGATTTTAAATAGTCAAAAATGTATTTTACTTCGAGTGAAGCGGGATTTAGATAGCACTGTATTATTGGTAAGCCGTTCAATGATAATAGAGCTCCAAATTGGACATCGCATTTGGATATTTTAGTTTAAGTTACTACTTGAAGAATAAAATAATCAGTTTATTGGTTGAGACGAATTTCTTAGCATTCCATGGATTCACCGTGCGGGTGCCGGGTCCATCGCGTTGCAGAAGAAGGAACCATATAGCGGCCCATTTATCACGCTTGATTAAGTAGCAAATGCCAGCGCATAGATAGTATCAGCCAGAAAATGTTAACCATCCGACGCTTTGGTGCAAAATTTAAAGGACGGGAAGCGATGAAAATATCAAAGTAAGAGTATGTACGTGTTAGAGCGTTGAGAGATTTCTAAATATCATAGGTAAACATATTTTTTTTAATGAAGAATAATATGTATAGGAAGTAGGCCGTGGCCAAATCAGTGATCGGCATTTTAGTCGATCGCTAGGTTAAGTTACTCCTGTTGCGACCGGGTGATAGATGGGTGACCCATTCTAGCACTGGTTTGTCATTGATATCCGATCTACTCAGTGTTTTAGAAGACACGTAAAATAGTGGAACCCGATTAATATCAGTTTTTGATATTAATCGTAAGGTTGTAGAGAATGTGGGGGTTAAGAGGATGACGTCAGATGGCAATCGATCTTCTTAACTCGCCCCACAGCCACATCTTCTGCAATCTAAGCGGATCCTGGTGTTTAACCGGGATAATGCTCGGAAGAAAAAGAAAAATAATAGGTATAAAAGTTTTTATTGTTTGCCTGTGTTACATTGTCTTTGTAGAGTAATATATTTTTATTGTAACATATCTCCTTATTAGCTAGGTGGTTGACAGAAATCGAGCGGTGCTACACTTTAGTGGCGACTACTGCTTTCCCGTCTGTAAAAAGCGAACACTGTCACTTCGGAATTCCAACAAAAGTGAAAACGAGTCGTCAGAGGTGTTGGTAACCGTGATGTCAAAGTCAATATCAAGCGTTCGGTGACGATGATCGAGTTCCATGATACATGGTCACCCAAAAAGTACACATATATACACAGTATACATATAGCTTATAGAAAGCGTTCATTGACGATTATGCGAATTCAATGGTCTTTTTCCATCTCAAAAAGTGCCCAACGTACCTAAAGAAGTTTTGACTTCAAAAATTATACGATAAGTCGATGATGAAAGCAGCTTTTATCTTATAGTTAAGATATTTTGTACTTAAATATAAAATTTAATCCCGCATAGTAAAAGTTCTACATCCTAGTCTTCCTCCTCGTAGGATAGTGAACTTGTGAGTGCTCTCACGCACTTATTCTCTGTGATTTTAATATTCATATTTCTCTTTGTCATGAAATACGGAGGTAGTTTTTTCGTCCCGGGTTGTCATGCGTCTATTATATTTTTTAAACGAACCAGATATTGCCGGCTGGGCGAAATTTGTCCACAAATCTTTAGATTTACATACTATATGCTAGAAAGTTACATACAAACATTCCTTGTGCATGACATTGTTATTTTTGACACTTAATATAGTTACGGTCGTCATTTCATCATGAGCACGCTTTGATTTAAAGGCACTGATTGTTAACGTCAAGAAGCTAGTAATTCGCAATCGGTTTATTTTTTTCTTGGACCTTACCCATTCTTTTTATAAAATTAAAAAACCAATGTTTTTTTTTATAAATTAAGCATTGAAATTTGATCGTCCGTTTTTAGATTAATCAGAATAAACTGACAGATTACGTTTTAGGTCTAAAGTGAGTTAATGATACAGGCAGCATCGTTCAATGTCATTCATAACTAACTAATGAACTATAATTAAAAAACCAAATTTGTTAACGTAATGTCGCTTTTATCGAGTTATAAGCGATTGTGCCAAGCGTGACATGGTTGCTTTCAGTATAAACCATAAAGGCTGGGATGAGCTTGCTGAAAACATAAGTGAATGGCGCAAACGTGTTCTGGAGGGGCATGCGACTTGTGATTAGTTTTGGTTTCGAGATTTAGAAAGGAAACGACTGAAGAGAAACCAAGGTATCACTATACTACCTCATATGATCTGCCGTAAGTGCCGATGGGATGTCACTCGCGAATCGGCTAAGATAACCATATATGTATATCTTTTACAGATAAAAGTTGTGTAGAATGCATAAATTAACTTTTGTAAAGTATTTATATGATCATTGATCGATTGATAGACATAGTCTAGTTTATACGTATCTGACTCTATTTTTATAAACAAAGTTTTGAGGTAAACTCAAGTCTTGGTAATGGATATTTCAGGATAATTATAAAATACAACTTTCGTTTAGAAAGTATTTAAAATCGAAACATAAGATAAATGGGCTATCTAACACTGAAAGAATTTTTCAATTAGTTCCTGAGATTAGCGCGTTCAAGCAAACAAACAAACTCCTCAGCTTTATACATTTCGTATTTCGTTCGCTTTGTGAGACTTTCCGGTGGCCTAATATATGTATATATGGATTATATAACTTTTTGGTAAAATTTTTGTGAAAACGGTACATTAAACGTTATTTATTTACTCTTTATTTATTTTTGTAACTAAAATAGGATCGAATCTGCAAGAATATATATATATAAGTATAGTCAAGAAAAAAGAACGTTAGCAGAATTCTAGGGTCCACGTGGTCAACATACCTTAGAGAATGAAATAGGATAACAATAAAACTTAGACAATAGCCATCAAACAGATCGGCTTAAAGAAAAAATGCACTTCTCGCCGAGAAAAACAAACACTCGTTTTATATTGGGTCTATTCTAAAGCTAGACTTACATAGTGCAGAGCCGGCAAACTTCATGTAATGTTGAGCGAGACCATTCGCGCATTGAACGTGAAAAATAATACTTAAGTAGACGTGAAGCACGCCTGTCAAGTAATATAAAGTCAGTTGGAAATACTTTTTGTTTAATACACATACTCGTAAGTTTTTTAGATATAGTGTTCTTTCCTGTTTTAATATAAAAATGTAGAGAGCTCATATAAAATATACATACATGTATATAAAATATATATAAAAAATATGTATTAATACGTGAAGTGTAAACTTTAAGAGGGGTATGAAAATTGGTATAATTGTTGTTCATATAGAAGAAGGTGTGCGAATGTTAATATTTTTCCATAATGTATAATATTAATATATTAAAATAAAATCACACGCACACAAATGCTAAATGATTTACACCATTTATACACACACATATATATATTAGAGGATATCAAAGCGTAATCGTGACAACCGTATGTTATATTAATTGACAAATTTTATTTTTCTGTGAATCGCCCAATATATATATATCGTTATACGCAAAAAGGTTTGCAGGCGAATTTCGACCAGCCGGCGATCTCTATTCATATAAAATACATATCATTGACTTGACCTCATCCGGCATTCTCTTAAGTGACTACCGACGCCCATGGTCAACTGCAACACCAGAGAGCTCGCAGATGAGTTGCCAGCCTTTGAGAAATGAGTATGCTCTTTTCTTGAAGGTCCGTAAGTCGTATCCGTTCGGAAATACCGAAGCTGGCAACTGATTCCACAGAGGAATTGTGCGAGGAAGAAATTTCTAGAGAATCGCACAGCTGATGACTTTAGGACATCGAGGTGATGATGGTGGAATTTCAAACTTTGAAGAGATCTATGGTGGAATGCAGCTGCCGGTATTAGTTCGAACAATACCTCGGAACGCTCCCCGTGATACATGCGGTGAAAGATGCAAAGTGAAGCCACATGTCTTGCCAATGTCCCAAATCTCCAATCTCTAAATACCTTTATATCCTAGCAATATAATTCTAGTCCTGCTGGTTAGGATTACGATAATTAAGGTAAACTTTTGCAGTTTACCCACACCGCGCCATACAACCTCCATTAAGGCTAAATTGGGCCCAAACTCAACAATAACACCGCCTCAACGACCACTTGATCCTTAGAATTAATTACACAAGAGCTCAATTTAGGACTAAGATATTAACTTACCTCTGAGCAACGGTGTCTTTATCAGTTGAGCTCAATAGTTATCAAAATTGAAGACACATCTTCGTAAATATTCCAGCAACTAGACACGTATGTGGAATTTGTTGATGAATGAATATATTACTTTCCAGGACTTGGATATATTTGGATACATCTAGTAATTGGTAAATTAATTCTAGTAATTGGAAATTTCGTTGTCTATCCTTGCACCCGCTTTTATTAAAAATTTTATAGAAGGCCTCCGAAATGGTACGGCGGAAACGTTTAGTTCGTTGTTATCTTATGCATTTAATAAAATAATTTTCTTTTCACACTACCTCATTAAGGCCGGCAACGCATCTGTTTGCCCTCTTGGTCGTGCAGATATCCATGGGCGTCAGTTGACACTTACCTGCCTCCTGCCATAAATAATTATTTTAGCTTCAGGCACATCACGTTTTATCAAGATCAGTAATTTAGTCTTGTGTAATATAACTGATCCTCGATTCTTTACCATAATTTTATTTATTGCGAACGAAATCGCGCATAATCTATAATACAAATGGTGTATATTCAAGGGGTAGACTGATGATTTGTTGCGGGTCGCAGGGAGCCCTTGGATATAAGTGGCGCAACACCGCCAATCGTGGAAAGTGATGGAGGAGGCCTACATTCAACAATGGACGTACCCAGGCTGAAATGATGATGGTGATGATACAGAAATTATTAATTACCTATCAGCCAAAAGTTTCTCCCAACTTGTACAATATATATAATGCTATTACCAAAGTATAGGAGTATCGTTTACCAAGGGAACAAACTTTGACCCTTATTCCATCTATCAGTATGAAAGTTTGACAAAGTTTCCACCTTTGACCGCGGGAGGAAACAGTATCATGATTTAATTAGTTCGAGAGAATGTTTTGGTATATTCTGTTTTAGCAACCGACTTCAAAAAAGGAAGAGGTTCCCAATTCGACTGTTTTTTTTTAATGCTTGTTACATCATAACTTTCGACTGGGTCAACCGATTTTGTTCATTCATTTTTTATTTGCTACTTCATTTCAGTTTTGGTCCAGTTCTGAAAATTTGAAGTTGACTTTTAAGTCGAGTTTTATATATATATCTTTGAATATCATATACCTAATATGGAAAAGATTAAAATGGATTTAAATATGTAAAAGAACAATTTTGACCCATTCTTCGAAAAACATTCAAAATATTTTTAGGAAAGATGATTACAAATGTCCCGACAAACTTTTTATACGAAAAGTTTGCCTGAACCCCCACTTAAAGACCGCCAACGCATCTGCGAGCCCTCTGGTGGAGCAGATGTCCATGGGCGTCGGTAGTCATATACCCCCTGCTCGTTTGCCCCTTGTAACGTAAAAAAAATATTTTATAAGCTATCTAAAAAATTTCAAAATATGTCTTTACATTTATTAAAAAAAATACACAAATGGCTTTTCGATCAATGTTATTATAATATTGATGTGTTTTTAATATAAAATTGAAAGCTCGTTGATATTGTGATAAAATTTATTTTAAAAGATTTTTTGTTATAGATTTTATACTTCTGCAGCCGCCGCGCTATGGGGTATTTAGGAATTTATTTGGTTTTATTAATGCACTCCTCAAAAACTTAGTTTTGCTATAAATTGTAAACTGAAACAGAGTAAAGCTACTCCAGGGTTGCAAATTTCTCTATCCTAATAAAATTAGAGAGTTCATTAGTAAGGTCAAAATTCTTATTATTTATTAATTGCCTATGACTATGGCAAAAACGCAAGTTAAGACATTTTCGTCAATCTATCTGTTGGTCTGTTTGTCTGTCTGTATATTCCGGGTAATCTCCGAAATGTCCGATTAGGACGGAACTTTCACGGACGATAGCTAATTTTATAAGAAAAACATAGGCTACATTGCTTTTAGCGAAATAATTAGGGTTTCGCACATAAAACAAAAACTCTTAAAAAGGCAAAGTCACTAAATTCACGCGGATGAAGTCACGTCAGCTGTACCACATTTTTAATATATTAAATCATTGATTACTAAAATAATTTAAATTAAACCCAACCAGAATGTTCTAGTATACAAATAAAATCTAATGGAAAGGAAAATGAAGCAAAGTGTTATGCGTATAACGTAACGCCATAGACGTATTAAAATTGTTTATGGCGTGACATTACCTCCCATCATTAATGATGGGATTTATTGTTACGATAGTCGCTACTTAGTGATAAAAATGAATTGCATGACGTACATCCCTAATCATGTGGTACTGTCAGATGTCAACGTCATATAGGCAACTGTTACCCGCATCATGCTACAGCGCAAATAGTTTATTAATGGCTGACTATATCACTAGATTTTTATAATGGTTATTATCGACAGTTATTTATAACCTTAACCGCGATTCTAGAATTTTAAACAAAAAAAAGGCAAATTTACCTATAGGGAGAAGGCCAGATTGGAAATTTTTCTATTTGTATAATATCATCGAGATCACTTGTAGAGGTAAACGGACCGACATAATCTGTCGTTGCCATGACAACCGCGCGGATGCTTTGACGGGCTTCGTGAGATATTGAGAACTCTAAGGAAAAAGTACAAATTAAATTATGAAATTTTTTTCGAATCTACTAACAGTTTATACTGTTTATTCTGATGAAGGTCTAACTATTTAGTTGCGTTCCAGTCCATACCTTATACCGTTCAGCTATTGAGGCTCAATATATATATCTCAATATATAAATACTTAGGGATAATAATGTAAGTATACCGATTATTAAATAAACGCAAAAGTTTATACTCTATGGTCCATAAAACCACTGTTAATAGTATCGCTATGACGCCATAATAACACACTTATAGTGCAATAGACTACAAAACGAATGAAAACTGTAAAACAGCCTTGCAGGTGACACAAGGAAAAAAAACACATATTTACTTTTCCCGCACGCTTATTTTCTTAATGCATACATGTAAATAGTTGCTCAAGATTTTTTTCATTACAATTTTTCTGTTTTGTTTAGTTTCCATACGTAAATCTAGTGAACCAAGTTGGATGACGACAATTTTACTTATACTTATGAAGAAATTTCGACCACAGATCAAGAAGTTAGGGAAAATTTTGCCTTCAAAATCTCGGCACATATATGCCAAGGCTTAGAACAAAATATTTTTTTTTTTGTTTTATTCCAAACACGTAATCTAGTCGTAGAAAAAGTATTGTATCAGGACTCCGTCAAAAATTATTTATTACTAGCTACTAAATAATACTACGGTTACAAATATTACCTTGAAATAGCGCAAAATATGTGATGAGAAGGACTCAAAGTTGTGAAAAAGGCTTTTAAGCCAACATTTATACAAAAAATAAATACAGGTTAAGATTGATGAAGATGCTGCCACAGATATACACATACAGCTGTCGGACATAATTCCGAGCTATAAATAAAAAAAACATAAAAGAGTAAAACAATTTTATTCTTCCCATTTAAATTTTAAGTTAAGAAAATGTTTTACCTCTTTCAGTTTAGGAAAAGTGATGTTCACAAAATCTTCAGGTGTCGTCCTTTCCAGCGCTACAATTTTGAGGTTTCCGATCACCACAGAGCAGTTCTCCAGCTTGGGTATTAACTCAACTCTGTGCAAGAACATGTTGAAGCAAAATCCGTTGTGTTCTGACGGACTTTCATCAACTTTTACTAAGGCTATAAAACATATGAACCTGGAAACAGATTATTTTAAATATATAGAACAAGACTAGAGGAGGTAGTACCTTAATCAGTATCCGGCGTTTAAGTCTAACTCTAGATTAAGCAGTGCTCACCACGAGCGGGTGATAGATGAGTGAACCACACTAGCACTGATATTTCAAATATCCAGCCACCTCAGTATTTCGAAATTCACGTAAAACATTGGGTCCTGATTAATGTAACGGACTAATATTAGTCATGAGATTGTAAAGGTTCCAGAGATGACGTTAGACGCCATTTGGTGGTCATCTTAATTCGACTCACAGCCACATCCTTTACGATTTAAACGAACCCTTGTACTACATTGGGATAACGCTTGGTAGAAGAGAAGATACAGAACAATACTCGCTACTTTTGTTCTGAATAAGTATTACACCTTAAGCCTGTAAAATTTTTAGACCTTTACGAAGTTAGTGAAAGGAAACCCATAAAGAAATCATTTACCTACCAAATTAACGTGATTTTCGCCATGTTACTTTGAGATTGCTACCAAATCTTCTGTATTTCTTCTGCTTGCGTGCAAGACGCCTCTTCAGCATGTACCGACTAATAACACTCAAGAACGCATTGGAAAAACACATTGTTTTCAATCACACACATATCTCATTGCCAATTTTTTATATCCGCTTGTAATCAAAAATGGAATATTTTTGTAATTACATGAATTTGCATTTGCTTAAAAACAACTGTTTTCCTTCTTTTTAGCGATTGTTGATTTATTTAAAAACTTAATAAACAATATCTTATAAAAATGTTTTCAAACTATTTTATATTTTTACCCAAGCTTTCTGACCCCACAACCATATTATTGAGGTGTTACGTCCCCCTGAGGGTCGCAAGCCACATTTTGAGAAACGCCGATCAAGATATTCATTACTGGCTATTGCTGTATGAATAAATCTTAACAATTCAAGACGCAAACGGTCTAATAATTGTCATTGCAGCATTAAGTGAGATCAATTACGTCAATAAAGCCGACATAATGGCGATAATTGTGTCCAGGTAACATGTAATCTATTTAATTATAGTATTAAGGTGTTCGCGTGTGCTTCCTAAATATTATGGAACACTAGCTTCGCTTAGAGTTGTTTTCTTTGACTTTCCTACAAACGTTCAAGTTTTCACCCTTCCAAATTTAATTTTTGCGACAAAAAGTAACTTATGTCCTTTTACAAGGCCCATTCTGTCTTTAAAGCAAACATCATCAAAATAGTTCAGCGGTTTATGCGTGAAAACCTAACTTAGAGTTACTTTCATATTTATAATATTATTAAGAATCATTAGAGAATATTTGGCATAAATAAAAGTAGAGGCGTCTCCATGGGGTGGCAGGTAGGGGCAGCTCCCCCCCTAGAGATGCAATAAACTTAACGAAATCCAAAGAAATCAAAGTCTCGACTTCAGTCACATGACTCGTTCAACTGATACAGCAAAACTCGCACGTAGAAACCCGAATCAATGCTCTTTAGTCTGCGCTGTATTGTACCTCATATACATTGCCTCAAATCATGGAAATTCTTGGGTTTAATCTTCTATAACATAAATGTATTATACATATAAACCTTCCTCTTAAATCACTCTATCTATTAAAAAAAATCGTTTCAAAATCCCTTGGGTAGTTTTAAAGATTTAAACATACGTAGCAACGGACAGACAGCGACAGCGACTATGTTTTATACTATGTATGTAGATCATAACTAGCTCAATGTATGCCATTACTATCTTCTACTATATTTACTTAACAATAGGCAAGGATATTAAGGCTCTCATTAACATTTTAACTAGCAATTAGAGAATCAAACAATTAGGAAACATTATAGGCAGCCGCATCGTTAGGGTTAATCTGACCACAGCGTTAATTACCCAAGTTAATCGAGTGGCAACTGTATGGCACAATGGCTGTAGCAATTATTAAATGCCAACAAGAAAGTCGCAATTATTAAATGCCAACAAGAAACACGCAATTATTAAAGTCTTAAATATTTGGAACGCTTCGCTTTGGTGTTTATACGTACTAGAGATCACCGGCTAAACGAAATTTGTTCATAAATTTTTAGATTTGCGTAATATATGTTTATTAAAAGCTATATACATAATTTTAATAATAATAAAGTTTTTTTTTTTTTTTTTTTTATTCAAGGCATATAAAACCCAAATTTTGATTATATGTACAATGATATTATTATATTTGACAATTAATAGACATGCGGTCGTCATAACTACGCTTTGACATAGCCTTATGCCGCAGCCTGACATATCTTTATTTGGATGATCATTTCAATGATCATGTAGTGTGACTTTGTGTTGCTGCGCAAAGTTTTGTAGAACTTTGTAGTCTTCAAGGACATAAATGCACAAACACTTTGAGCTATGTCTGGCTCCGACATAATAGTAAAATGTATAAATTAAAAAATATGCGTTTCTTTATTCTTCCTTCGTAATAACATGCCAGGAGAAACTTTACAGCCTATTCCTTTCACCAGCTTACAGAAAATACTTGAAACTTGATGAGGTTACGCGGGGGCATGCAACTGCATATTATTTTTGATATTTCTGAGGGGCACTCCCCCCAGAAATGTCAAAAATATTGAAAAATTGCTTTAAAAATTGAAAAAAAAAAAGAATTTTCAAATTAAATAATTGCCTAGTAGCCTATTCACTCGGATGAGGTCGAAGTTACACTTCTTTTAAAACTTTATTTGCACAAAAAATTATAGAGTTACAACCTTCGAAGATCAGCGTGCCCCCACTAAAGAAATGACGAAATAAGGCGTGCATAAAACTAATTAAATTATACTATAATTTAAAACTAACTAGCAATTATATTGTATATGATTATGCCCTTAACAGGACTGTATGCATTGATACCTTTATCTAACCCAATAATAAAAATGTAACACTCATAATCACGCGTAGTATCCGTTCCATTGAATTCGAAATTTGAAAATAGAATATGAGAATAGTTAACAAAATACCCCAAGCAAAATACGAGAAGAAATTTGAAAATGGAAACGGCTTTTAAAATGGAATATACTTAATGAAAAAACACTTACAGTAAAGTCAAGTAATAACTGTTATGTTGTTTTAGCAAATGCAATTCAGATTATCGTCGCATGTGTTATGTCAATGGGCACACAAGGAAAATGTGCTGGTCAGAGTTATTATTATGATCGTCAGTGTGCACCCGAACAAAGTAAAGCTACCGTAAAGACTGACTCACTATTGGTGCAAATTATTTAATTATGCCCATGAGGATTCGATAGGCTCTTAATTTAGGAGCTTGAACCCGAAAGGTCATTCTGATACAGGCTGTTCTTTAGAAATTTTTTTTGTTTTTTTTTTCCACACCAAATACACATACAAAGATGTATTCCATCTATTTAATTATATAAAAGCAAAAGTTCTCTTGACAGGAAATCTCGAAAACTGCTAGACACACAAAATTCAAATTTGGCAAGGAAGTAGTTTATAGTTATGAGATACCTGCAAATAAAAGAATTTTCCGATAGGGCTAGAAATAGGTAAATCTAAGGGCTTTTGCAATTTTACGTGGAGGAAGTCGCCGAAAGCAGTAAGTTCATATGTATGTATATATATATATATATATATATTTCACATGGCCACACCATTGTTACTTGAAACGGAATCTAAGTAATTTTCTTTTAATATTTCTAGAAGTATAACATCTATATGACATCCTAGACTAATTCTTACGTGTTTATAATATATATGTATGTATATATATGTTTGTATGTAAGTTGGCATTTTTTTTATGTTACAAGGGGCAAACGAGCAGGCAGCAGGCACCTAAGTGCCTACCGATGCCCATGAATATCTGCACGACCTACCGACCTACCGACCTGCTAGCAGATGCGTTCCCGGCTTTTAATGACGAGTTTAGGCCACCGGGAAGTGAAAATTTTCAATCATTTTTGAATCATTTTTCACATTTGAAATATCTGAAATAATTTTTAAGATATAAATAAAAATCGAACACTTTTTTTTTCAATTGTTTATTAAATATTTTGTACTGTTAAAAATGCGTTTGAAAAGTTTAGATAATTGTTTTTTAGACTGTCCCCGGATTCCTAGGTAGAGGTCTGAAGGCACTCCATTAATAAGAAACCTAAAATAATAAAGATGTTTTTTTTCTCTAGGCGTAACATTAAATGAAAACCGTTATCAATTTGCTGAGACCTTTATAGTCTAAATTATATAAAGAAGCATAGAGAATTTCCAACTATTTGAAAACTCACTTATACGAGTTACGGTTAAAAGTTTCTCATATTAAATTCCGCCATAAACGAAGCCGAGATTCGAGTTAGAAAATTGTTCAGAATGTACTTACTCAATCGTACTAATTCACACGCACGTGTTGGTTGAAACAATTGGACGGGAGAACGAATAATTTTATTAATTAAAATATAATTACTTTAGCCACGTTGACACTTGTACGCATCTGTCACTATGGTACATTTTAACTGATTTTAATTAATTTTATCTGTTTCGTGATTATTTTGTTCTCTACAATCTTAAAAGGGCTTATGGTATACACGGCTTTTATACAAACGTGTATAGAGGTTTGATGAGAGCATACGAAACATTTCATGACCTTGACACATTTTCCCCTAAATTTAGACATTTATGCAATAAATATAGAACGTAGGTCGATGACACTTTTTTTTTAATTAGCCTATTGTGTCCCACAGCTGGGCAAAGGCCTCCCTTCTTGTAGGTTTAGTGAATGTACATTACTAGTAGCTGATCAACGTAGTGTGTTTTAGTCTGCGAACCTCAACCTTATGGGAGGTTCGCAGATTGGACAGGGTTGTGTAAAGAGCGACCCTAGAATTGGGGTGTCAATTCAGGTATAGGTCATATCAATCCAGTAATTCGGGTCTTGGTAGGCACTGCTTTCTGGTGACTCGACATTCAAAGCGGGAGTCAACCTCGAAGCTCGAGACCTTGAAGGCCTGAAATTACAATGAAAAATTCTTTCAGTGTTAGATATTATCGAGGAAGCCTATAGGCTATATAGCCTATATAACGTGATTATATATATGGTTCCGTAGTACTACAAGGAACCTTTATAATTTCACTCCGTCCGTCCGTAAGGTGCCCCCCTCCTTAGCATTTCCAAAATATTAGACGTAGAGACTTGAAATTTTCCATGTTGATAGAACATGCTAAAAACTTATTAGGAAATTTATTTTGAACGAAATCAGACAACAAATTTTGAAGTTATTTAACAAATACGTTTATAGCGTATCAGATATGGAAACCTTCTATACAAGCGTGTCTTGACAAGCTTTTGGCCATTTTTATTTATTTTAATAATGAATAAGTGTAATATCACTTTTGAATATGTCTAGTGAATATCGCTTTTTAGTTATAGATGGCTAGGAGAGCGCTTACTAGTTGTCAAGTGCATAAACTTTTTATTAGGTTATTTATTAGGTCTAATCCTCAATAGTTTGGATTGTTGGTTATTGTTAGTTTGATCGGTTTTGATTATTTCCTATTGTATTTTGATTTCCAGTCATTACCCACGGGAATCGTGTGAGTATTATTTATACTATCACGATCACCGGCTATGGCGGGGGTCAATGGTGAAGTCATTGAGACCATGCTCACTAGTTGCATCTTGCAAGTCATCCGAATCGAATGAGAAATGGAATCCACGTTTCCGAGGTCAAGTAATTCTAAATTTAAAGGTCTGATTTGTTTTTTGTTCCTAATTTTAAATAGCTTCTTCTATTTTAACGCGCAACTTCTACCTAATTTTGCGTTTAAACTTTCTGAAGCGAAATACTTATCGCAAAAATGACATTTCACTGTGCGCACTGATGGAAACACGCCCAAACGGCTGAATGCCTTTTTATATATTTTCAAAATATTCATCATTTTCGAAGGATGGAACGGGAAATTCAATATGAAATAAATAATAAATATATACAGGGCTATAAGACACACAGACGTCTGTTCCTAAGGTACACAACATAATGCCTGTGTTATAGGTAACAGACGCCTGTTATACACAAATATTTTTTTTTGGAGACGAGTTTAGGCCACCGGGAAGTCACACAAACCGAACGAAACGCGACAACAATACCATCATTTGACGTGACAGCATCACCGCCACTTCACGCCGATCTTATGTAAGAAAGAGGAACTGGGACCCGGTCGCGCCGGCCCAATTGGCCTACAAGCAAGGCTCTACCTCTAATTAAACTGACTGAACTTAGAAAACCTCAACAAAAGTCAGATTCCTTCGGTTTTCAACTCTATTCTACTACACTCACAACAAACATCATGCATTAGGTACACAAATTCAAATATTGTATGTAACTGTATAGTCAAATTTTTAATAAAAACGATCATGCATCTGCAAAAGTCACTGTACCTGCAGAGCTGCCTCTGCAGCTTCCAAAGCAGGTTTGGCAGCGGCGAGCTTCTCTTCGGCTACAGCCGTTTCAGCCGCGATTACACCCACAAGCTTCACAGCCCTGTCCTTTACTGCTAACACTTCAGCCTTGACTACTTCAGCCGCAGCTGCCGATTCTGCCACTGCCGCTAGCACCTTGACACATTTTATGGATATCATTAACAATATCTGCCTTTATAAAATTTGAAAATCATTGCTTGCCATCTAAACTTACTTCTTCCGCTTTAGCAGTAGCTTCTTTTATCTCTAATTCTTTAACTTCTAGTTCTTTCTTTAAGATATCAACACTTTCAGCGGCTTCCACTAGCTTGTCCAATCCGGTAGTCATTCTACAAATAACAGAAACTTTCGGTACAACTCCACACATCTTGCCCAACGTATCCGACGACGATACACTTATGTCGTAGTCCGGTAAGTTATATATAATATAAGCCGTTTCACGCGACATCGTCCGCGTAAAATTAAACTTGCGAAAGCCCTTCCTTAATCTGGCCGTATCGAAAAATCTTTAACTAACCATTAACTACCTCCTTGCCAAATTTCATATTTGCACGTCACGCGGCTTTCGAGATTTCATCATAGATGACGTTTCACTTTTATGCATAGCCCCCCTCATCTTGTAATGTGAAGTTTACTTTCTTTAACTAATCCGGAATATGTCAATAAATCTGTAAAGCTTCCATCTCTCTCTCTCTCTCTCTCTCTCTCTCTCTCTCTCTCTCTCTGTGTGTGTGTGTGTGTGTGTGTGTGTGTGTGTGTACTTTAAAAGATCTAAGCGAACAAGAGCGGAAAGCGACTTTATTTTGATACTCTGCAAAGATAAAGATGTAATATAAATATCCAATTCAATTAATATCCCTCACCAAAGGCGAGGGCCTCGCAAATAATCCGTCAGTGACTGACAAAAAAGTGACTGCCAATTGCCGGCGTTATGTCTATTTCTTGTCATCTAAACAATACAATTAAGGAGTGACCTCATTCGCGATCGCCGTATTTGGCCAAGGTTTTTAGCAACACGTGAACTGAATGCGTAAACATAAAGGTTTACTTGTATCACTCTCGGTACTTACATATGTATTTCATAATGCAAGTAAATATTCAAGTCGCACGACAGTACATTCATGGGTTACCCAATACGTACCGGCAGTGTTTTTAAGATATATTCGTCAGACGGAGGTAGCTTAACGAGTGGTCGGCATTTTAGTCGATCGCTAGGTTAAGTAACTTTGACTGCGGCCGGGTGATGGATGGGTGACCAACTCTAATGCTTTTCAAATATCCGACCTCCTCCGTGTTTGGGAAGTCACCTAAGACTTTGATGTCACTGAGTCATATTAGTTATATAGTAATTATGTAGTTTAGTAAACCGTCTGAATACGAAAATAAATACAACCTACTATAAGTAATAACATTTTTGTTGACCTTCACAATGAATAAACAATCTTAACTCGTCCCACAGCCTTGTCCTCTGCAATTTAAGCGGACCCTCGTTCTAGACCAGGATATGTGAGAGAGAGACGAATTTCTTAGCATTCCGTGCGGGTGCCGGGTCCACCGCGTTGCAGAGGAAGAAACCAATAGCAGTGCCCGGGACTTGTGACCCAGGTGTAGGTTTAAGAGCGCGCTCTTTATAGTGATCACTAACACTTACCTTCACTGCCAGTGTTCCCTCCTCTGCCTAGCCAAATCTGGTACGATCCTACTAGTGCAGCTTTAGATGTCCTTTCTAGTAATGAACTTATGATAGTTCTTGGCAATAGGACTGAATACTGAGATGACGGCAAATAGATCAAGCTAACCGAGGAAAGCAAGTTGTGCGTACCTCGAATAGAGGTGAGAAGTAGAGAAGAGAATATAGTTAAAAGAAGAAACTTTCGGTTCCTTTTTACGAAAATTGCGCAGAGGGAGGAGTGTGTTTGACACAATTATAGTTTATATAAAGAATGATTTGCAAATGGTAATATTTTTATTTATAAAATAAGCATTTCATGCAGAGTATTAAACATTAAATTATTAAAACAAAACTTCACGCACACCACATACAGACGTCGTGGAGTGGCGACAATATTTGCGTTGCCGCGTTTCGTTCGGTTTGTAAGAGTACCTGGTGCCCTCAACCCTTCTTTAAATACCGACAACGCATCTGCGAGCCTTCTGCTGGTGCAGATGTGTATGGGCGTTGGTAGTCACCTAGGTGGACCTACCCGTTTGCGACTTGTAATATCAAAAACAAACGTACACCAATGCCAAACGGTTTATGCGCACATGTATACATTTACTTTAACTTTGTGGCAAAACGCAGTAATAGCGACTTATTACATCACGTCTTGAAAGCTAAATTCAACATCAGAAATCGCAATACGACTTGAAAGACCTAAATAAGACATTTCTACTCATATTTTACTGACTTCATTGAGTAAAGTAAGACTTTAATCTAGTTCCATCTTCCACAGTTTGCGATTACAATCAGGTTATTCATATTCGAGGCGTAGCATTGTTCACCGTCGCTTGCTCGCAAAGTGCTCTCCAAACTTAGTTACTTTTCTGATTGAATCAGTCTCCACATAAACGTGCTTTGTAGTCTTTTCAATTCTCTACGGTAATATTTATTTTTGCGCAATGCTCTTAACTATCATATAAAGATAGATTTAGTTGAAGTATGTCATGTATATGTTTGAAGCTGTTATTTGTATCATGTACATTTACTACCAGGGGGTGGATCTTCCATTATCTATCCGATACTGGGGTCCGATCCACTACGAGTACATGACCCCGGAGTGCCCTCTCTATCTACCTTTATATCCTTTTTCTCCAACCTTTCCCCTTATAATTAAGCTGCTAACTTAATTTTTAGTGATTAAATTCATTAATATTTCTATTTATATAGTTTAACGCCCTATCTCAGCAACCGCTGGTGCTAGAAGCCCGAGAGTGGTGTCATTTTGAAGGGCACAAAAAGCTCTAAAAGGTGGCCCCGACAGAACTCGGAAATAACTTCATCGTCAGCGACGCCGCCCAGGAGAATCCAAGCCAGCGCGGAAACTAGTTGAAAGCCACCACCTGCGCCCAGACGAGGCTCATAGTCATCGAACTTCGACAGCACCGGGCTTCCTCACGGAACAGCAGCTGCAGAAGACCCGCAGAAACTTCAGTGAGTCCATCTCTTAATATATATATACAAAAAACAATAATAATAATAAGAACACAAATAAATATATACTCCTTACTTAATATAAGTACCTCATAACATAGAACCATAAGTAAATACTACTAAACATAAGTAAGATAGACCAATAAGTAAAGTCTTAACTGCCGGAACCCACACTAATCCATCTCACCATCATGTCCTCCTCAAGACAACCCTCCACATCCGCATCCCGTAAGACCGCCGCGGAGGCCCCTGCCAACTTGCGGAAAAAAGTTCTAAAAAACTCCGCAAAATAAGTTATATGGATCATATAACTTATTTTGACAATTTTTATACGAATATTCCTCTGCTACATTACTTGACCAACGAAGGTATTTATTGTCTTGGAACAGTACAGAGAAACGGGCTTGGAAAGTCGTGCAAGTTGCCGGAGAAGCGGGAAATTATGAAGTCTAACGTACCCAGAGGAACATATCACGAAAATGTGGCCTCTCACGAAGGCCAAGAATTTTCGGCCACAAGTTGGAAAGAACAACAACAATAAACAAGTACTGTTACTTTGGCGCTGAACCAGCGGATACTATAACCCACTACGAAAAAAAAACTGGCCAATGTTCAAGTATCATGTCCTCAGGTCATACAAGAATATAATGCACAAATGGGCGGCGGCGGATGTACGGCATACAGCTATGGGGAAGCTCTAGCGATTCAAACATATCATGCCTGCAAAGGATGCAAAATATTATACGTCTCGCGCGCAGAGGTGGCGTGAAGCGTATATCCGGTCTCATATACGAAGAGACTCCCGTTTCCAGTGAAAAATGAGAGCCAAATGCAAAGATTAGAGACGCTAGGGTATCGGCGTCCACTGTTTGCCGTTACAGGCAGCATTAACAGTCCAACAACCCCAAACTCTATAAAGAGTACCGGGTAGAGAAATCCGAAGGACATATATATATGTATTGGCGGTGAACTGACTGCCCATTTGGCCCTTATTATATATGAAAAAATTGCCTTAGATGACGGTACTGTTAATAATTACTCCCCCCCACCCCTCCTACATGTACATAGCACTAAGTAATTTTACACAATATGGTAATGAAGTGTTACACGTAACCCGAGACCTATAACCGTTAAGGCTTATAGCTTTAAAGGGGGAGTTCGGTACATGTGTGTAGTAAATAAAATAGCAGAGCTTTTTAGAAGAATTGAAATACTTTTAAGGTATGTTTAATATTTCCGTGACCCCTCCCACTAAGGTTAAATTAACAGCTTGTGTCAGGAGTGGGCGCGACAATTCTTCGGCGTCAGGATTTTGTTTGAAATATCTGGAAAAAAATAATAAAGAAAAAATAAAGTTAAATTAACACGATTTTAATTAGCACGAGTTTCCTGTTAGTTCTTCTCGGTGGCTCAACTTTTTCAAATCAGTGGTAGGTTTTTAATTACTGGACGATTAAAAAGAGCTCTTAAAAGTGAGCAAGAAATGTCATGTCATATACGATAGATAGGTAGAGTTCCATTAGCTGAGGCAGTACATAGTTAAAGAATGAGGCTGCCATAAGCTACCATCATCAGTATCGATTTTCGGCTGGTCCGTTGGCGCAGTGGGCCGTGACCCTGCCTTCTGCTCCGGGGGTCATGGGTTGGATTCCCACTCAAGTCTGGGCGTATTATCTTATAACGCATTAATATTATTCTGTACTTTTAATTATTATTTTTGGAAACCTGAAGAGTTTGTTTGTTTGCTTGAAACTTTGGAACTACTTGTCCGATTTGAAAAATTCTTTCAGTGTTAGATAGCCCATTTATCGAGGACTACCTTTTTACCATAATGTAAAGTAGTAATTGAAGAGTACACAACTGACTATAGAGCCAACGCCGTCTCTTTCTAGAGATAGACAAAAAATAATTGCTTACTACCCTCGAAATAAAACATGTTCTGGTCACAGAGGGTAATCGATTCCCATCAATGTCACTTTACTTACGCAATCGTGTGTTCGACAACCATGTTAAAACCACGTGGCATCTAACAAATACTTGCAGAACACTAAGAGGTTTTTAAAATATAATTTTAAAATGTCCTCAACTCATATTCAAGAAGCTTTTTGCTCTTTCAATATATCAACATATTTATCATAATTAACTTATTCCTAAATTAATGTTTTTTTTTTAAATAGAACGTAAATATAAGTAGGGTCTAACTTTAAAAGATCTATAACACTTAAAGTTGTAAACCCAAGAATTCGCAGTCTATTTGTGAGGAACTTTCTGCCTCGTCTCTGCGGAACCAGTTGCAATTTGCGATATTACCGAAAGGATACAAATTAAGGCACCTTGAAGAAAATAACATATTCATTCTCAAAGGCTGGTCACCCATCAGATGATACACGTACCTCTACTCTCTATGAGGATTAGTACACACTTACCGTTGCTGAATCGCCTGCTCGCATGCCCTTAGCATACATTTTTTTATTAAATTGATATGGTTTGCACACACGCAACTAAATTTCTTAAGCAACTGTTTCTATGACTACGTACGCATGGCAGTCTGAGTTTTTATTCGAAAACTAGTAAATAAAAAATAGGGCGAGGTCCGTTAAAACTTATCGATTTATATGGTTCACAATACTATTAATTCCGTGACAGCACCGAAGGCATCATCTCCCAATTCAAATACTGACGAGTTATATTTTCATATATACAGAAATGTAATATATAGAATACGTATAGAATGTAAAGAATAGGTTGGGTTACTTATTTCTAAATCCCTTAATAATAGTATTTCAGTTCCCGGGAATACTATTATCCTATAATATTATTCCCGTTTCCGGTTCCGTTCCCGGGTTCTTCTTCTTCGATCTTGTTCCCGTTCCGTTAATTTTGAAAAAACTTCATAATGGGTCATTGTTCTTACCTGTATAGATAGCATGCGCTGACAAAATTTCGGCTTTTATAAAATAATGTATGTCTGGCTCTTTTACATTGTCTTGTCTTGCTCTATGTACATTCTGGTACAGTCATCAACACTTTACTTGTCACATTTAATGACATTATCTTAAAAATATTTATATATACTCTTCAGCGATAAGCGAGGCTTGTATGAAACTACCGCCATACTACTATCATATGTTTAATACATCTGATATGTCACATGTTTCTATTTGTAACTTATCGCTTGCAAATATGCAATGTTAAAAACTTATCCACTTAAAGTTGACAGAAACAAAATATGCCACTTCCACGTCGCCGAGCCGCGAGACGCCTTCCCCTACTCATTTCCTGCACTTCCCGAAGTTTCTTACAAAGGAATGTTATCGTGAAAAAGGCTGGGAAAATTGCGTCTAACATGAAAAATTACCTAGTAAGCCATGGTGTTCTTTTATGTTTTAGTGTTACCTCCCGGCTTCGTTTAGATTGGTGCTAATATTATATTTGTAGACTGTAGCAAAATTCATGCCACATAACTCAAAGAATTGATAACCGATGGGGAGTAAACTCTCTCAATTTTTGGCCGATCCTCAGCCAAATGCGAGGGAGCTTATGAACTCGATATAATGCATCCCTACAATGCATATGTTTATAAAATATTAGTTTTTAAAAATGGTTTCTTGTAAGTAAGGTAGTGGATAATCACATTATCAGACTTTTAATCTCAATAGACTATGAAGGTGTGACGTGACAAGTCTATTATGTTGGTGTGAGAATGCCTATGGTGCCTGCCACGGTGAATCCGCGCCTGTAAAAGTTCTGGAATGGTGCCCTCGTATCTATAGATATAAAGTTGGACGTGACAGACAAGGTGGGCTGACGATATAGTAATGTTCAAGGGAAATACTTAAAGCCTCAATAGCTCAACGGTATAAGGTATGGACAGAAATCGGCAAGGTACCCGGTTCAAACCCCACCGCCGTTGGGGTATTGTCGCACCCACTCCTAATACAATCTTTTAATTTAAGCACGTTAGCACTCGATGTCCAATGCTCTTGTAAATTCAATGAATTTCAAAGCGGTACGGTTCAGATTGTTTCCTCTGCCCGCAGTGTTGCTATACTTCGGCAAGTTTCCGTTAATTTTGTCAAATTTTTCTTTCCAGCAGTGCTATATTAGATAAATAAGTGTGTTTTTATTCTTGAATGTGCTATCAAATTATTTCATCTTAATTACGAGTGTTGCTAATGGGTATTCCCATTAGCAACACTCGTAATTAAGATGAAATAATTTGATAGCACATTCAAGAATAAAAACACACTTATTGAGTATATATAATATGAGTTATTATTATAATATTGGGCCAACATTAATATAGTTCTATAAGAGTGCAAAAATGTCTAATGCTCTTGTATATGCAACGAATGCGAAGGCGGTGTAGTAAATGTTGCTTCCTCTGCCCGCAGTGTTACCATAGTTCATAACTTTTTAGCAAATTTCCATTAATTTTATTAAAATAGTTTCTCCGCCAAAAAAACGGTATTCTAATCTAAATCTATACTTATAAATAAAATTAAAATGTTTGTTTGTATTTTAAAATATATTTTTTTAACTTATTGCATATGACTATATATATACGATACTTATAACAAAAAAGCGAGTTCAATTTTTTTATAGAGTCTGTCGTTCTGTCCGTCAGTTTGTCTATTTGTTCCGTGTAATCACTGAAACGGTTGGACCGATTTGAGTGGGACTTTCACTGGTAAATAGCTAACTATACAAGGAATAACTTGCTTTTAGCGAAATACATGCATACAGGACTATATGACACGGACGTCGGTTTCTAAGGTAGACAAATTAATGGCTGTGTTGTAGGTGACAGATGCCTGTTATACACAAATATATTTTTTGTAGAAATATATTAATACATACATATACATAATACACCTAGACTCGAGGCAGAAATGGAACCTACGACCCCCGGAGCCAAAGGTAATGTCATTGCCCACTGCGCCAACAGGCCAGTCAGTCAAATAATTAGGTTTTACGAACAAAAAGTTGAAAACCCCCAAATTTCACAAAATCACTGACATCGTGCGGCTAAGCAGAGTCCAACTTCTTGCCAAATTTGATCTTTGTATGTCACACAGTTTTCGAGATTTCGTGACAGGACCATTCGTGACAACCCTGCCAGCTAAAATACCCCAAATACCAATAACAGATTGTTTTCTTCTGGTGTTCCTATCAGAGACAGGCTATTATTTTGGGTTATTTTAACTAAAACAAAGCTGCATGTAATATTCCAGGACAAAGTCTACTCTCTAAACTGTCTGTAAATTAATGGAGTTTCAATGTCTAACTTCTTTCGGGGGCCCTCTTCTAATATAACCCGTTTCTTCTCCTTCTATCTAGCATTATCCCGGTCAGGGTCATTACTAGGGTGGAAGATGTGACTGTAAACGAGGTAAGGAGACTGACAGCAGTCGGAATTCATCTATTGCAATATTAAATAGTTGTATACACAAATCTATACTAATATATAAAGTTGAAGAGTTTGGTTGTTTGTTTGAACGCGCTCATCTCAGAAACTACTGATCCGATTTGAAAAATTCTTTCAGTGTTAGATAGCCTTTTTATCGAGGAAGGCACGGGCTATATATCAGCACGCTAAGTCCAGAAGGAGCGGAGCACCAATGAAGAATGTTTCAAAATCGGGGGTTCTTTTCCCCATTTAAGAGCTTCCGCTGCGTGCGCTGCGTAAAAGGTTAAAGTTTCGCAAAAATCATGTATGACAAAATTGTTCAACTTTAAAAGTTCTAAAAAAAAGTCCGCGATAGCATATGTCTATCTTTTAAGATTGGCTCAGTATAACCTTTTTTATGCTAATCAAATTTGTCCCAAAATAATGCATTATTTGTGTAGGTCTTTTTATAAACATAATATTAACCCCGATCCAAAAACTATTTTTAAACCTCTACGTGATAAGAGCGGCACACGCGAACGCAGTCGTGGGGTAAAGCTAGTGGGAAATACTATTTACTTGAATTCATTGTAATACTATGTAAATTATTTCACGTAAAACAAGAAATAACGTACGGAAGGTAATATCTTGCGCAAGAGTAATGAAATTGCGTGATATAAGGTATCTCGTAACTGTACTACATACTTTGGCCGGGAAGTCTCACAAACCGAACGAAACGCGACAACAATACCATCACTTGACGTGACAGCATTGCCGCCATTTCACGACGATCTCAAGTGAGAAAGAGGTACTGGTACCCGGACGCGTCGGCCCATATAGGCATCCAGTTTTGATAAAAAAAAGTTATAGGATTCTTTACGTATAACTAGTATTCATATTATTCCTTGTAAATAAGCATAAAGCTTGCTTATAGCAGTGGATGCGTCGAAAGACGATAATGGGATGCATAAAATTCATAATTATATACTTATACGGTAAGAAGTACATAAGATTTAATACAAATTCCTCAGAAATTCTCTGCTAGGCCTAATTAGCCTGTCTTCGTGACGCCTACACAGTTTGGGTGAACAATTTATGTAATGCAATGGTCACACCTGATATACACACATATTATTATACCTAACATCCTTACTCTTACGTATTGCATAATGAAGATCACTGATTAGGCCACGACCTCTTCCTTTGTATTTGGATTAGCCAATAGATCAAAACTCAGTTTCTCTTTTTAATAAATGTTTCTCGTTTCTCATTTATTTTTACTGGTACGAACAAGTTGAACCACGAGAAGAACCAGCAAGAGCTACTCTTAGCTCGCAGCTACTCTTTTAAAATAATTCTTACAAAAATAGATAAGCGTTATGACTTCACAAAATGCGTGTACCGTTTGCTAGCTGGAACAAGAATGAGGCATGGTTTTTTATCTGATCTTGTAATGCTGTTGATCAGAGTGACCTTCACAGCTTCAACGGGCAGGTTGACGCATGCACACTGTGTAACTGTATATATACCATTTATGAAGGTAACAATGTTTCTGAGTAAAAATATGAAATAAATATTAATACCGACCCATTTACATAAAAAACCATCTTTAACTAACAATACGATGTATCCATAACATTTACATATAAACATTTATATAAATCGCTAACATTTGTTAATGTTTAATCTACATCCTAAAGTTACCCCGGTTAAATACCAGGGTCCGCTTAGATTGCAGAGGATTTGGCTGTGGGGCGAGTTAAGATGACCGATTGCCATCTGTGATGATATGTAGCCTTCCCCGATAAATGGGCTATATAACACTGAAAGATCTATCGGCTCGCACTATGCAATTTTATTTTTGATATAGGTAGATTCAATTTATTTGGATATTGATGTTTATTATCCTTAAATAATTATAAAACTAGGAAACTCGTCATTATTAATTAATAAGGGATACAATTAAAATATACTTACATGTTACAATTATAACATGTAAGTATATTTCAATTGTACAATCAATTAAAATTTATACAAAAGCACCAGCCAGCAAATGTACGAAATATAAATGACCTGAATATGTCTATTGGAGAATTAAAAAAAAATTTAATTGAAAATTCCTTTTTCAAAAATTTGTAAGTATATTTTAATTGTATGCTTCAGCTTTTATATTTTATATATCGACATTTTAAAAAAAAATCCTGTATATACAAAGAGGAAATATTTAATTGTTTACATAAAAAAGACTAAAACTACTGGACCGATTTGGAAAATCCTTTCACCATTAGAATCCTATATTAACCCAGTTGAACATGAACGATATATAAAATGACAAAATGTATACTTGTGTGTATTAATCGTTTGGCAATGGTGAGCGTGTGGTCTTATTTTAATAATTTAACATATTTATAATGCGTGTTTTAGAAAAAAATTAGCGTTTATTTTTATTTGTGCGAATGCACACCCTCTTCTATATTAACTTTAAATGTCCTAAATTTCATACTCCTCTGTCCGCCCATTTTTTTAGGGTTCCGTAGTACTAACAAAGAACACTTATAATATCGCTCTGTATGTCCGCCCGTCTGTCTGTCCGTACGACGGTCCCTCTCCTCTAGCATTTCCAAACTATTAGACGTAGAAACTTGAAATTTTCGGTGTTGATAGAACACGCCAAAAACTCATTAGAAAAATTATTTTGAATGAAATCGGAGAACAGCTTTCGAAGTTATTTAACAAATACGCTTATAGCATATCAGATACGGAACCCTTCTATGCGTCTTGACACGCTCTTGGCCATTTTATTTTAGAATGGTACCGAAAGTTTTCGCTTTACGTATACGATGAATATTTTTTATTTGTAAGGCATCGTCATCCACAGCCCTTTTCCTCCCACTGCTGGGCAAAGGCCTCTCCCCGCCCGTACCACTCCTTACGGTCTTGAGCCAATCTGAACCAGGTTCGAACCGCGACAGATATTATGTCGTCGACCCATCTGGTTGCTGGACGGTCAATGCTTGTAAGGGATATAAACAGTATATTATATAATTTGAACAGTTCTTTGGATTAAGTTAGTTTATTTTAAAAGGGTGGCTAACGAGTTTCTTGCTGGTTCTTCTCATGGCTCGACTCTTCCGAATCAGTGGTAGGTTTTAAAATATTTGACGATTCAAAATAGCTTGTAAAAGTCTACTTGAATAAAATATCATTTGAATTTGAATTTGAAATGCACCCTTGTACGGGGTTGTATACGAACGATTTTTGCCGCGCTGCGAAAATTGACCGTCTAAAAGTCATTTCGGCTAGTTCGCAAGTTAATAAAGCCAAGTCAATTTAGTGGCATCCGACTTTGGCCGCTCGGGGACCGACAGCATGGGGCTGGTGACTAAAATCGACTGTGTAACTAATCAGTTGCAGGCATTCCCGACTACTAAATAACTATTTCTATTCCAGCACGAACACCCATACTGCTCAACATTATTGAAGGAAATGAGCTAGTCGATTACAGTCAACTGTGTAAATGGGCTAGCAATGCGGTTTGGTGAAGCGATTTGTAAAGAGATAACCGCGCGGCAAAAATCGACTCGTGTAAACCGCCTTTTAAGCAAAATTCTCACAATCCAGCCGTCATCGAAGCGCACCTTAATTACGGGTGTTAAATTTTAAATCAAGCTGTTTCTGCGTAAACATTGGTGTTTACCCAGCTATTAACACCCTGATATCGTCACTGTAATGACAAACAGCTCACGATAGTAACAACATTATTATACATGTTCTACTATAAATATAACATGGACTACCCTTTGATACTTAAAGAAAGGTAACTTATAACTTGTACCTTAGTGTTCCACTCGGTTGCTAAGTGGTGATATCTGCACTGTAATATTGTCTTTAAAGTGCAGTACACGATAGTAACAATATCAATATCGCAGGTTCAACGGTTTATCGAGCAAGTACATGGAAATACCGTGGCTTTGACTGGACTCAACTTCTTCTACGTAACTAAAGAACTTGTTTTATCTGTGCGTACACATCACTACTTATGTCATTAATCAAAATAATTTTGTTTCTGCAATGCAAATTAAAAAAAAATGAAGTATTTAATTTTTTTTAAGAACCTATCTGTACTTTTTTCTCTAATCTAACTTCTTCTATTTTTTTATAATACAAAAGGCAAGCAACCGAGGACCAAGGACATCTGCACCACCAGAAGGCTCGCGGATGCGTTACAGTCCCTTACAAAGGTGTTTACACCAACGGGAACACTCACGAACCGAACGAAACGCGAAAACAATACATATGACAATATTGCCGCCACTTCACGCCGAACTTATGTGAGTAAAAGGTACCAGCAGGTATCCGCACAGACGCGTCCGGGTACCAGTAGGCATCCGGACGGACCTGCAGACCAAAAAATCTGCAAGTGTGACGCTACCTCTAATAAAGTGTAAAATTTTTTTTTGTAATTCTCTATTGTAATTTTGTAATTTTCAGGTAGTTGGCACAATTGTCACCTATGAACTTGTTCTACTACAGTTTGGAGGGGAAGTTCAGAAGAAAAACTAACAGCCGATTTCCTGAACAACTGTTCGTCTCAAACCAGCTGTAATAAACTGCACGGTTTTTAATTATCTCTATTTAAATAACAGATATAAAAATAAGTTTTTACTTGAGCATTAATTTGTACCGGCGGCTACAAGTTGGGCGGCCACAAAAGGGAAGTGATATAACCGCCTCTACATAACGAGATGGCAATGATGTCGAGTGGAAAAAGGTTACACCAATGGAAACTAGATGGCGCTATGACGACAATCGCAGTACAAACACTGAAAATCATCATACAAACCAACTCACGCTAACGAAGTTTCCACTTACAATTACTATATATATAGACCTTCCGACGATCAACTGTCGGCGAGACGCGGCCACCCCGGGCAACTCCAGGTAGCCCAGATTGAAGATCTTCCTTTCTGGTGATTGAGCATATCGACCTACGCCTCAAAGTGTTTGTACATTTTTGTCCTTGAATACTACAAAGTTCTACAAAACTTTGCGCAGCTACACAAAGTCCCCGTCCACACTACATGATCATTGAAATGAGCATTCAAAAGAAGCTATGTCCAGGCATAGGAGCTATATTTTTTTCAATTTTTCTACTAAGAAGTAGTTCGCATGGCAAACGGATTTTACATATTATAAGTAACTGTGTATGTCGAAAGTAATTTTTGTGTCAAAAATAGTTTGTACTGTGCATGGGAAATGTGACGGGTTCCCTCGTAACTGTTTCTTTCTTAAGTTCACAAGATGGTAATCTGTCGGGTTCGTAAACATAACTTATCACTTTCATCTCATTCGAAACTCGTACGATTGTGAGTGTATTGCGAAACACGCGTAAAGCTGAAGATACACCGGTCCAAACATTTTATTTTAATATTTATTATAAGCTATTGGTGTGTCACTGTTGAGCAAAGGCGTCTTCTCCAATATACGAAGGGGTCCATATAGGGCAATCCTCGGCCACCTCTAACCGTTTTGCCCAACTCTGCCCTGTCATGCGACAGGTATGGCCTTCCCCGTTCACCTTGAGCAGGGCCGTTTTCCAAATAAAGTCCATTTTCTTTTTTTTGAAATGTCTCTGTTTTAGAAATTTGTATTCTAGAGAGCGTTTCGGTATTCCGAATCTCAATAAACGTACTGTAAAAAATTAGACGTTTTCATAATTTAAAAAAAGTTAAGGAGTTGTACATGTACTATTTTTCCAACATGGAAACATGGTTCACGTATACATGTTTCGAATGTGTGTCACAGTCTTAACGAATAGTGACACCTATTTAAATTTCGAACTAAAAAATACTTAATAATTTCACTCTTGAGTACAATATAGAAAACTAACAACGTAAACAACTATGTTTATTGAAGACACACCCGTACCACGATACTTATCTACTAAGTTTTTCCATTTAACGTTTTTACGGAAAACGGCTGTTCCTATTTTCATAAAACTTTTAATTCAGAAACCTGATTATTATTCTCATAACACAATTGCCAAAACGGAAATTTAAAAACAAGGGGCCAGGGACTCACGATTCAAATGTATCACACCATTTTGTTACAAAAATAAAGAATTTATTATTATTATTATTATAATTAAGATTATATATTAAAATGGTGATAACAATTATAATAAAATGTTAAGTTTCGAGTACAGCTAATTGTGAAATTAAACATATCGTCTCATTTACTCCTAACACAAGCTTTATCTCTTCTTTTTCTTCTTCTTAGCGTTATCTCAGTCTAGTACCAGGGTCCGCCTAGATTGCAGATGTGGCTGTGGTGTTAACCTTAAGTTAAGATGACCGCCAGCCTTCTAACGTTATCCGCAAATTCCTCACAATCCATAATCCCACGACTTATATCATTAATCGGGATCCAGTGTATTACGTGCCTTGCGAAACACGACGGAGGAGGTCGAATATTTGAAAATCAGTGCTAGACTTGGTCACCCATCTATCACCTGACCTCCTGTAGAGGCTACTTAAACCAGCGATCAACACCGACCAGACCGGACCTCCTCACGTTATCTTAAAAAAATACATTCTTCTTTATAAGTTATGATTGGAGGTTACAGGCATGCAATGTTGCCGGTATTGGTTAGTTCATAATAAAATATTCATGTCACGAGTAGGTAACCATTTGCATGGTTTCGTTTTTTTTTTTACTTGGAAATATTCTTGGACCACACGCTTATTCATTTACGTTTTGAACAATTGATATTTCTTTATCTTGTGTCGTTACCCGAGACTTGTTTCGCATGCAATTTGATCATTTTTATCACGATTTTGAGAGCGTTTTGTGTTATTTTTTTATGTTATAAGAGGCAAACAAGCAGGCGGTTTATCACCTAGCTGACTACCGACGCCCATGAAACCTCCACCAAAATTGGTCAGCCATTTAGGAGATCCCCTGACCCATTTGTTCCTTGTCGGAACACAGGAGTATAAATTAAATAAATATATTTTTTGTTGTAGCTACCTTATAATTAGACAGTTTTATTTCTACACTACTGTCGGACACTTAAATTGTATGTTTGCATGTATACGTGTAGTCGCGAGCTTTTGAGAATTTGCGGTTTTCCTTTCTATAACACAGGCATTAAGTTGTCTACCTTAGGAACAGACGTCCGTGTGTCATATAGTCCTGTATAAATTTATTTATTTATTATCACTCAGTGACATTAATAGGAATCCAGTGTTTAACGTACCTTTCAAAACATGGAGGAGGTCGGATATTTGAAAACCAGAGGGTCTAGCATGGACATTCTCGGTAGTTTTAGTTACTTTTAAGTTCGAAACCGAACGTCAAATGAAACATTAATGCTACCGTTTTAGACACGATCGAACGATGTTATGAACGGCCATTTAAGTCGTGTAAAATGGAAGCACAATTGACGTTTCGTTTCGAATGTAAAAGTATGAAGAATGTTTGTGCTAGGCCGTCAGCGTTATGCCGGAGCCAGACATAGCTCCATGTGTTTGTAAATTTTTATCCTTAAAAACTACAAAGTACTACAAAACTTTGTGTAGCTACACAAAGTCCCCGGCTACACTAAATGATCATTCAAATGAAGCTATGCCTGGCTCCAGCATTAGAATGGGTCACCCATGTAACACCCGACCGCGGTAAGAACTTTTAACGTAGCAATCGACTCAAATGCCGAACACCGATTAAGGTACGACCTGTTCTATGAAGTCCCTATAATGTTTCGCCATTTATATTATTAAACTGTTATTTCTGTGGTGCACATTCTATTTGATTGTTGTATGATGGCACACATCACTCAAACCTCCCCTTCCCCCTTTCTCGCCTCCCCAATCGATTTGTCGAATCACATCACAGTTCATTGTGCAGTACACAATACACGACCACTGGTGCTTTTGATTTATAGCCGAGAGGTTGTTGCAATGGTCCATATATATAAGTAATAAAAGACCAAATCATCATGCGGAGAACTTTACAGAAATTCCGGTATAACTGATCATTTGTTACAAACATCCTATTCAATCGATGTATCTGAATGTATCACCCAATATTTATCATCATCATCGTCCTCCCAGGGGGTGGGGTCTTCCTTACCTCATTTACGCTACCCTTTACGTAATACTCGAGACGGTTTATTTATATACTAAAATTTCCGGGAACTGTATAAAATAATCTATTTTATACCTAATTTTACACGGACAAAGTCGCGGATACAGCAAGTCTATTATATGACGGTGCACATGACATGACTCAATATAACTCATATATAATGTTAGCCTTAAGAAGAAATAGTCTGTCAGGAAATCTAGTTCAAATATATAACCCTCTTGTTATGTCCTAAATTGACTCAAATGTTATGTAACGTATATACATAACGCATATAAAACAAAGAAGGCAATGTCAATAAAAACTTTAATAAAAAAAGAGGCCCAAACAAGGTCCTTGCTGTAACATGGCTTATAATTCTAATGCATCGGTTGAGTGCGATACGTACTCCAATAATATATGATGAATTCAAACTATTTGACTCAAGTGAGGTCTTTGCCTAATCTGTGGTCGGCATTTGAGTCGATCGCTAGGTTGAGTTGCTCTTGTTGCACCGGGGTGATAGATAGGTGACCCATTCTAGCACTGGTTTATATTTGATAGCCGAGCTCCTCCGTGTTTCGTAAGGCACGCAAAACGGTGGGACCCGATTAATGTCGCTTTGTGATATTAGTCGTAAGGTTGTAGAAATCGTGGGGGTTCTGAGGATAACGTCAACTAGCAATTGGTTATTTTAACTTGCCCCACAGCCATCTTCTACAATCTAAGCGCACCCTGTTATTGAACAGGGATAACGCTAGGAAGAAGAAGAAGAAACCATTTTACTCAAGTAGTAATTTCATCTTTTTGCTATTAAGACTTGACTGTTTTACAATTTTCATTTTATCGACATAAAATCAAAATGGTGGCGAAACTTTATTTTTTATGTTTATTCATAATTGGAACGCGAACAAGAATGGCTACTATGACAACGTTATGAATCCATATTGGATTGGATTATTAAAGCATCATTAAAATGGATATCTTTAAGAAGATATTAGAGATTAAAAATGCTGGGACAGAGCAGCCGGCGGTCAGTGGGGAGAGACCAATAGAGTCAGCCAACATTCGAGCAGGGCGTTTTTTTTTTTATATATGTTACAAGGGGGCAGACGAGCAGGCAGCAGGCACCGAAGTGCCTACCGGCGCCCATGGACATATCAAGTTAAATTACTATTTTAAAGCCTTAAATCTATAGGAGTGATGCTTTTTCAGTAGTGTTCCACAACTTTTTCAGTAGTGTGTAGAGTAGTGTGCACAAAAGTGCTCAGTTTGTGGGATAGTTTTAGAGCACGCGCTGCTTGCCCTCATAAGTTTTACGTTAAGTGGCCGACAAACGATCGAGTTAGAGCAAGAACATGAGCTTGTAGCTCAATGACAGTTATCGCTCGTTTTTCATCAAAAGTACGCATTTTAAAAACATCGATTCAGTTCATCGCAATTCGCCATAATTTAATTAGTTGAAGAAAGTGCTTTAGCATATTGGATGACAGCTCCTAGTTAAAGAAAATTTTGCTATGGATCATTGTTAGAAATTAGCGTAATGCATAACAAGCAAAAATAAGCCTTTTAACTAATTCACGTACTAACGACATTCCACCTTAGCGTGGCAAACTAATTTCTTTGTCTACTATATCTAAAAGTCAGCTATTAATAAAATCTTTGCATGGGAGGACTTTTCCTGAACTAGATATTTCAGTCTAAAAATGCACGCCCCTCGACTAATGCGACACTTGTTTGTGTGTCTGTGTAGGTTTTTTATTGTATACTCCAATTCAACCACGCACTGTAAACGAGTGATATTGGCGAGATAGCGAGTTTGTGTCTACACGCTATTTTGCATGTAGAGGTGAATACTTTGGCGGGCGCGCATTTTTATACTATACGCAGTCTATCTGTAAAAGTCTTACTTATAATGAACGAGTCATTTGATGCTCTCAGGTCAAAGCTTTCAATGGAGCGATGGAATCTTCAGCGTAATGCTGACTGATCCAGATGCTGATAATTGCAGAAGGGCCTATTTCCACCCGATGATCAGCACTCAAGAGTTCTCTGTCTCCACGTGTGTACTGAAGAACCGGACTATAAGCAATTTGAGCGACTACTTTAGCTTATATTCAGTAAGACAAAAAAAAAACCTAAATTTTTCTTCGATATACATATTCAATGTGTATTTAGTTTAATTCTTTACAATAAATATAATGATATTTATGATATAGTAATGATTATATATAATTCTAGCTGGTACACGCGACTACGCCCGCGTGAATTCTGTGATTTTGATATATTTTGAGAGTTTTCATTATTTTGTGCGGTACCCTAAATATTTTGCTAAAAGTAAAGAAGCCTTTGTTATTCCTTGCAACGCCTAACAGTGACATTCCCATCAAAATCGATCCAGCCGTTTCGGAAATTACCCGTAACACACGGACACAAATGTTTTAATTAAACAAACCGTTTGGTGCAGTTCTTCAAAAGTTATGGGCGTATATACTTTTCGGAAATTCCTTATTATTTATATAGATTAGTCATTAGAAACAATATCCTATATACCAAGTAATATTTACTAGTACATGTATGTTTTAGTATATCGGCGATAGAGGGCAGAACTCCCAATCTACCATGCATGGTTATCACAAAGGGAGCAGAGTAGTGTTTTTCGCGGAAATTGGAAGAGATGCAGTGTCCTGCTGGAATATCGAAAACATGTTAGATTCCTCGAGAATTGCTATACTAGCAAGAGACAGGCAGAAATTGAGCTATCCTTCAGGTATTTTATATTATATACTAAATATCGCCGGCTAGTCCAAATTCGACCACAAATCTTTACATTTGCGTACCATATGCTTATATAGAATTAAATACAATATTTTTATTCTTTGCACAATGACATTATTATATTTGACAATTAATAGAGGGTAATAGGGTCGTCACGATTTGGCTTTGACAATCTTGTAGTGAAATGTATACATGTGTGTATAAATGGTTTGGCATTGGTGTGCGTGTGGTGTTATTTTATTTATTTACAAAGTGTATATTTTATAAAGATTCTCATCTAATAAATGTAATTGTGCCAAATTTCATACTCTTCCGTCCGGGCATTTTTCGTAGAATGTTACCGACAACTTCTCTGGGACTCTTTATCCTAATATAAATGATTTAATATACATTCTATTGTAATTATATATATATATTATTTTTTACTTCCGTTGCAGATCTTCACGTCACGGGTGATGAGGTTTGGGTGATGGCGAACACGCTGCCAAAGTTTGGATACTCCAAGCTTGATACAAACGAGTACAACTTTTATATCTATAGGTTATTACATATTACTTATTATGATTAGTAAACTACTTTACAGCCGTTCTACAATTTTGATAGGCCCCGTAATATTGATTAGTAGACCATAGACATTAGATAAATACTGCGGACCTCATTGTTTATGGAAAACGTCAGTTATAAATTAAACGTTACATAATCCTGCATTCCGAGCATGGAGATTTCAATAAAGAGTAACATTTCTTATGGGAAGTTAGTTAAAAAGTGTCCAGCAGTATACAATATTTAAAAGTACTTAGCAATACCTAGTAGATGAATTGACCAAAACCAACTTATAAAATTTACCTTGATGCTAATGGGGCGCCACCCTTATATACGCATTTCAACGGATATTTTTAATATACAGAGATGTTACTAGTGCACTACTTACTAACTACTAAGTCTCCATGATTCCGAGGATTTCAAAAAAATTGTGTTTTCATATATCAGAAAAAATACGGAGTACAAATAAATGAGCGACAATGCCACTCGGAAACTCCGATTAGATGAGGACCTCATAA
>JANCMC010004801.1:5694153-5715889 GCA_024363005.1 Charaxes varanes
TTTTATTTCAGAGTACATATTGCTTAAATATTGATTAATCACCCTTAGTAACAATCTTTGGGTTATTTATTACACAAAATATATAGATGTGCAATATTGTGTGCGTGATTTGTTTATAATATTACTATTTCAGATTACTTACCTATTATTACTTATTATTTAGAGCCTATTTTTTTCCCACTGCAGGGTGAAGGCTTCCCTACCCTTTTTCAATATGGTTGTCTCTAAGGCTGTGCATTGCCATTCTCTATTATCACGATCCAAGTCATTCCTCCAACATTCTCATTAATGATCTGACGCGAGATCTTTTACGATCTGGGCCAAAGATAATCCTACATGCGGCAGACATGTCGTGCCCAATCGTACTTAAGCTCGTCTATATTATTGCATATTTATTGTACTTACCAGTTAAAGTTTTCGCTTGTAATAATCTCAATTTGGAAGTATACAGTGATATATCTCGCAACTTCTTTACTATAGCATCTTCAAACGGTTCACCGATTTTGGCTGAAAATAGCTCCGCAGAAATTTGCCGAGTGTAACTTTCAAAGCTGTTACTAATATCGCGAAGTATTTTAAAGGCTGACATTTTAAAGTAATTACTCTCTATAATAAAATAACTATACAATTAACATTAAAAATGTGAATTTAATTGGTAGCTTTTAGGCCTTAAGGTTTATACCATGTTTTTATAATCATTTTCAATGTCGCAAGTAACCACTTTTTACAAAATATATGACTTGAGACTTCTATTAAAACATTAAGAAAATAAAGCTAATATAATTATTTTTTTTCACTGGAATTTAGCTTGGGTTGATAAGTGTCACAATATTCGATAACAATATTATGAATTTGTAGTTTGAACAAAACGGAGACTGAATAAACATACAGAGTGATAAGAATACAGATGTCACATTATATTTATACCACAGACCATTTATACACAGAGACCCATCACCCAGGCGCTACATTATAGCTCAAAATGTTCCTATATATGTATCCTTTTACCTTTTTTTTTTATGAAAATTTTGAATACTTATTTGTGGTTGCTTGGCTGCAAAAATGAGTATTCAAAGTCTACATGAAAAAGTGCACAAATAGTTGGAGCTATAAAATAGCGCCCCGTCACGATATATCGACACACAAAATAGCTACTTATAATATAACAACAAGAAGTCAAGCACTAGCACAATTGAAACTAGACAGTGAAGTTTTCCAACTCGGGATAAAACTTGACTCCAGTTAATCCGAGTTAAAATCCCTGTAACTTGAGAACTATAATTTATTTTCATATTGAATTGGTATTCTGTTTTTACCAAATTAACGACTCTGTTTAAAAAAGAGTATATATATTTACATATAAATATAGATTTTATTGTAAGTTTATTTGACTATACATGTACACAATACCTATAACAAAATAAAAGTTATATATTTTTGTTTGTCTGTTTGTTCCTGATAATCTCTGAGACTTTTACTTTCATATAGCTGATTTTACAAGAAATAATTTAGGCTACTTTTAGAAAACTGATTAGGGTTCAGCACAAAAAATTATGACGCTCAAAATTTAATAAAATCGCTGAATTCCCGCAAATGAAGTCACCGGCTGCATATAGTTCCGAAAATTTATGTACTGAGCCAATTCTGATGAATAAACGTATACAATTTAACTGAAATAGAAATTGGTCATTTGACTATATTGTTTTATAAATATATATACATATATAGATTATTGTAAAGTTTATTACACTAAAAAGAAACAACAATTGGTGACTCCAGAATTAACCTTAAATTAGTATTTAATTAACTTTGAATGTGTGAATGACAGTCGACTAATAGATAACAGTTTGTTTTGTTTGTTAGGGAGAATTTAACTCGAGTTAGTAACTCGAGTTTACATCCCTACTTGACAGTACAAAAATTAGTGATTTAATTTTCAACAATGCCAATTGTCAAGTCAATATTTTTTGCTGACTCGGTACAAACACACACAAATTTATAATTAAAAAAAAAATAACAAAAATATGTTTTCCTTTAGGGGTTAGACAACAAGGAAGTTGTAAACAACTAAAATCCATATCGAAACTTATGAAATAGTCTCCGTTCAGTTATATGAGCCATTAGAAATGATCGACGACGATGCACTGTTTGAGCGTATTCAAATAGAAATATGCCCAACAGAGATATTGTTATACATTTTTACTTTTCTAAAACCAAAACAACTTGCCAATTGCCGTCAAGTTTGCCGTAGATGGAGGTATATAGTGGACAGCTTATATAGAAGCGAATTGTTTTGGCTAGACCATTGTAAGAACGATTTTCCTGATATATACAGAGTGGCGTATCATAAATGTAAACCTCAACTCTCCTGGAATAGCCTATACAGGTATATTTTTTATGATTAAAATATTTTTGAATCTGGCAGGAAATTGCTATGCTTGTAGTTAATATTAAAAATATTGCTCTATTCACTTTTAAATGGATTGTAATTTTTTCTAAATGCAATAAACTATGATCTCCTTGACGCCATACAATCGTCCTCTATGTAGACCTAAATTCCATATGGGAGAGTCCATTACTTCCAGCTGGGAATTATGAAGATGTAACAGTAATAGGCCTGAATTTCTTACTTACAAGTAAAGAATAAGGGTGATCAGACACATTCATCTCTCCTAAAAATATATGAGATGGTGGTTCAAGCAATAACTTCTACACATTAATAAAAGGATAGGCTAAGAAATTAGGGAAACAAGATAAAAAATTTGTTACATAAAGGGTCAACTATCTCCATCTGTTGTCAAAAATGTGATAGATTTACAAATATATTACAAGGATTGATAAATTATTGCTGCCGAGTCTGTCTAAGACTGTCTGTCACATTGTATATTTATATATATCTGTCATACATAAACATCTCATGATGGTTGTACTAATTGAGTGCAACAAATGAATATGCTCTTTCCATCAAAAAACATGTTTTCTGGTGACTTCCAATTTGTATATAATATGTTTGAACTCTTGTGTTTCTGACCTGATATCTTAAAGAAAAGGTCACCATATTCAATAGTTGTCAAGACTAAGTCTTTTATAACTCAGATTCTAATATAAACAACTCAGTTTATAAGGTAAACAGTTATGTTCATAAGCCATATTATTTTCTTTTTAAATAACTATTTTTATTTCGAACATACAATGTGTTTGAACTGTTTTTGGTATTTCCAATCACTTCATTGAATGTGTAGATGGTAGCAACTTAAACCCAATTTGACTGCTCCTATACTATTTGAAAGCTCTGGAAGATTTGTTCATTTTTACTGGTAATATTTGTACCTAAATGTGTTCTAAGCTTCGGGAGTATATTTTTATAATAAAAATAATAATAATTAGCTGTGGCACATTAAAATTGTCTTTTTATATGTGGTTTTAAAGCTAAGCAGCAGGGCCAAAAAGCATACCTTTGCTCTACTGATATAACTAACACCTTTCAGATCGCTTTCAATTTGGTTTAAACTCAGTGATGCAGTTGAGGTTCACGATGAATTCGCATCAGCTTCCTGTTCTCAAGATGAGATCCGTGACTTCCAAATACTGAGGCATGGGGAAATTGGTGTACACACCCGTGGAGGAATTGTCTATTATAATGTTGAAACATTCACCAGATCAAATAGAGAAATTATATCTGGTGACTATCTACGTTATGTTGAAAATGATGATGTTATCCTCATACTTGCATTCAATCTAGATTTGTTCATTCTACGTAAGATAATAAGAAGCCCTCGTCACGAGAGTGATACCTCCTTTCCATCTGTAAAAAATTTCATTTTAAATGACAATGAAGTTTACTTTGTGACACTTAATAATGAAATACATGTATGTCGACTTAGAGATGAAAAAATGGAAAGTGACATGTTGGGTCAGTTAACAGATGGAATTATGTGCCTTGGACATAGGAATGGCAACCTTCACGCCCTCACCTTTCATAGGGATATTTATACTATTTATAACAAACAGTTTATCTTCCAATACACACTGAATGATACCCCAAATCTTCTCCATGCCTTACAACAGTTTAACTTTTTGGAACATTTAGATTGGAGAGTGTACTATCAGTGGATGTTCGTTCTTAATCGGTCCATTCCACAAACTTCCATACGGGATATAATTGTTGTCAAGATGTATGGGGATGTGGTGTTTGTTGGTTCCAATTGGGGAGTATTCCGTATATACTATTCCCCATATTCCAATAACGAATTTGATATTTTCAATACAGAACCAGTTAAACAGTATAATTTTATGGAACGCAGGGATTGTCCGGTGCTTTCTAACAGTCCTATCATACAAGTAGATGTGATAGAAGGGGAAGATAGTCATGTGGTTCTTGTGGGCATGCCGAAAAAAATCGCTGTGTTAAATTTTAATCACAGCATCAAACGGAGAGCGTCTTCGGTTAAATTAACACTTGACGAGTTAGAGGCTGGTAAAGTAGTTAGGATTGTCGAATGACACGGTTTATTTACCACTCACGCAAGCGAAGTTTCTACTTACACTCACTATATATAGACCTTCCGACGAACAACTGTCAGCGAGGCGCGGCCGCCCCGGGCGACTCCAACAAGCCCGGATTCGAAGATCTTCCTTTGCGGTTCTTAACACAGTTGATTTTTTTTAAATAAGAAGCTATGTACACCGTAGACCAGGCAGGCCGAGGAAGAGGTGGCGCGACGACTTGGAAGCCTTTTGCGGGAAAGGAGTAGATTGCTTTAGCTCTGAATAGAGGAGAGTGGTCTAAAAGTGGGGAGGCCTTTGCCCAGCAGTGGGACATAATGGGCTAATTAAAAAAAAAAGTACTTTTGGTATCGTGTACCAATCTTAACAAGCATTTTCGAATATATTCTTATATTACAAATCCCAAATTAAAGTATTTAAAAGAAATACTCAAACCTACTGACAAATCTTCATATTACCTACTTTTTAAATTTTTATACTTTATTTATATTCTTTTACAAAATATGAAGTCAAGACCCTTAAATAAATCGGTAGTATTAAAAAAGTAGCCGATATGTAACCCTCAGTTTTTTTCTAGCTCATCAAACTAGATGCTATTTTTTTTCTGAAGATTAGCATATTATATTACCTGGCTGTATACAAAGATTAAATAAATCAGTAGCATTAAAAAAAAGTAGCTGATTTGTCACTCTATTTTTCCTCTACCTTATCAAACTTTATACTATTTTTTTTTCCTAAAGATTAGCATAGACAAAAGATATGTATTAGCTAGATGTATACAAAGTTATTAATAAGAAATAAGTGAGAGACATTTGAATTTCTTAATATATAAAACTCCAGTCCAGTGTCACTATGTATGTAGGTATGTTCCCACTGAACTCATTATCAAGTCAACCGATAGTCATCTAGGTTCGCTCTTATGTGTTATTTGATGCAACTTGAGAGATAAGGCAGTTTTTATTTTGATTAATACCCTTTTTAGGGTTCCGTGGTAATACAAGGAACCCTTATAATTTCGCTCTGTTCGTCCGTCCGTCTTTCTGCCCGTAAAGTGGTCCCCCTCTAGCATTTCCAAACTATTAGATGTAGAGACTTGAAATTTTCCATGTTATTAGAGAATGCTAAAAACTCATTAGGAAAGTTATTCGGAACGAAATCGGACAAAAACTTTTTGAGTTATTTGACAAATACGTTTATAGCGTAACAAACACTGAACCCTTCTATATATCCTTCTGTCTGTAAGCGTGTCTTGACACGCTTTGGACCATTTTTATTTCAATTTTGCCTTTTAAATCATTCCTAAGTCACTCTATAGCCGGGTCCATTTGTAATCTATAGGAAACGGGTTATATTCCAATTTTATACTATATGTTTATTTATGATGCCTTAGAGACAATAGTGATAAGTGTATATAAAACGTTGACCCAGTTCAGTGACCGCATAACGTCACACATTCGTACTGTCACGATTTTAACGAATCTTAATATCTATTTAGAGTGTGCACCAAGCAAGATGAATGGTTATTAGGTGCAAATGAACTATTATTTTGACACATTACGTTTGAGCAATAACCAATCTATGATCTCAGCCGACAATATGTACACGTCTTTATATTGAGATGTGTGTCTGCTATATTTATGCTAATATATAAAGCTGAAGAGTTTGTTTGTTTATTTGTTTACTTACTCGAACGCACTAATCTCAGAACCTACTGGTCTGTTTTTTTAATTTTTGCAGTGTTAGATAGCCCATCTATCGAGAAAGACTATAGGCTATATATCATCATGCTAGAATTGATATTTTTTACGTAGTTTTTTTTTTTTTTAATTTAAAATTAAAAATTAATTATTTTACGCGGACGAAGTCGCGGGCACATCTAGTAATATATAAAGCTGTAGAGTTTGTGTGTTTACTCGAACGCTCTAATCTCAGGAACTACTGGTTCGGTTTGAATAATTCTTTCATTGCTACCGTCATGCTAAAATTTCTTACTTAAACGCAGAAAAAGTCGCGGGTAACAACTAGTATTATATAAAGGTTAGTAAAGCTCGCCTAACTCGAGATATCGAAAACCGCGGGACGGAAAAAGATGAAAATTGTCAAGAGGATAGTTGGAATGAAGTTATTATAGTAAGTAGATAGGTAAATTTTAAAATGGAGCGAGATCAAACCCCCCCCCCCCTTACTTGATCTATTCATATTTTTAATAAAAAATATATTTAAAATAATAGCATGAGCTCCGTCCGCCCTCCCCGGATGGTCAAGAATGATGAACTTAATGATCACGATTATATTCATTCAATCACACCTGATAGTGTCAAATCTGTCGCTTACTTCGTTCAAGTGGCATCACGAATACCTACATATTTAAATATTTGCAATAACATTATCTGAGGAGCACACTCCGGTTCTATTAATATAACTTGATATGACTCATTTGCCGGTAAACATTATGTGTTTACATTTTACAATATTAAGGTTAATTGGGATAAATTACGAAAATCTAAATACACACTAGCTGTTAGCCGCGATTTCGTCTGCGTAAAATTAGTTGAAAATTTGTTATATATTCTACTATTTAAATATATATTCTACCATTAATAAGGAAGCCTATATAAAATAAGCCATCTACTTCTGACAGATCCATCAAAATTGGTTGAATTAGAGAGGTCAAGTCTGCTTTTTCCCGTGAATAATATTATTTATCATTTCATATCATTTTCACACACATCAAATAACTCTCTCTCTCTCTCTCTCTCACACACACACACGCACGCACGCACACACACACGCAGACACACCCTCACACACACACACACGCACACAGTGTGATTTATATATTCATATAAATAACACTGAAGGATTTCCAGAGAATGCAGTGCAGAAGCATGTATTTTGACCTGTCGGCCCTTAAGAGGTTTAATTCAATCAATCAACCTTTGAAATCATAACACGCAATTCATCAAGGATGAACCACTTTCTAGTAGATAATTAAAGCCGTTTTAAACAAAGGTTTGATGAATTAATCACATGTTCCTGTTCTACTGGTGTTTCGTGATGCAACGGAATGCCTGCTGAATCGATTCCATCCTTAGTTGGGTGTAACGAGCTGTTATCAAACGGCTGCCTTAGTCGTTAATGCCGCCGGTTACGTCATCAGTACCGCGCACTATTACGTCCATGTTCTGATATAATACTAGACATTTTATCGGGATATAGATTATTTTAACACTGACTCAGACGCACTTTGATAAGATGAACAATATTATTCAATACACTATGAAAAACTAACTAACCAACTCATCTGTGTTTAAATTCACTTCGCTACTTTCTCTAGCCTTACTTCTGGAGGGATGAAAATTTATACAAGAAAAACGACGTCAATTAAAAAAATTACACGTTTACTTACATTTGCACACATTAAATTAGACTACAATGTTAATTTTATTAATCACACATCATCTAAATTTAGTTGGTTAATGTGAAATAAGTTAAGTTAACTCGACGAAAGACAATTTCACAGATCATAAAAAATGTGAAGAAATTATTTTTGTACATAACGCTCTGTTCATGTAATTTGACTTCCTAAAACAAAAGTACACACGTAAAAGTTACAAAGAATTGAACACAACATATTGATATAGATTTGCAGACGTGAAAACACACCGCCTAAATATGGATGGTTCATATGAAACCAGTGAAGTGGGATGACCCCTTTTTATGAACCAAACTGAGATTAACTCGGCAGCAGACATTGGCACACTTTACAAAAACGTCGAGAAGAAATCGGCAAACATAATATCCTATTCATGTAACGTGAACGTAAACTGTATGCAATTTGAGTTAAGAGAGAAATGGACTACAGTTTCAGTGGTTCAGTACATTAACAAAACGTATAATATGATAAACTTTTGTAGAATATTCAATATACAAAATCTACACATAGTATTTTGGAGGTTATCTTATGTTGCATACCATTTTAAATTATATATATGTCTATGTCTATTTATAACTAGCGGACCCGACAGACGTTGTCTTGTCTGAATTGAGACGCATCTCTTTTTAGCCATTTAATCAATCTCCTTTAAGTCTTTTCCATCAAATGTGAAACTGGCCGAATGTTTTATGAAATTAAAATTTTAAATTGCGTGTGTGACAAAAAGTCAAGTGCTAACGCCATCTATTCCAAATTAATTCCACAATTCTGCATTTTTTACTATTTTTAAACGATCTTTTGACTTTTCCTCCCTTTCTTTTCCTTTAAACCTTTCCAAAAATGAGGGGAATTAAATAAAACAAACGAAGTTTAAAATGTGTCAGTTGCTTTTCGTTTTAGCGAGACTAACAAACAACGTATGATTTTATTATATAAGATTTTATTACTACTGTTAAACAAAGTCGTGCATAGTGTATTGGACATTTAATCGATACACACGGAACCCTAAAAAATATAGAAGCATGCATTCGAACGGCAATGTTTCAACACGAGTTCCACGTGATTGCGCCAGCGCAGCGCATAGCTTGGAAAACTGAACCGAAACAAGAGGAAGTGACTGCACGATTCGGCACCGAATTTCAATATCTACGTGAAACGAATGCAACACTTTATGAAGTGATCGACATCAAACACGTAACACTTACGACCAAAAATGTCGACGCAGCAAAATGATAAATCACCACTGTATACATAAGTGCAAACTCGCTGACTGACCGCTTTCGTATTATTTTTTGTAGGTTGTTTGCCTTGCAAAAAGTCATATATCTATGAATATGTGCAATTCACGCAAATGTAAACCGGCTTCAATTAATAAGGACTTCGTGAATTCGGTTACATTTTAATTGCCAAACTGTTTATCGAAATGAAATCGAGAACTATTTTTATTTACAGGTTTTTAGGGTTCCGTAGCACAAGGAACCCTTATAATTTCGCTCTGTCCATCCGTCCGTCCGTCTGTCTGCACGTAAGGTTGTCCCTTCCCTAGCATTTCAAAAATATTAGCCGTAGAGACTTGAAATTTTCTATATTGATAGAACATGCTAAAAAACAACCTTACGATTAATATCACAAAGTGACATTAATCAGGTCCCACTGTTTTACGTGCCTTCCGAAACACGGAGGAGTTTGGATATCAAATATAAACCAGAGCTAGAACGGGTCACCCATCTATCACCCGGTCACAGCCAGAGCAACTCAACTTAGCGATCGTCTCAAATGCCGACCACTGATTAATCCACGACCTCCTCCTCCTTTGTACATGTGTGTGTAAATCGTTTGGCATTGGTATGCGTGAGGTTTTATTTTAATAATTTAATGTATTAATAATGCATGTTTTATAAAAATATTTGCATTCGTACACCAACCTCTAGATAAACTACGATTGTGCCAAATTTTTTACTCCTCCGTCCGCACGATTTTCGAAAAATGGTACCGAAAGTTATTGCTTCACCATTAAATATGTAAAAGATAGTTTGCTGAATTATAAAAGAGTTACGATGAACCTATGTAAATCTCCAGTCTGAAAGTTTTGTCACGAGGACTTGGAAACGGCCAAGCACATCCTCTGTGACTGTCCAACTCTATTCCTCAAGCGCTATAACGCATTGAACAGACGTCTTTAACATATAAAACAGGCATTAAACTATCTACCTTAAGAACCGATATCCGTGTGTCATATAGTACTGTATATAAACCCTCATAAACAAACTGTACAAATCCCAAAACCAGACTTCGTAAGACAAACCCTCAGTCCGATTTTAAAAACGATTTGTGATGTAATTCTAAAGGTAATGCCGCCCGCCAGCTACGTTCTCTAGAAAATTTTAATAGCGGCAACCACTACACTGCCTGGTAGCAGATCTATTAATAATACGCTTGTTACAATGTTGCGTGTGGATAGTGTCTAGTGCGTCACATAGGCGTCCGTCCTAATAGAACGCGAATGCACGATGCGAGCGAACCGAGTTCACACGACGTGCAATCAAACATTTTAATGTCTTAAAGTGGGTTTAGACCAGGCTGGCCCGTTGGCGCAGTGGGGTGGTTCCAGCTAGTATGAATAAATAATAACTAGGAGACCAAAAAATCCAACAGTGGTCCCAAAAATATAATATAGTATTTGCGGTTACATATATCGTAACACAATTTATATTGAAATAAAAAGTGAGTGCGTCTTCTTCGAATCACGACCCCAGTTTACTTAACGCGTAACGTTCGATTTTACTCCTCATAAAAAAAAAGGTGAGAAAAACCAGAGTATCCGACAGTTAGACGTATCTCAAAATATTTTTTGTGCTATTAGGATTCATCCTTAAATTACGTCACACGAATTTTTCTATTCCGCTCCCCTCGCCTGAAAAATGGGTTTATGAACCCCAGTCGTCAATGAATCCGATTCATCCGAAGTCTCCACTGGGAGATTGGAACACGCCGGCTAAACGCCGCAATACCCGCTGAAAACCAAGATTACCCCCGTCTCCTTAAATATTTTCTTATATATATTTTATGTGCTTTTGGTTGTTTTTCTGGTTTTGTTACTCCTTAACCGCAAAACTAACCTTGCCCTGCTCAAATTACCGAATAAAACCAATACCTGTAAAACACGATTACAGATTCGATCCCAAAACCACATAAAACAAACTCATATGAAGTTTATATTACATATCAATACATACCAAACTAGTCTTTAACGTCTATTTGTTTAGGTCAAAAATACTGTAGCAGAATTTTATTTTCACATTATTCCCACTAAACGTTTAATTGTGAACGCAAATGGGTTGAAAGGAAATTAAGCCCTTTGCATATATAAATAAAGATGTAAATGGCGTGATGGTTTGTAAGACAAATGTCTTGTTAGGGTTGAAAAGGATTTCGCATGCACTTGGTCTCAAGGTGACTGCCAGGTAGATCAAATCAAAATAAATCAAAGAATAACATTTTATTTATATACAGATACGACATTCCTTATCTTCTGTATATATAAAAGCAAACGGTCACCTAACACGAAATCTGGAAAACCGCAGGACGTATAATTTTTTTTATAATTATGCGATAAGGATTTTTCAATAGGGCCAGATTCAATAAGGTTCTCGCAATTTGACCCGGACGAAGCGGTCATATGACGATGTAAAATGAACAACAGTTCATAAGCAATACCGATACAAGAGACAGAGAATAGAGATTACAGTGTGGTGTCCTTTTCTAGGGTGGTTCCTTTCGAGTTTTTCTTTTATTTAAGACATGCTCCCAGGCTGGTGGTAGCACCCATCCTCTGTCTCTGTTGAAGTTCGGGTGGTGGTCTATTTCGATTGCCTCTCGTATTTTTCTAGGTACTACATATTTTTCCCTAGATAAAACGGAAGATTTATCAAAACGGATGTAGTGGTCCACCGCACATCATCCGTTCGGGAGCCGTGATGCCACAGATAGACTGACAGACAGACGGACACGTCAAACTTATAACACCCCTCTTTTTGCGTCAGGACTTAAAAATAAGCAATGTTTTATGCAATCTAAAGATTTACACTAGTGTTGCCAAATTAACCGTAAAACATGTTTGCCAATTCACATTAACCACGGCCGTTAATATCTCAAAGATCCCCCTGAAGCACCATTAACAAGTAGTTTACCTTTCTTCCCATTAATTAACATCATAAATAAATGTTGTTAACAAAATATATCTGACAATAAATAAGTATTAACGTTTTTAGGGACTTTGAGGAGATTTGTGTTTAGGAAGGCACGCAAAACTGTTGGTCACAATTAATGTCACTCAGTGACTACAAACGCCCATTGACAACGGCAACAGCAGAGGGTTCGCAGATTTGAGAAATGAGTATGCTCTTTTCTTGAAGGTCCCCAAGTCGTATCCGTTCGGAAATACCGAAGCTGGTAATTGATTCCACTGAGAAATTGTGTGAGTCATATTAGTCGTGAGATTGTAGAGATTGTGGGGATTCCTGGGATGACGTCAGATGGCAGTCACTTATCTTAAATTGCTCAAAGCCACATCCTCTGCAATTTAAGCGGACCCTGGTAGAAGACCGGAATAATTCCAGATGTACTTAATACATTCATATAAGTAGAAAAAGAAGCCCGATCCAGAAGACAAAGTTTCCCACCATAGCTCATATTCCTAGTAAAGTTTTTGGTCTACTTGGCATCTTTGTCCCCCCATTAATGTTAAAAAAAAGTGGAACTATAAAGAGAGTTAGTGAAACGATAAGAGATAAAAGATTTTTTCTTCTTCCTAGCGTTATCTATCTTCTCCGAATTTTGGCTCGTCTAACATTCGCCTTCTAGCCATTCTCTTTTACGTCTTTTCCATGACACATGACCCATGGCTTAAGTTTGTTGCTATCCACTCGGCTAGTTCGTAGCTGAGACCTGCATCATTTAAATTTACAAGGATTTCTTCTGTATTAGTAAGATGAGAGCAACGTGCGGAAAGTAAACAGCCAACGTAGCCCTAGTCATATGGCTTAAAGATTGACGTCAATCTTCCAGGGAAATGTCACCAGAATTCTGTAAACCATTATGTAATTCTGTTTATTTTTAGGCAAACAAAAAATACTTTTTCATACGAGGTAATCATAGTTTAATCAGTGGCCGGCATTTGAGTCGATCGCTAGGTTAATCGGCTCTTATTACCACGGGCTCCAGATGGGTGACCCATTCTAACTCTAGTTTTCATATATCCGACCTCCGTGTTTCGGAAGGCACGTAATACAGTGGGTCCTGATTAATGTCACTGAGTGATATTATTGATAAGATTGTACATATTCTGGGGATGACGGCAGTCGGTCATCTTAACTCTCCCTTCAGCCACACTCTCTGCAATTGAAGTAAACCGGGATAACGCTAGGAAGAAGAAACATGCTTTTTCATCTAAGTTGTACAACGAAAGTACGACCCAGGTGGTGGTTTATAGCGTGCACATACGCTATGCTTTACTCCAGTACTGCCAACCTTATTCAAACAAAGCAACCCTAATCACTAGCAAGGAACAACACTACGCAAATAGTTTTGTACGTCTATGGTTTGTGTAGGTTGGTGGTACTCTTCAAATAGGGCAGCTTCACATTACGAACGAAATACCGATACCAGAATATCTAGAGACGAAAGAAGAAATGCTTAGTACCTTTTGGTGAAATCCAGTCCCAACCCGAGGTCAATTTTAGGATGGAGCGAGATCCAATTATAGCACCTCACTCACTTGCCCTGTTTATATTTTTTAATAAAAAATGTACTCATAGCGTTTAATATCTTGAATATTAATACCTTATTATTTTAATATAATTATATTTAATTTAGGGATTTTATTTTTTTTATAAATGAGTATGCTCTTTTCTTGAAGGTCCCTAGGTCGTATCCGTTCGGAAATACCGAAGCTGGCAACTGATTCCACAGAGAAATTGTGCGGCTGTGGAGCCAGTTAAGAGGACAGACTGCAGTTTGGCGTCACCCCCGGAATCCCCTGGATCTCTCGGCTAATATCACTCAATGACATTAATCAGGACCCACTGTTTTGTATGCCTTCCAAAATAAGGAAGTTCGATGTTGGAAACCAGTGCATTGTTAGAACGGATGACTCATCTATCACCCGGCCGCATTCAGAACTGCGACTCAAACGCCACTGATTACTACGTGTTCTCATTTTTAAATTGTATCCTTATTTTTTATGAATATACAAAATTAAATTAAATAAAATCGAATTTTGGTATTACCTGATATTATTGTCATTTTCATAGTTTCCAAAATGCTAAATGATTTACGTAATATCAGTTCAAATGTTTCTACACTAATAACCTTAGATTCACATTTACGATCACACCATTGTCTATGTTCCATGTTTAATAATACCTCCTATTGTCTATGGTGTTGTATACAAAACTTCCTATTATTGTATCCACTCCGAGAATATTATAAACTAGTGATTTTCCCGACTTCATAACGGTGGTACATGATGGCATTTACTTCTCGGTGACAACGTGAAATCTGCAATACAAGAAATCTACATCTGCATGGAGTTAACGGTGATTATTTGTAAGTTAATTACTTTTTTTTGGTATCTAAATTAAAAAGTAAGGTCATTATGCAGTTTGAGTGAGGACTTTTCCTAAAAATGCTTATTCTTGTTTTTTTCTTCTTCTCGAAGTTGTTGTTTGTACTCTAATGAGGAATATTCCATCGAGGGTGGCTGACATTTTTTTTTAAGTTTTCGACTTATGAATGCAGCCATAGGGCATTTTGGCGCAAAGCAACCAAAGCGGTCGCCTTGGTCGCTTCACGGTCATTTTTTTTGTTTCAACACAGAAATGCATGGTTGCACAGATTTTCCTCTTTTTTGTTTACGGATTCGTGGAGAGTTCGCCGTCACGCTAGCTGATGGCTGACTGTAACGTCCTGCGTGCCCTAATACCTGCACACAGGAGGACTTAATGACCACCTCAGATCGGGCAATGAATGTTGCCTCATTTTGGGCTTCAAAAATTTATGCCTAACGACATGACCAAATATACTTACATTTTTGTCATTGAATCGCCAAGAAGTGTGCCAAAAAGAGATGCAAGTCTATTACTAATAATGTACAATTCAAAAGATCTTAATATCTATCGCTCACATCTAGCATGCTCCGATCGGCTATACCCTTTCGTTTTGCGGAAAGATCTAGGATAACTCTGCATCTTTTACCGCTTTTGTTAAGGAGAGTATTTCGAGGAATTGTTGGGATTAAAGTTGATTTTACGAAATAGCTGTAGAGGTTTTGTGTGGTTCTATAGAGTGCCAAGGTTCGCGGCTGCTATCCGGCCATGGGGTACAGCTTCGCGGCCGGCACTACGGACGGACCCGGTGCCTTCGACTTCACGCAGGGCACCACGTCCACCAACCCGCTATGGAACGCCGTCAGGGACTTCATCGCCGAGCCCACGGCTGACGACGTCGCCTGCCACGCGCCCAAACCCATCTTGCTCGCCACCGGTCGGGTGAGTGACCGTTGTCACTAAACCATAATCATCAACACCACCACTACCACAACCATTACCACCACTAACACTTCCATCGCCAACACTAGCACCACTATCTGCCCCCACCTTACTATTTACTACATTCGATTTTCATATAATATTATTCCCGTTCCCGTACCCGGTCCCTGTCCCGTTCCCGTTCCCGTCCCGGTCCCGGTCCCAAACCCATGGTTAAGTTTTTCTTATTTTTGCCTTTCATAAGGACCTTCGACTGATAATAACAAACACAATGCAAAATAATTAGCGAAATTGGTTCAGTCTACGCGTGATGTCGTGGCCAAGGGAAATTTGGATGGAATATTATTATACATATATATAAGATGTAAAATTTTGTATCTTATATATCTTTAAATCGTATGATAATAACATGCTTATTCGGAGGGCGTATTATACCGTGGAATATATATATATATATATATATATATATATATATTTATATATTTAATACTGGACTACAGTGGACCAGATGGCCTTGTCCCTGATAAATAGGGGTGGGATTTTGGGGCGTCTTGGCTCCTGCATGGGGGCGTGGTCGGTTGCGTCCTGGTTCAGGGGGGTGGCGATAGGCGCCGGAGTGGAAGCCCTAGTGGGCTTCATAGTCTTTTTGGCCGGAGGGGCCTGGGAGGTCGGGGAAGCTTTGTCAGGCTTCCTCTTTTTTGAGGTCTGGACTAGCCAGGGGGCGGATGGTTCCTCCATCTCCTGGTCTAAAGAGACCTGAGTCTGGGTGGTGGGGGCATCTTGAGTCGATTGACTCAGAGGAGTTTCTTGCGACTGCGATGTCGCGGGAGTCCGAGTCAACGCGGGTTGACTCGTGGGAGTCAGGGTCAACGCGGGTTGACTCTGCGATCGGTTGTAGCGGGGGTCCGCTTCTATCAATGCACGTTGGCGCGCAGGGGTCGCAGGGACAATTGTCCTCGCAGTTGCCGGAGGGGCAGGGGTCGCGGCGGGGACATAAATCCCCTGGGGTGCCGGAGGGGCGGAGGTCGCAGCGGGGACATAGGTCCCCTGGGGTGCAGGAGGAGCGGGGGTCGCAGCGGGGACATAGGTCCCCTGGGGTGCCGGAGGGGCAGGTGTCAGGACGTGGGCGAAAATTTTCGCCGCTGCATCTTCGTAAACGGCTGGGTGGTTGGTTCGGAGGAACTCCAGGAGTGCCTCCATCATACCAACAAGCTGATCGGTGGCCATAGTGGCCCCGGGAGCGATGGGTCCTCCCCGTCAACTGACAGGGAGGTGGATACCTAATGGGTGAGTCCCTATCTGTGTCCCAGCCCGTAGGTGGCTGGGGAGTGTGCCTACACTAAATCTAGGTGTACTCACGGTTCTGCGTGATCGGGGAAAACCCTAGCACTATCACTACACCTAACACTTCTCACTGAACACTGCACTCAGTCCTGAGTCCGTCGGGCACTTCACTGCGCGAGCACAAAATGGCGGCGCGCGAATAGGGCGGAGCGAGCGTGGCACTCGAGCTCATGAAAGCAGACGTCCGCACTGGTCGGACGCCGGCGAGCGAATCTACGCCCGAGTAAAATTAGTTAAACTAAATTCAATTTTCGCGTAACAATATACAGCCTAATACCAAACTAGCTACGCCCGAGTAAAATTAGTTAAACTAAATTCAATTTTCGCGTAACAATATACACCATAATAAATGGGCTTTCTAACACTGAAATCGGACCACTAGACCCTGAGATTAGCGCATCAAAGTAAACAAACAAGCTCTTCAGCTTTATACATTAATATAGTTATATATTATATACCTTTTCCAAAGCATCTTCTAAGTTTTTAACACAATCTGTTGATTGCTTATTTAGTCTCATTACAGTTTCGTAGTTATCTTTTAGCATCTGAATTTCCTTTTCTTTTGCCGTAATGATATCTTCTTTCTCCATCACAGCCTTTTCCATGTGATCTTGTATTTGTTTCTTTTCTGCCGTGAGCTGTTTACATTTCTCTTGATAGTCGTGAGCTAGATCTAACGCTTTGTAAAGTTCTGCTTCAAAGTGATGTGTTTTCTGTAAAAGTCACGTAAATATTCCTTAAAGGATTGGTTAATTTTATTTGACCATTTAAAGACCTTAGAGTAAAAACGAAAATTGCTATGCATAATGAACATAATCTAAAATCCGACAGAGATGGGAAAATAAATTTACAGAATACCAAATGTGAATGGGCATGATGACAAATTCTGAAAAATAGGTTTATAATGTTCTCAACTATCTGCTATTGCCAAAAAATTATATTTCTGCAGAAATTAACATTTACAAACCAAAAAAAAATTAAGAATCAAAATTCCCTTCAAAAAACTCGAAGTTGTGTCGCACTGTTAACATACAAGTGACGTCAGGATGTCAGTACGTTCCACTGTGCGTCACCTCGACGTTTTCGTCACAACTGTAACGATCGCAGTCGTCAAATGACGAATATCAATGAGCACTTTAAAACGATGCGATCGCTTATTGGAATGCACTTAAAATATATGTTTTAACTATCATAGCCAGTATTGTATTTTTAGTTTCTTTGATTTTTGTCGTCATGCCTATTCCAAGCTGAAGCAGTACCACTGAATTCATTTTACTTCTTTTACTGTTTTTGCTACACTGTGTCATTAACAGAGTAAATAAGTATTTCAACTCCGTAATTTCAAGCAAAGAAACGCTTTGCTTGGATAATAAAAAAGTGTATACTCCATTAAAGAGTAAAACCTCTTTTAGTACTTTTGTGTTATACAATTTTGTATATTTATTTAAATATACAGGGTTAATAAAGATGACTTCGTATTAAATAACCTTTTTCGCCATATTACAAGTCAGATTTTTGTGCTTTTTGTGTGTATCTAAGACAAAGAGAACTATGTCAATACAGACAGGTGTTTTTTTATATTAAATTTTTTATTTATTTTCAATTAATTAAGTTTATGAGTTTATTTTGTGTATATTATTTGATATTGTCGCAATTAGTAAAACTATTTTGATTATGTTTTTTGAAACAATCATAGAGGATTTATGAAAAATGTTATTATCCATGTTCTATACTAATATATAAAACTGAAGAGTTTGTTTGCTTGAATGCGATTATCTCAAGAACTATTGGTCTGATTTAAAAAAATTCTTTCAGTCTTAGATAGTTTATTTATCGAGGAATCTATAGGCTATATATCATCACACTGAAATTGAATCTATTTTTTACCTAATTTTACGCGAACGAGGCCGCGGGCACAGCTAGTATATTATATGGGGAATCAGTCTATGACTTCCATGCCTCTAACTTTCAGATTAGATTGTTAATATCATAGACTCATTCATGTACAATTATGCAAAAAAATGACTTTCAAAAGTGCTTGTATAAAACCTTATAAATAGAATGTTGATGTCATAAATCATTTAACACCAGATGAGGTCGTAGTAAACCATTCGCTATAAAAAAGTTCCCCATTTACGTATAAGTAGTAAAAAGGTACAGTTATGTAAAGAGAAATTTTACGCTGTGCTCTGAAAATCTCTGAGCTTTGAGTAGAAATTATTCCGGAAATTGTGAAAGTCTTTACACCGACGTAAAAAGAAAACTCCAGCTAAATTCTGTACACCTTTCTTAATTAATTTTCTACCGTGAGCACATATTGCTTTTACAAACAAAAGTTAAGAATAAAAGTACGACTTATTACGCGTTTTTTTAGTCTTGTCGATATCGAATGTTTACTTATGTCATCATGTATTTACATAAGGAAAAACTAACTATTGTAGAGTTACCACTTCTTCGAATTTCACTGGATTATAAATTATCAATAATATCGAACACAAAATGTGCGATTGTGCATTAGCACAGGTGAGATTAATTTTTGAAAGAGATATAATTTATGAGATATTATCTTTCAATAATTTCTGCTACTTTATAACTTAGATTTTCGTGAGCGGAATTCATAGTAATTTTAAAACGGCTTTTAAACTCGAGCGCAATTTCCGCCGCGGCGCTGCTTCGTAGCGAGCTCGTGAAGAAGGACCCCGGACGGGTTCGAAACTAGTCGGACAAACCAGACACAACATTCGCGTGAGTATAAAAGCCACTTATGCTATGATAATCTTAACTTGAGGTGGACGGGGATCAGATTATAAGAAAAAAAATATGTCCTGTATCAACCAATTCCTTGGTAACCCTACACGAGCCATATAAACCTTGGACATATTAGTAATGTAACTAATTGAAATTAAATGAATATTAGCTATATACACTACGCACAAAGTAGGCACGTCACGATAAGCACTATAAAGCACTTGAGGTCACAGCTTCGTCACTTGAGTCACATAGCATGTTGAGTCATTAATTTAGGAAACATTATTTTATGGAAGTACATGAATTGTCCTCTTTAGCAAAAGTTCACACAGTACGATCTCTGGAGGAAAAAAATTGCGATATGTTTTTACTATAAGAACACTAGAGGCCCAAGCCAAAATATAATAAGCAATATGATCACAATTATCATTTGTTATATGTTTAATTGTCTAATCGACAATAGTCACTAAGTTTATTTGTCTCTTAGCATTACATCACCAGCACCACACACAATGGCTTAAGAAATTGGCACACAATTAAATAACAATGTAACATATAACCCTACAAGTTTAACACTAAATTTAATATCAACAAGTAATTAGTAATGTAATTCAAAAGTGCTTTAAAAAAAAAGCAATTTAAGAAAGAAAGAATACTTTGACTTTGTTTTTGAAACTGTTTCAAATAAGAACTTTGAATACAATTTTAAATGAGATTTAAATAAGATTTAACGGGGCGGGGGACTAGTGGTGTAGTAGTGATACGAGATATCCTGCCACTACCGAGAGGACGATGAAAGAGAGAGATGGGGATATGTGCTACATTGTTACAAACATTCACACCCCATGGGTTCATACGCACAGTAGACCAGGTCATAACAGTACGTCACACGAGTCGGTCAGTCGGTCACGCAGACGCACTCGCGCACATCAGAGCACCGTCCGGCAGTGGCACGCGCAGGCGCAGCGGCAGCACCGCGGTCACACGGCGCTCTTCACCAGCGACTCGGTGGCCATCATCAGCATGCGGAACTGCCGGCTCAGCGCGTGCCCGGGGTTCGCGTTCAGGAACGCCATAATCTGCTTCTGCAGCTCCCGTATCACCGAGGGGAGGTGCTCCCGGGTCACCGGGTTGCTCGTGTCCAAATTCATGATCGCCTCCTCCAAGTATCTGCAAAAATTGACAGATTATTACTGCTTCTTCAAGAGTCTCGAGAAGTACTGAATTCTGGCCCAATCTTGTCCTTCGCGTTCCCTAATGCGAGTCTTTAATAAGTCTTAATTGAAACGGAGTAAAAATAAATCTGCGTAAAACTCTCTCCTAAGATGAACTAGGTATGCCACCCGTTGGGGATTTTGGCGTTCTGCTTCGCCAGCAGAAGCAGCGCGTTCCGATCACGCAGTCAGCAGGCGCCTACCTGTGCTTGAGGTGCGTGTCGCGCGCCATGTCGGCGGCCAGCTGCTGCACCAGCGACAGCAGCACGTGCTGCTTGAGGCGGCACGGCGGCCCGAACACGCGGCCCGGCTCGGCCGCGCGGCACGCCGCCACCACCAGCGCCAGGTCGGAGGCGGACAGCGCCAGCTGGAAGGCGCCGTTCGCGTCGCCGCTCATCATCAGCGACTGGATCTGCGTCACCTGCATCTGCGCGCCGCGCGAAGTATATTATTTATTTATAACGAAGATGAAGTGCCAACAACTCCAGCTAACAAAATTAAAATTTTACAGCAACGTTTCATTTCTTCTTAAGTTCAAATAATAGAATTTTATTTATTTGTCTACAATAATGATATCTTACGCTGTAAATTCTCTGTTGTATTAATTTATTATGTGACAGTGTAGTAGGTATTTAGTTTCATTGAAGGTATTAACTCGCGTTTCATTGTTTATATCTTCAATATTTTATATAAAAGGTAGTGGACTTAACAATACATGACAAAAAAGGACTAACTTGTCCTTTTTGTCCTGTATTGTTAAGTAACCAATATCAGCCATTTGTTTATTTCCAGACTCTGGTACTTCTGTGTGATAGTCACTTTATGTTTTGGACTAACATTTAACTAGACATATGCCATTATATTATCATTCTTATTTTGGTAGGTATGTCCATTCGAATATATAACTATGGGCAATCGATTAGGCGAACAATAATTCGATG
>JANCMC010004801.1:5715989-5824779 GCA_024363005.1 Charaxes varanes
ATCATTCTTATTTTGGTAGGTATGTCCATTCGAATATATAACTATGGGCAATCGATTAGGCGAACAATAATTCGATGATTCCTACATTAATATTTGTAAGCCACAATATTGCCATTTTCTCCTTTTTACGTCTTTCCTAAATGAACTTGATAAGTACACGCTCGCTATATCCTTACACACGTACATTACTGTCTATATCCTTTTTTTACTTTCCTTGCTAAATATAAAGTATCAATGTTAAACAATTGTATAGAATACGCGCCATTTATTGTTTTACACCAAGTTGGTTTTATTCTATCGATTTTTATTTTCTTTTTTTATATGAAATAAAAAATAGTTCATTCATGAAAAACTGTGCAACAATGAGATTTCTTACAAAATTTCCGCAATGTTTTTTTTGTATGTCCTTTGTGATTGGTTTTGTAGTGATTAATGATAAAATTGTGTATATAATTTTTAAAAATATTTAATATTTATTTTCTATCTAATTATTTAATATGAGCGTATACATGTAATGAAAACCAAGTTTTTATGTGGAACTACAACTAGAAAAATAAGATTTTCAGTGAAATAACCAAAGAAATCTAAATGAGCTAATACGAGTATTGCCATGTTTTATTAAAATTGTAGGAAAATGTTTTGTATTCTAAAAAACCCAAATTAATAAACGTCATTTCCTATAAATTCAACGAGTACTACTTATTAGGGACCATCCATAAATTACGTCACACGGTAAGGGTTCAAAAGCTTTGTGATGTCACATACCAAAATTAATTTCTTTATGTTTAATTAACATAAAGTAATTAAAAGAAACTGTTTTTATTATTATTTTGTGATGTGACATCAGAGAGGGCTTCTCAAAATATGACAACCTGTGACAAGGATCGGGGAGAAGCAAAAAATTCGTAAAATTCGTTTGACGTTTTTTATGGATGACATTACATACACATTCGACATTTGACATTCGATTGTACTATCGACCGAATGTAACAAACTAATGTGAGACGTAAAAAGATTAAAATTGTATACTCTTAATAGGAAGGGCAAGGATTCCTGAACACAGTTTCTTGCATTGCGAACGGATTTCTGCAAATGTACATTTCTATAAAGAAATCACTGCTGTTTATAAAGTTCATTTGCAATGTCAACCGTTAATCTCCCACAGCTGGAAATGAAAGCGAAGGTCTAATGATCCTAAACAAGAGATTTAGAGTTTTATACACCAAGAAAAATCCCTAAAAGTGTACTATGTCAATTTTATATAACATTAATGAATATTAAACGTTAATTAATTTTATTTTTTTAACTTTCATATTGTTTCAATTTAAGCATGTTGTAACGACCTATTATTGGTAGGTCAAATATGTAGTCATTACTATTTTGTAAATTGTATTTTTTGTATTAATTGTTGGTTATTCTGTAGTAATAATAATAAAAAAGGGGTTCTTTATAGACCACACGACTGAAACAAAACTTCTTCTATATATGTATAATTGAACTTAAAAGTGACTTTTCAATTTTTTTAACTTTAAAAGTATATTATATAACGTATTGAACAAAATAATAATTAATTTATAAAATTGTTCAAGAACGAAATGAAATTCCGAAATAATCACGAAATCACCGTTGGCGTTACGCATTCACCAGCTTATTCTCCAAGTCGAGCGTGCGTTTTCGCTTAAAGAAGTTTTACTTCAATAAATGACTAATTATAGATAAGAGAGAGGGAGATTCGGGCCATACTCTGGGTATGTATTTAGGAGTAGAGGGGGGGAGGGGGGTTCGGTACTTGTCGGTCGGCGACAGAGGGCGCGGTGGCGGCGGGCGAGTGCGCGCGCGACACCTGCGCCGCTTGCCTTGCCTGCTCACGCCACCACGACAACTCCTTCTCCAGCACGCTGCAGGCGCCAAACGTAACGAAGCAAAATTTTAAGAAATTGTCATCAGTTTATTAAAAATCTAACCCTTTAATTAGGCAAATCCGTATCATAGTGGCCAGTGCCTTTCATAACATTTTCTACTAAATTATGGATAAAAGTATAGATTAGAAAAATAGCAAAGTGGATTATGTAGCAATTTTATTTTATGCATGTTAATTTATAAAAGCTATTACAGTAATTGTTGCTTTCAAAAAGTCGTAAAATCACTTTTGGGAATTAATTAAACTAGGTCTGCGCAGTGCACCCGATCATACTCGTGGTAATTTAAGCTGCCCCACCTGTGCACCACCTCCGATATCTGCGCGGCGAACTGTTTGGGCTGCAGCGGCGCGGCCTGCGCCAGCGCCTCGGCGTGCCGCTCCAGCGCCGCGCGCAGAGCCGCCGCAGTAGCGATTCGGCGTCGTGACAGAGATAAGCGACCGAGACTGGAGACCGCGATAAGGTAACGTAAATGACATAATAGGGCTACCCATTTGCTCAACTGGAATGAATGCGCCTAAAATTTATTAATAAAGTGTGCAAATTAGTTGAAATCGATGCCATCGGTCTTGCGGGGAACCTTTTTGTTGTGGTACCAACTCCAAATCATCAGTAGGTATCTACTAAATAGTATGAAAGTACTAATTATTGTTTGCTTCTTAATTCCTTGCCGTTTTTTTGAAGGTGGTCATTTTATTTAAAAATTATTTAGTATTGGTATTCGTTACTTTAATCCGGTTACTATTAGTCAATAACAACTGAGCTGCACCAACGGCATCTTTTCTTATAAAATTCTATGTTCTCATTTAAAATGGAATAGTTCAAACTAAAATGCGCTATAAATAAAAACTAGAATGTCACGAGGCGAACCGATCAGCGACTGCATTAATTAAAAAAAAGTCGTTCTATTTTTTAAATGTAACGTTCATACGTATAATAGTGTTTAACTCATTCCGAGGCATTCCTTTAAGATTATGATCGATTATTTTCGTCGTGCTTTCGCTGCAGCCAGGGTTGCCGCATTTCCTGCACAAACGAGTTTGTATAGATCCTCATATTGCTTGATCCTCATATGACTTCAAAATATTGATATCAATGTCCTATACTCAGGTCTATTTTGTCGCTTCTGTTTTTGGGGCACGCAATTTTAGAAAATTGTAAGTCCATCAAATTTTTTACCGCCTCTCCATCGCTGCTGCTGTGTTTATATTTTGAAAGGATTATAACTTCAAACGAGTAGACAAGCGTCTACGCGCCCATTTAATTTTCAGATTCATTTTTTTTCAGTTTTTTTGCAATGTTTTAACATTTTCGAAATTTCCTAAAAAAAGCTCTGTCTATACTGATTTTCTAGATATTTCTGAATAAACAGTTATGAATCTGTATTTCAATAAAAGTCGTATTCAAATTGATTTTGCTGCTTTAGAGAAAATACGAATAATAAAACTGTCAGATATCATATTCTATTTAATTCTTAGTGAAAAGATGTACCGATTTTTTAATAAATCTTTCAGATTTTAATCAGAGTAACGTAGGGAAAGGGAAAGGGAAAGGGAAAGGGAAAGGGAAAGGGAAAGGGAAAGGGAAAGGGAAAGGGAAAGGGAAAGGAAAATTTTCCACCAGTCGGCGGTCTCTAGTTTAAAAAAAATATGAAATCTCAAAGCTATATTCTATGGCAGGAACGCTATAATTGTTTTTTTCATTCTGGTGCAGCCGAGCGCAGTTTGAGCGAGCTAAAGCGGATTATTTCGCTTGGTAGACGTAATGGATTACTTGTATGTGAAGGTATTGTTTACATGTATAACTAACAGTAGATTATTAGTTGGTTATACAAAACTGCTTATGCTTATTCTGAAGTTTGTAGGTACGCATCTTGCTTAATATTACGCTAAAAATTGTAAACTAGCGAATACTACTTAAATTTACAACATCACAGATACATGATTAATCTAATAGATAATTCATATCAAGACTAAGTGGTTAGAGATAACTACAGGATCTGGCTGATTGAGAGGGGATTAGATTTGAGGGAGTTGGTGTTGAGGCATCAAACTGATCCGCTGTAAGCTTAGTGTGAATAATTAATTAAGTTAACTGTATCGTTTAATTGAAGTCAAATAATACTTGTTTGTCTATCTACGGTTTTCATATTGATGTTATATTGGGACGTGCCGCGTTCGGTAGCCTTTTTTAAGTGCGTGTTACGTCTTCATCATATTCAAGAAGGCACATTAGTGAGAGTTCAAAATCAATTACGACGACTGTGAAAACATAACAAAATCTTTTTAACTATGCTATACAATAAACTCACGAAACTCTTAAGTCATTAAAATTTACAATGGTAATTTATATAATTAAAGTATTTTTGCACGGCTCTCGCGTAAAATTTTACTTTGTATTTTCTATATAAGCCTCGCGTTTCTGGAGTCGTTTAATTGAGTTATTTCCTAAGTAAACAGTTCCGTAATAAGGTTAGCAGTACGGTTGCTATGCTTAGTACCTTTATGTATATAATTCTTGTATACTCATATAATATGTCAATGAACTCATAAACGACTGGATTAATTTTGATGTAAGTTTTTGTATACATCCGAGTAGGACCCTGCGTACATTGATTTAATAGTAATTATGGCTATTTGTCAAAAATGTTTCAGCTGGCGTCAATATAAATTAGTGATATGATGATAACCAACAATCTATTCCTAATAAAATGTCTGTTGTATAATTGTTACATCTTATAAATAAAAAGAAAAACAAAAAACGTGAACGAAGGAGAATTGTAGGATAAAATTAGAAAGTTGCTAGGTTATTCATAAAATATTATGTTAGGGTGTTTATAATTCAATTAAGAGTTCCACAAGTTTGAGGTTCATTAGACTAATATTCCCCACTTAATAAAGTGCCTTCCAGTCGACCAAAGACCAAGATTTTATTTCGTGGTTTCATTTTTAACCCAACTGCGTCCACATCAGAATAACAGCAAATTCAGGTATATTTACAATGAAATCGAAATATAAACTTAGAAGGTTACACTTTTTAATAACCTAACTGTAGATAAATTTTTTTTCACTTTTGACTTTACTATTGCAAGTTGTAACTATCGGTGAAAATATTTTAATAGTGTTTAAGAACTTTTCTTCTTAACTTCTTTGTTCAATAACATTTTTATTGTTTGATTCATAGGCTCTTCCACAAATAGATACAACAGCAGAGCTGCCATGAATGATAACACCAGTACTCTTATATACGTGTAAAACTGAAAAAAAAAACGAAGTTTGGTGAAACAAGAATAAAAGATATGAACGCCAAACGACGTTCTTACGTGTATGAATTATAATAGTTAACAGCATGAAATATACAGCGTATCTAGCGTATTTGTTTGGATAAAGATTATAATACGATATTCTTTAAGCATCGTAAGAGAGACGAATTTCTTAGTATTCCATGGGTTCATCGTGCGGGTGCCGGGTTCATAGCGTTGCTGAGGAAGGGACCATAGCAGTGCCCGGGACTTGTGACCCAGGTGTAGGTTTAAGAGCCCAATCGGGTGCATTATATAATATGGAGACCCCAGCTTGATTTTCGATTTCATATTCGAACCTTCTTTAACGAAATCGATGTGCTTTTTATTTACAGTCAGTCCCTTTTGAGCTCTTGCGACAGAGAGGCTTACAATAAAAGTGCTTTGTAAATACAGTCTGCGAGAAGAATATTGAACAGTTGGTGTTATTATTGATCCCCATCAATAACTCCCGGAAAAGATACCAACGTGTCCGTTACAAACCCATTAATATATCTTCACAATTAACTACAATAAGCACCTTGTAAATGTAGAAACACACACACACACATTTAACTATTACGATTACAATGTACAAAATGTTATGTTTAACCCCTATACTTAGCCGCTAAAAAACACATCACTTAATTTACGTTTAAGTGTTAATACGCTGTCATTGAATATATCAATGTTAAAGTTTGGCAGATATATAGTTGTAATTCCTGCATGCACGAATTAAATAAGAATTTTGACGGTAGTTTGTTGAGACTGCATGTAAACATGAATGAAACCGCTTCGATCTGGATGGTACAGAAATTTTAATTCTTTTGGAGTAATTCGGAGCGGACACAAGGGTATTTATCTACGTTAAGATCCAGCTTATTCAAACAAACAATACTCTTCAAAGCGTTGAAAGTCGCTCTGTAGGAGCTCAACGTCATGTATGGAAGTAATCTCTTTAAAAATGTACATATAATCAGCAAAACAAAGTATATTGGAATGTTTAAAGCAGCTATTTATATCCGCGATGAAAATAATAAATAATGCGCGGAAATTAAACTAAGTAGTACAATTCACAACTTTTATTTGAAAAAGTATTTAAAACCAATGACAAATTTGACGAACAACTAATAACAATAATTTTTTACGCGCCAAAGTATTTCTTTTCACTAAACAGCTTTCTATGTACAAGCCAGTTCGAAATTTAAATTAAACCTCTGATAAGTTCCTCTTTGGTCGCCTTATTGCGGGGTAGAAGATCGTTCCATTTTTAAATTACACGACAAATATAGTTTTACAAAGTAATTTATTTGAACGCTAAACACGACAGATATAGATTATTATACTAATGCCGGCCGCTGCATGACCAGTACAGCATGTTCGATTTATGCATGAGAAACTAAACTACTTTGCTTTAATCCGCGAATGAATACGAAGGAAAATCGGTGTAATGCTGCAACCCGAATATTTAAGATGCTTGTGTATTAATTTAAACATTACCATAATGACAAGGTATGAAAGCCGTCCACGAGCCCACTAAACTTTTACTAACACGACCCTAAAGAGCTTATAATATTAATTGGTCCCGTGGAAGCTCAAACATAAGTCACGATAAGCGTTATCGTCTATATGAAGAGGATTATCGTCCGACGTTGCTACCATAAAAAAAAATATAGCTCCATTCCTTTCATTCACTCCCCGTGAAAGGAATTACCTTCAAATAATTAGGATCCGATGTCAAAACACCCGTATACCATACGCATCCCTCGCTGCCTCGAGTAAGCCTCGGAGTATAAAGAATACGAATAAATTAGATTCGTAATCCGTTGATGTATGTATACCGGTAACAAAAAGTTGTTTTCTACTTGGGCCCGATTTAATATCTTAATAAGTTTAACAGGTCCGTTCTAAGATTACGATACGGTCGGTAAGAAAAATGGTCCACCTTTTTGATAAAATTTTCTAGTAAATGTATTTATGTTAGTTTTTATTATTATTTATTGAAAGAACAATATTAATAATGTAGTAATTTCTTGTAATTAGGCGGTTCTATAAACACAGCACATCAAATTTTCTTATCAATTTAAATATTTTTGTTACTATATGAAATATGAAATCTGCCTGTCCCTTGGTCTCTCGTCTTTTACCTAAAAAAAAAGATAAATGGGTTATCTACCTAATAAAATATTGGGTGAATCCCAAAGATAATAAATCCGCATTACTTTAGGAAACCTAGTACATAGAAGCTTGAACAGTTTGTTGATAAAATTATAAGAAATAATAAGACCTTTTCTAAAAAATTGATTTATTTTTAAGACTTCGAGATACGAAAACAGAGAAAGATTAACAATTTTAAAATTGCTGTATGGGTAGTATTGACATGGCATGAGTTAATAAGACGGCTGGAATATAAATACTCGTATCACAGGGTGACACCATAATTGTATATATATGTATAGATAGACTTTTTGTGGGCGACTGTACAGCCGACCTGCCCTCTTTGATATATAGACAATATTAGTGATACGTATAGTATAACACAGGCATTAAGTTGTCTACCTTAGGAACAGATGTCCGTGTGTCATATAGTCCAGTATATATTTATTATTTATTTATTACTATTAAGCTAGACTGTAATTTTGTAAAGTAGGTACTTACCTTGTATTTATTTTATAAAAAAAAATCTAAGGTTTTTTTTACTCACCAAATGTGATCCTCGTGTTATAAGTAAATAGATCGAGCAGAATATTGTTTATGATCACTGCCACACATGCGGAAACAATGTATACGGTCGACATATCAAACATTATGGTCGTTTTGGGGTAATGGTGTTGGAAGTAGTCCACTGCCATTATGAAACTGTTAATAAAAACAATATAAATTAATTAGTATTTAAAAAAAAAACGGTTTTCAAAAAACACCAAGGAACAAAAATAAAAAACCGTGCACTTATGTATTTAGTAGACTTTTTTTTTTAACTAGACACCTGCTGAGATGTTGTAGTTGGTATTTATTTATTGCTACACAAACAACACTATACACAACATATAACGTAACACAAAGAAAATTGTATAGAAGTCCTATTCTTTTTAAGTTTAATACTCATAATAATTTATTTATTATTTATTAATAATAGATATGCCAACAGTATAGTTAAAAAACAATTTTACAAATCGTTTCAGTGGACTTAAAACTATATAATACATGGTGTATTTACAGGCACATACACCTTTCACAAACTGTAAACATAGTTTTTTTTTTTTTTTTTTTTTTTATACAGAAACAGAAATTACTATACTAATTTAGTTAAAAAAAATAAAAAACTAAATCATTCATTGTGAGAAACCTTTACCAAGGCGAAAGTACCAACAAACATCCAAAAGTAATTCTGGTTCAAATTTAGTGTTTGTGCCTTAACAGTAACACTTTTTCTTTCTTTTTAACATTATTTTAAAAGTGAACACTTAAAAACGTCACCAATAAAAAGTGCAAAACAAGAAGTGGCCAATAGCGTGTCAAGTCACGCTTATATACAGGGTGTATCTGACATCGTAACGCAAACTTTGTGATAAGGCTACATTTAATGCCCTAAATAAGGTTACGAGTTATGAGTTACGACTAATATCTCTCCAATTTTCATCCATCAGATCAATGTAGCTTACTGAGTAATTGTTGGTAGCAAAATTGAAAATGCTCATGTTAGCTTTTGACAGCAGTTTCGCGGCTTTAAAGGTACCTTTGGTATCTTCGGGAGGAGTTCTGGTTATAAAGTACCATATAACCTGTTCTGTATCTTTGACGACATATATGCAAAGTTTGCTGAAAGTCAGTTGAGTAAACGGAAAAGCTAAATAGACAAGGATATCTATAGTCCAATGACTACAGATATCCTTGTCTATTTAGCTTTCTATAGGGTTCTCTATTGGGCTCTATTGGGTTATGTTGAGTTGTTGGTTGTATTTTGTTGCTTGGTTGGTTAGTTAGTTCACTAGAAAACTTTTTATACCGATGTTCAATGCATATTATTGTGGAATATGACTTCATATAAGAATAATTTAATTTAGCACGAAGAGTTAATTGAAATTCCACATGAATACACCAATAAAATTAACAATTAATTACTACCGACGAACACAATTGTATACCCAACTGTGATAAATGCGACGCCGCGATCATAATAAACTGTTAATATTTTTTATTAAGTAACTATCAACACTTACCGCATACGGTGATGTCATGACTCAAGGTAATAAATGTGAAATATCATGACTTTGGACTACGCATGCGTGACGCGATATTTTGAATATTATAAACATGGGTACACGGCAACAAAACAAACTACATGTATGTATACTTTATATTTTTATTCTGTTTTTCTTTTTATTAATATTTTTACTAACCATCAACGCTTACCGCATACAGTGATGCTATGACTCAATGTAATAAATGTGAAATATCATGTCTACGCATGCGTGATGCGATACTTTGAATGTCATAAACATGAATTCACAACATTAAAACAAACTATGGAGTTTGTTAGGCAATGCATGGGCATTGCTTAGTAAAATTAAGCTGTCTTTTCATTAAGCCAAAAAGAAGAAGTGTCTTTCTTCACTGTCTACGTTTTTAACTGACATTTTTTGTCAACCTTTTCACTGTGTAAAAGAATATTTATTTTAAGTAAAAGAACACGTTTCCTTACAGATATTGACAGTCAGGCAGAGACGTGTTATTTCAGCTTTATTATCTTAAACCAAAATACTGTTTTTTCGAATTTACACAGTGCAATATTAATGTTGTGAAATATGAACCCCCTCAAGTAATTTTCACTACATAATTTCATTTGGGAAAATGTTTGTAATTGTATATTTTTTCTTTAAGTAAATTATTTATCCAAGTCGATTTGCACTTGCTTAATTCTCTGGAAAGACAAAGCCATAACCTGAATATTGAATATTAATTATTAACCTTTTTATAAATGACTTATTTCACAAAAAAAGAAAACATGTTTTATAAATCCAAGACATTGTTTGGGTATGCTTTCCTACCTAGGAAGGGTTAGGTAGGCTGTTATCATTAAATATTCCTTCAAATAAAATGCATACCTTTACGAAATTGTTAAGAAGGAGATACTTCGTGAATTCCATTAATACTCCATTGAGTAGAAACAACGATGAATAATAAAGTCAAGGGTCTTTATTTTATCAAGCGATGAATGATACGAACTCGAAGATTTTACCCTTTTGATAAATGAGCTTTGACTCGAACAAAAGATACAATGATTAAGAACTTTTCAAAGCACTCATAGAATAGGCTAACACCAGTTTTCACAACTGCATTAAGGAAATATCTGAACAGAAGTATATTTCCTTTCGTTAATTCACTTTTTAATATCTAAATAGTGGTATTAGTTATCTTCAAATATTCAGTTGAACTGACTGGTCGTTTGTTCGTGGCTATGGTTTTAGTTATAATTATAACTAAAATTATAAGAAGATGGATGGAGGTTATTTGTAATCTGTGTACAATGTCGATCAGTATTGCCAGCATGACAATCATGACGTAAGACAATGTCATTGGTCGGTGGCAATGACGGAATTAGTGAAAAATCTTTTTTTTTTTCTCTGATCGTGTACTGGTGTTAGTCAGTGACCTTTGCAGCGTCAACGGGCGGGATCCCAAATCGTGTTTGCAGTGCTACCATCATTGATAACAGTATGATGAATTTGTATTGGTGATTGTTATGTCCATGGGCGCCGGTAGGCACTTCGGTACCTGCTGCCTGCTCGTCTGCCCCCTTGTAACATAAAAAAAAAAAAAGCGTATTTATAAGCAACTATTTATTTCTATGTATTGTGAACAGATTACATCCCCACAGTTTCCTGATGTTTAGTGTTGCGGTCTACCATGTTATACATTAATTAGGAATCTAGAGATGGAGTCGAGAATGTACGTATTAGGTTTACGTATATTCTCGTAATTGGTTTACGTATGTCATCAGAAACTATAAATAGTTTCGCGCTTAGGTAAGGTTAGTCAGTTGATGGCTGAAAGCGGAATTTAAAGCTTTTGCCAATTTATAAAAGTGGTATTTCCCAACATGCTGGCAACCCGAGTGAAACTTTAAAATATCTTTAATCAAATAGTTTATTTAACTTTTTTTTATTACAGAAAATTGCTGTTGTAACGAAAGAAGAGTGAAAAGAAACCAGCCTTTAAACCAATCGTCGTGACCAAGTTCGTTCGTCCGTTTAAAAAAAAAAAGTTCAACCAGAATATTAGGCAAGTCTCAAAGTACTTATAATATTCTTATAATTCTTAAGTTCGTTTACCTTTCTCATTCTCTGCACTAAAATGTTTTCCATGAGGTTTTAATTGTCTATTCTCAACAACTAATCAGGCTTGCAAATACGATACAATCCACTTCTCACTGTAATAGATCCTAATTTCAACCCCGTCGGGATTTGTATCCAAAAACTCATAGTGCTTTATAGAATATAGATGTAATACTAAGGGAGTACCTACGACAGACCATAGACAAGGGTGATTATAAAGTTGCGGCTAGGTTTTGATTCGTCGCGAAGATTTTCCGTGATCATTTACCATTTAACTTCCTCTAGGAAACTAAGCCTGCGGCTGGGGATAACTGATAAGGGGATTCAAAGTAAGTTTTTTTTTAAAAACCAACTAGTTCCTGACTTAAGATAGATAAATAGATAAGATAAGGTAATTTATGTCTCAAAAATTTTACACGTACATCACTGAAACATTACATTGCATGTGTATATTAACTCTAAGTTGTGTCGCTGATACTAAAATAACACCTAGGGCTAGAGTTGTTTTTCTTTTTAATGATTACGATGATAATTTTTTTTTATCAATCGATTTTTATATTTTTATCAGTATAATGAATTTTTGTAATGGCTAGTTTTGAATTGTTATCGGTACTTTAAATATATATTTTTTAATTTAAAACATGCTGATGTCTACCAGTCTTACATAATATTGTTTATTTTAACTGGCAACATTACCAGTTTCATTTTACTGTTGCGACTAATAAATCAAATTTAATACTAAATATAACCCTAAATGGTTTAAATTTGTATTTACCGTGTACATCTGCCTTATTTATATCTGTGTAGGCCAAAATGTATATCTTACAAGATTAACTTAAAGATGTCAATGGCCAATTTATTTTTCTATATATCTATGGCCAATAGAACACCATAAAATATAAATTACAGGTTTCCTGTCATATAACCGTTTTATATGTATATTTATTTATATTTATGTAGATTCTAATTACCCCTTTTTGACATAACATGTTTAATAGTACTATTATAACTGGAATAAAAAAGGGGTTTTGTATATAAAGTAAGAAATAAATGGGTCGAGATAGACATGCTTGCCTTAGTCATTGTTAGTGTGTTTTTTTTGTCCTAGTACAAGCTATGTTATTTTTTTTAATTTCCTCATATAGGCAAACATCAAAAATCATGCAACCTATTCCATTGTTTATTAGCGTACATTAAAAAAGGCAACGCTTTATCCACAGACAACAAATTCAACTTGCTTTTTGTTTATAATTATAGACTTTAGGGTTAGAATTGTATTATAAGGATTTATTATACTATAATACACCACAAATCAAATTTGAAAAATATAAAATGGCTGAACAAGTGACGTATATCTTGACCTCACACCACGATGCTTTAAACATCTTGTTACCTTCGTTCGAATATAATAAATAGATTTACTTAAGATTTATATAAAGCTTTATAACATAAATATTAATATTCCTTACGCCCATTCCTAAAAATCCCACCCCAAAGCATGTTTGGACGACCGACAGTTACGAGGTAATTTTGTTTTAATTTTTTTTCCGCACACCAATGCTAAATAATTTACACCATTTACACATACATGTATTGGATGATGTCAAAGCGTAATCGTGATAAACGGAAGTTAGATTAATTGTCAAATTTTATTTTTTTTGTAAATAGAACAATATGTCTTGCACGCAAAAAGGTTTTAGGACGAATTTCGACCAGCCAGCGATCTCTAGTTCACCTAATTTTGGCATGGTATTAAAAAATATTAGGAATACTTTGAAGAATACTCAATATTCTTGTAAAAGCATGTGCCCGAAGTGAAGAAGACGAGGCTGGTGATTTACTTTTAACACAGATTTTAGTACCTCCCGTTGAACTATTAAGTACTTAAATACATTTGTTCAATCAATAAGCATGATGATGTCCATTGCTGGACATAAGCTCTCCTTTAAATTTTTTTTATATAACAAGGGGCAAACGAACACGCGGCATTCATGTAAGTGACTACCGTCGCCCATGGACGACTGCAACACCAGAGGGACCGCAGATGCGTTGCCGGCTTTTGAGAAATGAGTATGCTCTTTTCTTGAAGGACCCTAAGTCGTCTCCGTTCGGAAATACCGGAGCTGGCAATTGATTCCACAAAGAGAATATTAGAAGGAAAATATAAGCCTTATTGTATAATTAAATTTATACAATAAGTCTAATATATTTTTTCTTCTACATTTTATTATTTAATTCTAATTCTTTTTTTGTAGTGTTTTGTTACTGTCAGGAGAAGGTTTTATGAGAGAAATAAATTAGAAAATTTAAGAAAACTTTATCAACATATAAAATTATTTCTAATGTATCCTTGGCGTTTTTGACAACGGGAACCGGGATAATATTATAGGATAATAGAACGTAGTAAGTAATAAGTAACACAACGTTCGGGTAGTACAACGTCTTCCGGGTCTGCTATTCTCAAATAAAACGATACTCAGTACAGATGAAAGTCTTGATACTTCGATATAAATATAATTAAAAGCACCAGTAAGCTGTATCTTTTCACACATTTATTCTTTGAAAGCTTTCGAAGATCATTAAGCTTATTTTATTTTAATAAGAAGGTTAATTTCTACCTTTCTATGCTGTAATGGCTTACACAATTACTAACTTGCCATACTTAACCCACCTTTCCTTCTTACCACTACCTATAGTGTTTAACCCCATTTACGTACTAGTAGAACAAGTGCATGAATATCTACGTGTAGTGAAAATATATTTTCTAATCGTCAAGGACTGCTTTCAAGTTTGTAAGCACAGAGAACGATAAAATAAAATCAATATCATAAAGTGGGCTCTTAAATACAAAATTATGCCCTAGAAGAGGTAATCTAAAATAGAAATTTATAGGAAAATCAGTTTTGATTTGATCGTTTAGGGTTGTCGGAGACAGAAAAAACAGCCGAGAAGGGGAAATGTATAAAAGTGAATGTGAAGCGGGCGCGCGACTCAGTCGCACCGCGAACGAGCATCAGCGGTCACGGCGCCAGGTGAGCCGATAGCCGAGTAGCCGAATAGCCGGTCGCAGTCAAGACGCGGTCAGTTCGCGATCCGCAACTAGCCCGCGCGACATTTGTACTATTACCCATCTCCACACTCCCGTCTCCATGAGGTGAGCCACGTTATTTTTATATTTTTATTAATGCTTTGCGACGCGAATAAAACTCACTTTTATCATGTTTGCTCTGTCCGATTTGTTTCTAGATTCGCTACGGATATAACTAACAGTCTATTTGATTTGTGTATTTTTTTTCTCGGTTTATACTAAATTGGTTTATATGTAAGACACGAGGACTGTGCAAATAAAATGTAACATTAGAATGTGAAAGCAAACTTGGTTCCTTCGTAGTCGTAATGCAACAAGTGCCTTCTCTCGATGAAACTTTAAAATAGAAACCGTCAATATAGATTAAATGTATGTACACTTAAATTAAAAATTATATTAATAATAATTTATTATATTCTGTGTATATCTCAGCGAATCTATTTTTATTAACACTATCCTATTTCTTTATTATCATTGAAGGTGCTTAGGAAGTGTTTTTGAAGTATTAAAAAAGGTTTAAAGTGTGAAGCATTGTCTATTTAATTTATAAAAATATATTCAATTATTTATTAATAGATCTAGTAAAGCGTGGTGCCGAATTATGAAGTTTTAAAACAGGAATTTTAATTATAATACACGATTATGGCGAGGTGAAGAACAATCAACGTAGTTTCCACACAGTTACGTAGTTTAACGTAAAAACATCAAACAATGTACCTACAACTAACTCAGTGTGCATAATGAGCACGAGCGATGACGAAAAATACACAATGAAAAATAGTAATAATTATTTGGATTTATTTAACTATTATAATTTATGCATATTGCCAATTAAATTTTTATTTTGTTAGTTCTTTATTTATGGGAAAATGACGTATTAAATCCAGTGCCCGCCCGAGGTAAATTAAAGGATGGAGCGACATTCAATTATGGCGCCCTCTCACTTTATATTTTTAATATAATATATATTTGCAATAATCGCATATTAAAAGTCGGTCCTAGCAAAGAGACCCCTTGGGACTTGGTGGCCGGAGCGGCCGCTCCGATCGCGCTATGGTAGGGCAGGCCGTTATTAAATCATACTAGAGATCGCCTGATGGTCGAAGTTCAGCCACAAATCTTTAGATAAGCATAATATATGCTTATTTAAAGCTATATACTAAATTTCAATTCTTAATTTGTACAAAGACTAGAAATTTTGTTCATGTAATATTTGACAATTAATATGTTTACCGTCGTCACTTTAGCACAGACAATGAAAGGTATATATGTGTGTATAAATCACGGAAATGGTTTGGCATTGGTGTGCGCGTGGTTTTATTTTAATAATTTAATATAATGATATTGCATATTCAAAAAAATATATTAGCATTCGCACACCTCAGTATAAACAATAATTAAGCCAAATTTCATACACCGTCCGCGCAATTTTCGTAATATGGTATCCAAACTTTTCACTTACCATGGAAAGATACACAATGACAAACTTAAGGAGGAATTTTACACAATACTCTAGTCTTCACTAAGGAAGAGATGAAGTGATATATGGGAGTCCAAATTACACATTGGGATAAATAACTCGGAAGAACTCTCCAGAGACATTATTACCTGTAATTTCAACATTGGATTGCCGATTGAATTTCAAATTTACTTAGAAGTAACTGCGTAGCTTCTCATGGAAATAAACTCCAATTGGAAACCCCATGGTAGCGTTCCACGTGCAATTTCGCAATACATCGGTGTAGGTTGATGGTGTAATTTTCTTAGTGCATTCCCAAGCGCTAAATGCTCATTTCCCATGTCGACGACATTGCATTGCATTGGTCTAAAAACAGTTGTCATGTCTTTGCTTAAAATTATTATTAAATTGTTTACCAACTGGTCTCGTAAATGATTATTAACAAATCAAAAAAGAGATATATAATTTAATGATATTTTTTGGATTTCTGTACTCAAACATTTTTCTATTAACTCCATTATATTCGTTTGTCGTTTCTTTAAAAACTCCCCTTTCAAAAACTGAAATAAAAAGATAAAAAAGTTTATTAACGTACAATTTTCATTAACAAAATAGTTCTATTTTTTTTGTAAACAAGAGATTCATAAATACATCGGCAAGAGCTCACATAAGGCATTTATAATTAAGTAATGTAGATAGCCCTTTAGAGATGGAATAATTATGACTTATATATAATAAATCGATTTTTTTTTAAAATGTACACTACATTTAAAAAAACAATGCTTTTAGAAAACTACAAGTTGTAGTGGTTTATCTAATACATGTTTGTAGTGTCGTAAAGCCATTAAGTACGATTTGCATAAAAGATAGAATTTTTTTTTACAAAACGACAATTTTTTTTTTTTCATTTTGTCAAACTATTACTCCATTAAACTTCTAATACTCGTACAAATGTTACAACAATCAATAGCCTGAATCTTTTTCAGATTTCATGCTTTCAGAAGCGTAACCAATTCAAAATAGTTAACACTACCGTTTTAGACTACCGATAGTGAAATGACTTCCACTTTATTCGATTTAACGAAGTAAATTTTATCAGCAAGAATTATCCGAGGAAATAAATATGAACTTCAGAACAGTATTCAGATTCTAGAACAACATGTAAATTTATACGAAAAGTCACAATTATAGTTACAGTTTATGGCACATTTTTTTTTCAATGAACAGGTAGTACAAGGAACTTGTCCGTCATTAATTAGTCTTCATAATCTATATTCGTGATGAAAAAACAGAGAAGTATGAAATTTAGCACAATTATAGTTTATATAGAAGTTGCTGAGCGAATGCTAATATTTTTATAAAATATGCTTTATAAATATTTTAAATTGTCAAAGTAAAACTTCACGCATACCAATGCCAAACGATTTACAAACACATGTATACACTTTTTGGAAGATGTCAAAGGGTACTCTTGACAACTATCACAAAATAAGAACGAATTTTGTTATTATGAGATTTAATGTGATTAAATTGCCAATTGTCGTTGTAACAAGAATAATTTTTACATAACCTTCATTAAGAATATCGTACCCAATCTAAAGATTTCTGGCCGGAATTCGACTAGCCGGCGATCTCTAGTATTTTAAATGCTCTTAAAATTTAAATATGGCAATGCGCGAACCTGCGTCTTCCATTTTATCAATTAAGTCAAATGTTCTCTTTCAGCCAGCACTTGCGGCACCTAATCCTTTATAATTGATCGTTTATTTTTTTTTTCACCACAATTAACACATAATAAAACTTTCTTTTGAATTTCGAAATTATAAAAAAAGTTTATTTTTTGTGGTCCTGTTATTGATGATTGCTTTTAAAAAATATCATATTCGTACCGATTATAAAGCTACAAATATAATTTTTGGACCTTATTTACTTTCCATTTGCTGTATTTACATATTTTAATAGAAATTGAAAAAAATGGTATAACAATGCTGTTAGAAAAACGTCAGTATATACTTTTAGACTTTTTTACTGAATGTTTAACTATTCAAAGCGTTATCGGGACCACTATCAGGAGCAAGCTGCGCACATTCCATACATTATTTAAGTGGGTCAAACGTTGACTGCATATAGGTTTATCTAGTAATCTTTAGTTCATATTAAGGAAAAACGCCTTTTCTTCTATTTTTTTCGATCGAATCGATTCTCAATCTGTTTTGTTAGGCGATCCTTAAAAGTGTCCGCTTTTAGTAAAAACTTAATATACTTGTTTATTTATTTTGTGACTTTTCCTAAATTTTAACAATTTCTTAATTTAATGAGCAAACTTTAAGTGTTTTCGTAGCGAGTAATTTTGCATTTTTGTTGCTTTTGAAGAAGACTTTTTATGGCGGAGTTGTTAGAAATTCTCCCGTAACTTAAGATGATATTTGATAACATTATGCCTACCCCAGCACCCTTAAAGTTCAAATCTTCTGTCTAATATAATTAACACAGCCGCCTCTCGTCCATTATAAGGCATAGATTACCCCTAAAGTCATCTATGATTAAAAGTAATTAAGACATAAAACATTTCTGCGACTTTATGCTAACTATAGAATTACGTAATGCGTAAAACATGATAACGACCATAGCACAACGTGATGGACCATGAACTTAATGGATTTAAACTAATGTAGCAGTTAAAATCTTTGAGCAAACTCGCTGCTAGATTAATGGCTTAACGTGGAGATGAAGATTGTTTTCAATTCGCATTTTCCGGCCTACAAAAGTAGGTTGGTCTACTGCCCGCAGTGTGCACTGGACGTAATAGAGAGTCCGTTAGTTCATTGTCGTTATTGAATAATTCCCGCGCGACGCAGTGCCCAGTCGGCAGTCGAACGCCAGACGCCGCTCTAGGATTACTGATGATGATCATTGGTTAGTTCAGGTTAAAGAATGATTATTTTTGACTCGTCTTATTTTTCTTGAGTTTAAATTTTACTACAAAAACTTAAAAAAAAGACTTTATTGTATTCTTATTAACCTGAAAACATTTCCTCCATACGTTCTACCATGGAACAACTAACTTTTCTTAAAATATATTGCAACTAGTAATTTACTGATCCGCTTTTGAGAAACAAGTACGCTCTTTATGTAGCCACAAAAAAAAAAATTGGCTACTTAAATTCTAAAATATGTATTATATTATTTTAAGGAACCAATACGCTCTTTGTCTAGTCATTAAAATAAGAGATTTTTGTTTACTTAATGTCTAAAATGTATTTATTATTTTTTCATAAAATAAATATTAAGCCTATATTTGTCACTTAGCCAGTTTTTGATGATTTGTGTATCGTATATATTGTTCGCGTGTGTAAATAGTGAGTAACGTACATCAATTATACATAAGAATAAGCTTCAGTTGGATTTGTGTAAATATGTAAATAAAATACAGTGTAAATATATTGATGGTTTTTATGACGGCAGTGTTGGGTTTTATTTTTTAATCCTTTTTTTTTATTAAGTCCAAACAAATGCATTTAAATACATATACAATTCAAAAAACTTACCAAGACAAAATGTTATGCTGATTGCAGATAAACAATACATTTACAAAACAGCATTTTTTTTAATTGACCTGTGTCCCACTGTCGGGCAAAGACCTCCAATTTCTCGATCCAATTTCCCCTTTCTTGGGCCAGTCTCATCCACAACTTCTACGCAAAGGCATCCAAATTATCGTGCCATATATTTCTCGGCCTGTCGGGTCATCCAGGAAGTGGCGATGTTGGCCCACCTTCCCTACGTCCATTACACCAGTGACGAAAGGCAGTGAAGACAAGTTAAAAAAAAATATACAAGTGCATTTTAAATATGTATCTGTATACTATCGTCGTTTTTTTTTAAATTACTCAAAAATACTTTAAATTAAAGAAGGTATACATAAAGCAGTTACATCCCTTTGTCACTATTGAGACAAATCATTTTGGAGTAAAGTATATATTTTTTAATTCTATTTAAAGTATTTCACTTACAGAGAATAATATGACTATCAATATTTTGCTATTTCATTAATAATTTGAAAAAAGAAAATAACATAATATTTAATTAACAATAGCAACTAAAACCAAAAAGTAATCACTAATTAATAATTAGTGTCATCATGATTGATAAAGGTTTAATTAGTGCTATCAAAGCGGCAAAACGTTAATACACAAAGAGAAGTTTCGGAAAGTTAATTGGAAATCATATACCATCGCCACTCGTACCTATCGATCCTGCCAATACAGACCGTCACCGCATAGGTTATGGATTTATACCGAGGCGACATCTGACGACCGCATTCACAGCACTAATCAGACTTAGCCCGGTGTGCGGCAACAGTACTAATTGCATCTTCGGTCATAACTGCCAATTTACGTGACCTGATTTGTGTTTTAAGCTTATAGATAAAATATTTATTTGTTGCTTGAAATAAACATAACGGAGAAGGCAATATTTGCGGATGAAGTTGAAATATGATGTAAAATATAAAACGTTCATTTTTATGGGATGTTTTTTAATTTTGTATTTAATGTTATGGTTACTTAGAATCGAAAAAACTTAAAAGATTTAAGACAGGAATCAATAGATAGAGACCTTAATACGATTTTATTGTAATATCGTTTTTCGATTGTTTATGTTTATATTTTATTACTGAAAATGTAAACAAGTTTAAGAAATTTCATTTTCTGAAAGTCGTTTCCAATCGTCTGAACTAATAATGTCCTAAAATGGAAAGATTAATATCGCTTTAGCTTTCGTTTTAAGAAGACTTTAATTTCAATATCGCTATAATCTCAGCAAATCCACTGAAAATTGCTTTCTAAGTATGTTAGACAGGATAGATAAGATTTTGATTAAGTCCGTCCGATCCCGAGCTGGTATAAAATGTGGAATACTATTTCTGGAACACATTATTGGAATTTGCGGACGAGCCAGAACAGCCGGTATGCGGTTATTACGTTTTGCTACTCAATAAATAATGTAAGCCATTTTTTGTAAATATTCAGCAATTTCAGATCTAGTTATGTCTGTTAGCGACTATGTTCCTTTTTTAAAGAATTAAAATATATTCCTATTAAGAACACAATATGGTTAAAAATTACAGTAATCTTAACAGTGGCCACACTGGAGATTCGAGCGAGACGAATTTCTTAGCATTGCATGGATTCACCGTGCGGGAGCTGGGTCCATCGCGTTGCAGAGGAAAGAGCCATAGCAGGTCCATGGGCGCCGGTAGGCACTTCGGTGCCTGCTGCCTGCTCGTCTGCCACCTTGTAACATAAAAAAAAAAAAAAAAAAATGACGACCGTGACAAAGTTACAATTTTTTCAGTTAATAATGACATTTATTGTGATTAAACTGTCAGATGTCGTTGTACTAAGAAGAAAAATTTTGTACATAGCATTAAATAAGCACACAGTACGCACATCTAAAGATTTGTGGTCGAATTTCAACCAGCTGGCGATCTCTAGCGAAACTTAATAGTTTAAAGGTGTCCAGGATGAAAGTCCGCCAATTCAAGATCCGACCCAGCAACATTTAATAACTGTATAAGCAAGTATATGTGTCGTGTGTGTAAAAAATAACGCTCTCACATGCGAGATGAGATTGAAATGAAATGTCTTTATGCCAAATAAATTTTACAATAAAAGTTATGTAATTGTGCCAACAATTCCACACTAAGTAAACTTGTGTTGTGGAATTCGTACAATATATACTATGCAGAAAAATCGATTAGTCAAAGAGTATTGTTAACAGATAGTCAACATAGGCATTAACTTATAACTAAACAAAGCAATTTGTGTATGTATACAAATTTAGAACGGTTATTAGATGTAAAATAATTAGACGGATTATGATGAAACAGATAATGGATGGTTATATGATAGTTTCGGAAATTATTTTTTCAGTATCATGGAAATTTAAACTGAGCAAAAAATTAATGGTTTTTATTTTAACTTGTCGTACTTTATTGTTTTTTAAGTTGCAATTTAGGGCAATTCTGTTATATAACCGAATGGAAAGCTTTGAAGACCTTGGCATTATATTATATCTAATTGTAAAAATTCTGTTGTTCAATAAATCTTTATAATTCGGTGAGTTAAGGACTGATTTATGCGTAAGTAAAACATTTTTTAGTATGTAAAGTTGACGAACTCGTAGATTGTACTCAAACATTTATCGGTTGATAATAAAAAAAACGTAAACGAGCCCTTATGATTAATATCACAAAGTGACATTAATCGGGTCTCACTGTTTTACTTTCCTTCCAAAACATGGAGGAGGTCACCATCTACCTTTATATCCTTTTTCTCCATCTCTTTCCCCTACTCCTATCTTTCTAATTAGAGGTAGCGCCACACTTGTAGCCGAATTGGGTCAGCGCGTCCGGGTACCAGTACCTCTTTCTCACATAAGATCGGCGTTAAGTGGCGGCAATGCAGTCACGTCAAGTGATGGTATCGTTGTCGCGTTTCGTTAGGTTTGTGAGAGTTTCCAGTGTCCTAGACACCTCTTTAAAGGCCGGCAACGCACCTGCGAGCATTCTGGTAGCCTAGATGTCCATGGGCGTCGGTAGTCCCTTTGTTGCCTCTAGTTTTATTAAAGAAAAAATTGTCAGTCAGGTTCCAATCAAAATTCGCAATTTATTAATAAAACGGGAATCATTGACAGAATGGCAATTTTGATTCGCGACAAAATGAAATTGAAAAAATCTCTGAAGACCCATTGATGTCTCTTGAAACAATTAATAAACGTTCGTTTTAATCAAAGAGTATAGATTTATATCGTTTGCAACTTTTTTCTTTTTACTTTATTTAACACTTTTTTTTTTAAATTAGCCTATTGTGTTCCACAGCTGGGCAAAGGCCCTGCCCTTCTTAATCCATCTTCCCCTTTCCTAGGCCAATCTCATCCACAACTTTTTTTATTCTACACTTAATTAAGACATAATTTGAAGTCTAAGGATGGTTTTTACGGCTTCAAATATTCGAACGATTGCCCGAAAAACACCAAAAACAGCTCTTTTCTTTTTCCCATACTAACGTTTTCTAACTAAAAGGTAGAGTCAATTAGAACTTTATTGCTATTCGATAAACTTCATATTACATTACAAGCACTTACAGCTGTCTGAGCAATGTAGATGTGTTCCTAACGTCAAAGAGTCATTTTGCACTTTATTACCGCTGCACAAAGCAGAAACGATTCGTAGTCATTCGTTATTCCTAATAATACGGGAACGGGAACGGGAACGGGAACGGGAACGGGAACGGGAACTGGAATGGGAACGAGAACGGGCATCATTGTGATATCGTCTGCCGGCTCTGCTAGTATTAAGTAATAATGTTTGCATGACAGCTATCACTTGTTGACGAAGAGGTTGAGAAGATAAGTACGTAATGCTTTTGTCTTTATTTTTTTATAAATAAATAAATATATACAGGACTATATGACACATGGACGTCTATCCTAAGGTAGACAACTTAATGCCTGTGTTAAAGGTAACTCCCGCTATACACAAATATTTTTTTTTTAGAAATATATAAATACATACATATGGATAACATACAGACTCGATCCGGTCACTGCCTACTGCGCCAACGGGCCAGCCAACATATATTATAAACATTTTGTCAAAAAATTGTTACCAAAATTTAAAATTACCCACTGATTTAATAATAGAACACGAGCAGAAATACACTCGCGTCCAATTGAATCTACTCAAAACTTATATTGGCATAAAGTATTGATTTTGCGGAAAATAGCTATGTCTTGTCACATTGTTTTTGAAAGTTGCTGTATTATGAGAATAATAATCAGGCTTTCAAATAAAAAAAGTTATTTGTAAATAGATTTTTTTTTGAAAACACAACCTTCGGTGCCAATGTACGGCTTGGGCTGGAGTCGATTTTATTGCACGCCAGTATATATTGTTTATTTTAAGTTATATTGTTTCTTTTAAGTAAGAAAATAATAAGAATCTTTTGGCACAACTTAATTGTTCTAGGGTGTTAGGCAGTTTGTAGACAATAAGATAGGAAGCAATGTTTTTCTTGTGTTTTTTAGTTGAGCACAGAAATACGCGGCCAGCGGACACTGGTAAGTTTTTTTTTAATTTAATAATATCTATGCATCTATACATTCATATATAAATTGAAGGGTCTGTTTGCAATGTCGATTTTTTTTTAATAATTGCATATGACTACATAAACGATACCTACAACAAAATCGCACTTTAAAGAAATAGTCTGTCTGTCCGTCTGTTTTTTTCACTTAGCGCTATTAAAATACTTCTTGGCTTATATAGAATTGAATAGATAAATAATTAATAGAATAGTGTATTTTGCAAGCACAAAGAACTTGTAAAAAATAGCTTGAAAACGTTGTTTTAAACATGAAAAATTAGAAATCAAGCGATTGAAGAAAAAATCTACGTTTGTTTGTTTGCGAAAAACTACTGAAAGCATTGATGCGGTTATCACCAGTAGATAGAATCAGTCAAGGAGAAGTGGTATATCTATGTACAATAACATCTATATTATTGTAGATAAAAGCCATGAATTTCAATGATTTGTAACGTGATGTCGTTAAACGTATTCTTGTGCGCTAATATTGCGTGCGCTGGTTAAACCTTAAGAGTTAGATCAAAATAATGTGGGACGGAATTGTATGTCTTGAAAAGATCTACAAAAAGGTAGGGATGACACAATATGTCTATCTCCTAAGCACAACCCACAGTAATAATTTTTATTTTATTTTATTAATACATCGCCAACAAAATACGCAATAATACAGTCAAAAAGAAACATTCATTAAAATAAACATAAAATGTGGTTCCTCAATTATAGGCGACGACTACTTGCATAGAAAGCAACAAAGAAATTAAGACATAAAAATTGTTCTTAACAAATTTAAAAAATTACGCAAAATACAGTTTTTCTAAGCACAGAAACATAAATACAATTTGAGGAATATTAAAAGAAAGAATTTTTGTTCCAGTTACCTGGAACCTATCAAGGGGACAATGGTCCGTTTAAATTTATTTGTGCCGTACCTGAAAATGTCCACATCGCTGTTTTTGTCAATAGAAAAATAAGTCCTTTATCTTTTACACGTTACAAAAATTTAAAGAACTATTTACGAAGCTATTTTAAAGAATACCGTATTAATTCTTATCCAATTAAAAACACAAAATGCGTTGTACATTTTACGCAGATTAAAACCGAAAAAATTGAATATGTTAGAAGATATGAGACATTTAAAATGAAGTGATAGAGCGTCCGGCAGTCGGTGATATAAGCGATCAATAGGTGGCGTTATGTTTGGCTTGGTCATAGACATTCAATAGTATGACCAAGCCAACTTTTCTAAAAGGACAACGTGTGCTGGGTACGCTTTTCGGATTATAAGTTACAAGCCTATTACTAATACGCAAAACCACAAAAGTACCAAAGAATTGTAGCTTAAGTTGTAGCTACAAAAGTACACTGCGAGCCTCCCTCAAGTAGAATTTTACAAGCTCTTTTGAATCGTCAAATATTTTAAAAGCTACCACTGATTCGGAAGAGTCGAGCCACAAGAAGAATCATCAAGAAACTCGTTAGACACTCTTTGAAAAAAAGTTACAGACCAAATAGGTCTACTATTTATTTGCAGATTTACACAAAGTAGTATGACTTTGACTTTAATTTTATCCAGGCAAATAATATTTATCATATTTGTGGTCATTTTTTAGGTGCAAGAGTCTGAGGCCATGTTACAAGCAAATGTTGGATACATTGCTGGGTCCTGACGAGGATCCCTGTGTCGAGAACGTCGCGATTGGTGCTAGCACCGTAAGAAGTCAATTATTCAATTAGTCATATAGATTATTTTGTTTAGTTTGTTTGTAATTATCTATATAATTAACTAGCTGTGTCCGCGACTTTGTCCGCGTAAAATTAGGCAAAAAAAAATTAGATTCAATTTCGGTGTGATGAGATATAGCCTATAGCATTCCTCCATAAATGGGCTATCTAACACTGAAACATAATTTCGAATCGGTCCAGTAGTTCCTGAGATTATTGCGTTCAAGTAAACAAACAGATAAAATCCTCAGCTTCATATATTAGTATCGATACAGTATTAGTAGATATCGGTATAGTTTGTATGTATTTTGGGATGTAAAATTAAAAAAAAAACTGTGTGACCAATTCATTTTAAAGGATACACAAGGTTCTTACTGATTCCTTTCACACGTATGTTGTCACGGATAACAGTATATAATATGTGTAACAGACACTTTGTGGACGATACCAAGACAAGTTGTCTATGTGGTGCGATGCAGACGATGTCCCATCACGTGTCGTGCACTGTCTGCCCTAACAACTGGACACAGGTGGATTTAATGGATGCATCTGATAGAGCAATTGAGGGCACTACTGTCTTCTTCCTAGCGTTAACCGGTTTAAGTACCACTTAGTATCAGAGGATATGCCTGTGGGGCGAGTCAAGATGTCCGATTGTCATCTAACGTCATCCTCGGAACCCCCAGGATCTCTACAACCTTACGACTAATATCACTAAGTGACACAATATTATTGGAATGGGCGAAATTAATAGAGCATTCAAATTAACACACTTAAATTAATTACATGGTACAACAGTTGACATGATGCCGGAGCCAGACATAACTTCCTTTCAATGATCATTTAGTATGGCCGGGGACTTCGTGTAGTTGTGCAAAGTTTTGTAGAACTTTGTAGTCTTCAAGGATAAAAATGTACAAGCACTTTGAGATATGTCTGGCTCCGGCATATGAAAAGATTTGATTTGATTGTCTTTAGCTTAAAAGTTTTGCTTATACTAAAGAGTGGAAAAGAAAATAACATGAGATTCTGTTAACTAATTTCTAACAAATATTTATCATTGTTTTCTGTATATTTAGTTGCATTGTTGATTTAATAAACGTGGCCAAGAGCGTGTCAAGACACGCTTATATACGAGGGGTCCATATTTGATACGCTATAAAGGTATTTGTGAAATAACTTCAAAAGTTGTTATTCGATGTAGTTCAAAATAATTTTCCTAATGAATTTTTTAGTATGTTTTATCAACATGGGAAATTTCAAGGCTCTACGTCTAATACTTTGGAAATGCTAGGGGGGGACCACCTTATGGGCAGACGGACGGACGGACGGACAGAGCAAATTTATAAGGGTTCCTTGTATATAAATAAAATTGTAATTAATTTTTACAAAAGACTGAAAGCCATCAATAAAATTCTGATATTAATTTCCATAATTCTAATAATGAATTTGAAAAGTGAAAAAAATACTAACGTATCGTAACGTACAAAAGAAAAGAAAACCAGAACTCTATCAATAAAATTCAACTGCGTTTTATTTAATATTATGCATATTTTTAAACAAAAAACATAATTCATATAACACATATAAAACAAACAAATATTTTATTCGTGACCCGTCTCAATCTTCTTACTCCTTGATTTACGAACTGACCGGAAGGCTTTTATGTATTCATTCGTGTTCATAAAAATTGATGAGGTTTTAACTAAAAATATAAGTCTATTAGATTCGTAACTTTAACAGTTAAAATAACATCTACAATAAAAACTACAATAATATTGTTTCTTATATTGAGCTGTTTCCGAGGAGTTTGGCGAGAATTTTACATATTGAACGAAAACCACTCACGAAAGTCTAAGTTCAAAAATAATTAATTGTTAATCAATGCAATTTTTTAATCATTATATAAAACTTATACGCTGTATATATTTTTACACTATATTTTATTAAATTTGTTTCTTCTTTCATGCTGTACAGAACGTGAAGGTAAATAACATTAAGAAATGTACTCTTTACCCGATATTTTTTTTTCTCTTTTTTGTACGCAAAGTATTTTACTTAATCTGATCAATTATATATACATATAACTAGCTTCAACCTGCGACTTCGTCTGCGTTGTTTTCTTCGACTTTCATACAAATTTAAGCTTTTAACAAAAGCTTAGTTAATAAGCTTTTAATTTAAGCTTAGTAGAAGGGGAAAAAGGGAATATTAGACATATTTAAAAAGTATTCCTAATATTCTTTAAAAAAAAAATATCGACCCTTATTTCACCTCTTAAAATTTTTATTGTCGCACCAAAGCGGCGTATGTCCTTCGCCAAGGTCCCATCTATCTATATACAGAAGTTCATCGAAATTGATTCAGCGGCTTAGGCGTGAAAACGTAACAGACAGTTACTTTCACATTTAAAATATTCGTAAGAATGTCTGTGCAAAAAGCGGCTAAATTTTTCAGGGACGCCCGGGAACTCTGGGGCCTCCCGGTATTCCGGGACCAGCGGGACCGAAAGGAGAAAAAGGCGATCCAGGAATTAATATGTTGGATATCTCAATGGTGAGTTTATTAATTAATATAAAATATATTAAATTTAGAGACCCCGAAACTAGATGCACCCCGCGATTTCGTTCGTGTGAATTCAGTGATTTTGATGGTGATGGGCGAAAATATTAAAGGATTGAAATAAAAATACTCATATTAATTTGAGTTCAGATACATTGTATAACAGTTGACATAAGAGTGGAATCAGCTACCAGCTTCGGTATTTACGAACGGATACGAATTATGGACCTTCAAGAAAAGAGCATACTAATTTCTCAAAGGCCGGCAACGCATCTGCGAGCCCTCCGGTGTTGCAGTTGTCAAAAAAATATGCAACGAATTAGTGGAGGAGGGTGTATTTTTAGACCGAAACATCTATACTTTTATATTTCTCAATTATTACAGTGAACTGGCAGCCAAGGTTATGATAGAATTACTTGGTACCTATACAGATGAAAATGCATCGTATGCGAGAGAAGATGCTATCAAATGCATAGTAACAGCATTAGCGGATCCTAATACATTCCTCCTGGACCCTTTGCTGGCTCTGAAACCTGTACGATTTCTAGAAGGGGAGCTGATTCATGATTTGCTTAATATTTTTGTCTCAGAAAAGTTGTCCAGCTATCAAGCATTTTATTTAAATCATAAGGAATTTGTGCATTCTCAAGGTAAATTCTTGTTATCGTTAACATTACCTTTGTCTGTATAGGATTATTTTAAGTAATATGTTGTGCGTATATATATATACACATACATATATATGCATTAATAGGATTCGTAGGACTATATGACACATCGGCGTTGGTCCCTAAGGTAGACAACGAACAAGAACTATGTAGATACATACATATAGATAATATACCCAGACATGAGGCGGCAATCGAACCCACTACACGTGGAGCGGAAAGCAGGGTCACTGCCATCTGCCGGATATATATAAAAGTTTTGCTTTTATGTTGCGAGATAAAATTTGGCAAGAAGATAGTTTGTAGTTTGTAGACATCCATTAGGAACAGATTTTCAATAGGGTCATATTAAGCTTTTGCACAATTTTTTATGAAAGTCTTTCAAGAAGACAAAGTCGCAGGTACAGATATAAAAATTGTATTCTCTTTTATGTAGAATAAGAAAGTATACTATTCATTCTGTCAACTGAGCAGAATTTAAAAAAAAGAGTCAATTTTAAATGTTATGATCTTATACATTTCAATAAGTATATGCAAAGTTAATCCTTTAAATTAAACGATCATTTTTTTATACTTAAATATTTCATTTTTATTAATACACAGATTAGAAAATGAATGAATTTGTAAAATAATAATAATTTGTATAATTATAATGAAACTTATTTTCTTAATTTTTTTAGGATTAAACCATGAGCAGAACATCAAAAAGATGAGAATATTGTCCTTTATGCAAATGGCAGAATCAAATACAGAAATTTCATTTGATGATATCATCTCTGAGCTTCAAATTGAGGAGAAAGATGTAGAAGCATTCATAATTGAAGGTAATAAAAAAAGTGATTTTATAAATCATTATTTAAGCATGAGTACACTGTGTGAAAAGATTATTAAAAATAAGGAAATCTGTTACTTCTCAACTGAAATTATCAACAAGATAATAGTCTAGTCATATTCTGATGGTAAACTATTCTGGAGCCTTTGTAGAATAGCTCTACAAAGAGAAATTTTTAAATTTTTAGCTTAACAATTATTCATCTTTGCAATATTAATATTCGAGTTACATGAAATTGTTAATTAAGTAATGAAAAACCTCGATACAATTTTTTAGCCGGCAGATTATTTGTTAATATATCTATGATAATGTATATGAGTGCCTGAATTTTTCCGAATTAAAGTTATAATATTTAACACGTTAAAATATTTTTTGTTGAAGCGTTTGAAGGTGCGTGCCTGGCATAAACCTGAATACTCGTTTTTGGACATATTTATAACCCTCTATATAAATTATAAATATTGGTTCCATAGTTCCGAGAGTCAAAATTTTTAGGAAATTTCCTTCTCTTTTTTGAATATTCTTTTCAAATTTGAAATATCTCAAGTAGTTTTTAAGATATAAGGAATAATATGAAAATTCTAAAGAATTTCACCTAAAAAGCAATTGTTGACTAAACTATAATGGCTTTATTAAATGTAAAGTAAAAATAAAAAAATATCTTATTTGGCTAGGAAAAAGAAAAGAAAAAAAACAAAAAACAATTTTCCAACCAAGAAGGCTCTTGCCTCAGGATGAGGTGATACATGTTATGCCTGCAGTGTTGATTTTCAGGCCAGACCTAATTTTTCAGGCAAGACCTAAATTGTCAGAAAAGACCTAATGTGAAATATAGGCATGACATGAAAATACACATCACACAGCTGAAGTCTTGCTCAGTGATGGTCGTATTAATTGCTGAACTTCTCCACAGTGTTGAAGACCCGCTTAGTGCGTGCACGCATGGACCAGGCGGCGCGTGCAGTGCACGTGTCCAGCACCATGCACCGCACGTTCGGCCTTGCGCAGTGGGCACAGCTGCGCACCGTGCTACTAGCGTGGCGCGCCAACGTGCAGCACGCGCACGACGCCATGAAATCTGTCGCCGCAGCACAGATAGAGTACGCCGCGCAACAACAGAAACCATAGACCACCTTACTCTACCGAGTCTTTATATTCCCCTCCTTTTCCCATCCTCGTCACAAATAAATTTCCTTCTCCGTTATATTTTGTTTTTTTCCTACCCTCGTTGTATACCAATTGGATTGTATGCCGGAGCCAGACGTAGCTTCATTTGAATGATCATGCAGCGTGGCGAGGACTTTGTGTAGCTGCACAAAGTTTTGTAGAACTTTGTATTCTTCAAGGACAAAAATGTTGAAACACTGAGCTATGTCTGGCTCCGGTTTACATACATGTGTTGTATAACGATTTCAGTAAACACAAAACAGCCTCAAAAAATATAATGATTATCATCTGATACCTTGTATTATCTTACCTTACATTTTTTATAAATAAATTAGAATATTTATAATTTTGGTTTTATTGCTTGAACTTCATTTTAAGTTAAGAAAAAAATTAGGCTCCGTGCCACTAAGCAATCGCAACACCCAAAACGCACCTACAGCTGTTCCAATTGACGACCGCTATCGTCGAGTTCGGTGAAAACGTCACTATTGACGTCATTACTCACGCTGACAAAACCCTCGCAATGCCCCATGCCCAAGAGGTGGGCCGTCAAATTGACAATCTTTAAACTTAATATTATGTCTACATTTGACGTTTCGTATCTACGTTCAAAACGCTCCTTATACAAGCAAGCAAATGGAGCGGGAAAAATTGCGGGCGTGGTCGTTGCGATCGCTTAGTAGAACGCAGCACTAGTAATGCCTTAAAATTGAACATTCAATTTAATCATAATCATCTATAAGCTCATAACCACAGAAAAATAAGAACTAGCCCTTAACTAACTTATTACTCTTTGATAATATGTGATAGAACATAACGTAGACTTGTATCCTGATGATCTGTGTGGGCACAAACATCCATATTATATCGATAAATTAGTTGGTAATAACTGCATGTTATTAAATGGATACTGAGTGCTTTCGACATATATTTCGTTCATTTGTCTGCATTGCTTTATCGCTTTTATTGAGCTTGCAAGTGTACACACACTTCTGGGGAACACAGGAGGAGCTAGACGGTGATTTTAGTAAAGCAAAATATATGGTCATGCAGATTATGCGTGAATTATCGGAGGTGAAGGAATAACGTGTATTTCAATATCATCTTGCCTTGCTTTAAATGAAAATCCATGTATATAATCGGGCGGGCACGGTTTCTTACAGTTCCATATTTCCTACCTATTTCTACAAGGAATCCTTATAGTTTCGCCCAGTTCATCCGCCGCTTGTCCGACTGCAAGGTGACCCGGATTAGGATTTCCCAATTATTAAAATATGTTGAGATTTAAAATTTTTCACGTTGATTGGACATGCAAAAAAACTCATTGGGAAAATTATTTTGACCGAACGAAAATTCAACAAATACTTTTATCGTAAACGAAACCCTTCTATGTAAGCGAGTCTTGACAAGATCTTGGCCACTTTATCATGCGTATGAAATTCTAATTTCTGACTAAAAACTGAGTAAAATTTTTTTAAAGGTCTATGAGACCATAACTGTACCCAATGTATGAAGGTTTTGAAAAACCTTTATCAAATATGAATATATGTAGAAATGTTTGAATCTCAGCACGATACTTATGGCTCTTTATAATAAGGATGTTGAAGCAGAAGCAGATGCGTAGGTGAAGAGGCTTTGACTCCGCGGAAGCGGAGGTTAACAGAGGACTAGGCGGAAGTTAAAAAATCACGATTTTTTAAAGAAATAGAAAGTAAAAAGTAGGTACAGTTCTAAAATATGGTTGGTAAATTAGCCCCTCGCTGCCCGCCATACAAGCAATGCAAAGCAGAACCTTCACCATTCCACATGCATCGCTCAACCTAGTGGATGTATCACCTGTAGAAGCTCCTCTTGTAATGTAAGTGTAGTAGTCTTGTAATGTATATACCCCCTTTACAACTCCGCAAAAAGATACAGAGGCGGATGTGAAGATACAATTTCTTGCGGAAGTTCCGCACTTACGGAGGCGGAGGCGAGGTTCCGTTGCAACTCTATAATATACACCTATATTTACATTATATTTAAAAGGAAATTAATGTTGTGTTCAGGTGAACCGCAAGTATGAGAAGTTGCAAGGGGAAATGGAACGAATTACCACCTCGATGGCTGCTGTGACAGCAGCGGCGGGTCGTGCTAAAGACGTAATAAAACCCTTGAATCCTAACTCCCGCCATGTTCTTGACGTGTTCGATTATGACAGACAGGTGAAAGAAATTTTTAAAAATTGGTTGTTTCTTAAGTCGGTTTGCGGACTTCGTAGTGACTTAAAGCTCCTATTACATAAAAAAGTGATGTTTATCGCTGATGGGATACTGAACCGACCCTAAATCGGTACTATACTGCGCGCTGATGAGGATATTTAACTTTGTACAAAAGAAGTTACATGGCATTGTTTTCACTAAGTTATAAAGGTAGCCATGGACAGGTTATGGAATCCTAAGATCCAATCTTCTTCTTCCTATCGATTCAATGACAAACTTCATAAAATTAGTAATTATATAGTAGCGGCCCAGAAAGTTGCCGAATCAATGGCTCAATCTGTTGCAGCCAATAAATCCTCCTGCGTGCAGGTGTTAGGGTAAGCAGGGCATCAACCGATAATTCTCTTCATAGCTGTTGTACAATTTATGTTATTACGATTATTATATTAGGTATTTAAATTAATGTTGCAGCATTACACCGATTTTCCCTCGTATTCATTCGCGGATTAAAGCAAAGTAGTTTAGTTTCTCATGCAAATCTCTAGTATAGTTAAATGCATCACAGGTAAAAGTTAGAAGACATATGAAGTTCACATTGGGAGCATCGTTATAAAAGGTGATTCAAAATTTATATTCATTTTTTTCAGTTACTTGATTTGCCTGGTATCATTGAAGGTGCAAAGGATGGCAAAGGTCGTGGTCGTCAGGTCATTGCTGTCGCGCGAACCTGTAGTCTTGTGTTCATTGTCCTGGACGTTTTAAAACCTCTCCAGCACAAGAAGTTGTTGGAACACGAGTTGGAAGGCTTTGGATTGCGGTTAAACAAGCAACCACCTAATATACACTTTAGAAAAAAAGACAAAGGAGGAATCAATTTGAACATTACAGTATGTACAGTCCATACAGTTATATATTTGTTTTTTAAAGCAACATGTCACAGTATAATATCTTTGTCTATATGTACACATGACTTGGTGAGCGACTAGTTCCAGATTTAAATATAAATATCTAGTCTTTATTAAATAAAATACAATTCTTTAAAGCTTTGGTTAGGAGTAAATATGACAATAGCTCAGCTTCATTTCTGTCAAGTATGGACTGAAATTTGTAAGGGGTTAACAAATTCAGTCCATCTGTTTGTCTACTGTTGATGTAATGGGTCTTTAATCTGACATATGGCAATGATTTTTCTTGCTGCTATGTTATAAACAATCCTACCTTTAAAGTTCGAGCTGTCTAAACAGATTTATAAAATTGTATTGAATTTAGCTCAACGGTTTGGTAGATTAGCCTGTATGAATACTATCACAGTTTTATCACATATTAAGTTATGTATATACATTCGACGACAAACAAACGATTGTTGAACTAAGTTAGGTAACTTGCCTGTATTGTAGATAACAGCTGACTGATAGAAAATATTTTTTTTGATATATATAAGGCATGTAAGGCATGGCATGTTTTAATAGGTTAAAAAATACCTCTGAAAGATCATACAAATTAAAAAATTTGACACTTCGGGAATACAGAGAAGAAGGAGTGGCCATGACGATGACCTTACGGATTTGAGTCGGGTTTTCTACTGTTAGCTTATCAAAGTTTCATTTTATACTGTTTGTAGTGTTAAAGTACAATAGTGTCGTAATAATTTTATATTGCGATTATTTTTGTTTTGAGAATAAATGATGATAGGATAATTTCATATCTTGTAAGTTTCTCTTAAATAATACATAAAGTGGCCAAGAGCGTGTCAGGATACATTTATATTGAAGGATTCCGTATGTAGTACGCAATAAAGGCATTTGTTAAATAACTTCAAAACTTTCCTGATTTCGCTCAAAGTAATTTTCCTATTGGGTTTTAGCAAGTCCTATCAACATGGAAATTTCATGTCTCTACATCTAATAGTTTGGAAATCCTAGGAAATAGGGCACTTTGTGGGTGGACAGAAGGATGAACGTTCCCTGTAGAACAACGGAACCCTAAAAAGCATCAACGAACTCAGATTAACATAGGTATTTAGTCTGAGAAACAGATACTTGAAAATGTCAATTGTCAGACGTCATGACCATTGACATTGTTATTCATAGTGATTATTTAAAGAGGTATTTCGTAAAGATTACCGAAATCGGCATTTAATGTGATAAAAGAACATTCTGATAAGTTAAAATTAGATCATTTAAGCATTCTTAACAAATATGAACCTAATATTACGTAGTACAGCGAGACCTTTCTGTCGATTTATATCTACAACCCCAGTTAAACAATGTGCAAATCCTCCTAAGGCGAAATCTAAGAAATTTATCGGCCCTATCACATGGAAATCTTTGGCTGCAACCGCTATAGTAGGTGGAGGTCTAACGGCGTTTATGTTATATGTAAGAAAAGAGAAACAAGTGGCTATGGATCGTGAACGAAAGAAGCAACTTGGTAAAGCAAAAATAGGAGGAACATTTGAGCTTGTAGATTCCGAGGTAAAATTTCTTAGCCTTTGAAACGTACTTAAGATTCTAATTATATAGTAAGATTAAAATGGTCAGATATTTAATTTAGCTGATTTGTAACAATGTTCAATAGTAACATATAGTAACTTGTTTAATTCTCGATGGTTGGATCAAAAGTCGGATACTGAAGGCGGTATTGCTTGAGACGGCACGCATAGTGAGGAGGTTCCTCTCTCTGGACCCCTGACCACCGGTAGCATGAGGTCTTGCCCCGCTGCCGGCGGACATCTATTTATTATATATTTTTAAATGTTTTTATTCTAATAATTAAAAATGTATTTAGAATAAGTGTATTAAATAAATGATACAAACAAGTGATAGATTAATTAAGGAATATTTTTTTGAAAAGAACTCGCCAGGCTATCCACATACACGTACGTACAACATATGAAAATCATCAAAATTTTAGAAAATCATAAAGTCGCGGATAAAAGCTAGTATAATGTAAAAAGATAACCATGTAGTAAGTTAACAAATTATACGCATAAATGTCAGATGTCAAATAAAAAAAGCGTTAAATTTATAAGTTAATATATAGTTTAATATTTTACTTAGTAATATTTATAGCTGTTTTGTATATCATAAAATTTTATAGCACAATGAAAACCACTATACTATTAAATAATTATTAATAGGAATTTTCCAATATTAACATTAAATAAATATAAAAAATAATATCCTTCATAATTTCAAATTTTCTGTTATTAAAGCATTAAGGCGTACGTTTCTCCAAATAGTGCGTCATAAGTTATTTTCATTAAGTCACGATAGCTAAACGGTTATAAAGAGGGAATACGTGTTGTGTTTATTTAAAAAATTATTACTTGTAATGCACAAATTACAACTTGTGCCCATGTTTGAACATTTTGGATCCAAGCGTTTTTTATTCCCGCTTTGGTTAAATTCTCATTAATACGACATTTCAATTGATGTGTGCGGTGAGATTGGTTGAAATCCAAACTAAGTTTTGATTTGCATGTAAAACTAAATTATTTTGCTTTAATCCACGAATGAATACGAAGGAAAATCGTTGTAATGCTGCAACCCGAAAGCTACACCGCACGTTACGCTTCGCTTCGCGTTGAGACACATAGGAAATTCAGTGTAGTGCTGTGCTTTGGTGGCGGATTCGGTGGTGTAGCTTTCGGGTTGCAGCATTACACCGATTTTCTTACTGCATTTATCTAGGCAGAATACTAAGGAATAGTTATGCCTAATACCAGTTTCATTTTATCATACAAGAACACGTCAAAAGTTACAGTACTATCCTCATTACCTTGGTACCTGAAAATTAAAAATTCCAGCCTGATATATCTATGGAATAAATATATATATGAAACCAGTCACCACCTGCAGTTTTTCCGAAACGATACGAGTTAGGTATCTTCACTTAAGAAGGTCTAAAAGCGTTAGCAATTTCACGCGGACGAAGTCGTGGGAAGCAGCTTCTTCTTTTTATCGATTCAATGATAAATTTCATAAAATTTGTAGTTATACAGTAACGGTTCAGAAAGTGGCCACATCAATGGCTCTATATGATACAGCCATGCTATAAAGTCACTAGGAAATTTATTATAATTATTCTGAACGATATTATCAGATAGCATATCAGATACGGAACCCATCTAATTTTGTGTCTTGACACGCTTTTGGCCATTTTATTTTTTTAATGGACAAAAAATGATATAACAACTTAGACTTAACCTAACGAAACCTTATCAATTTTTGTCACATGCACACCTCTCAGGTAAATCTTTTTAAAGAAGTAATAATTCTGTTCTCTTTTCCCGGTTAGTGAAATCTTATCAAATTTGGATTAGCCGTATTAAAGATATTTCGGGACACATAAACGTAATACTTATATAAAAAATGTTGTTCGAATAAGTTCTTTGGCAAAGACATTTCAATTTTAATGACATGAAGATAAATTAAATGTAATTCTGTCTGTTCCCAAGAATTCGCCGACAGCGAAAATAAAATATTAAAAGAAACTTCATCCAAATCTGTTGGCGATATAGTCTAAATTAAAAGGCCAATAAAAACTAATTTCACGCTTTATAACGTAGTAATTTTATTATTTAGAGAGGCGGCGAAAAATCTAAATACGAGCAAGACAGTTTTATTAGTACGGCCAAACGTTCCTTTTGTGCTCGGACTAGAGGCTCTTAACAAGGACAAAGAAAAAGGAAAGCTCGCGTCGGGAGTACAATTATTTAATGAATTCGCAATTTGCATACCGAGTTGGGGTATTGTCGCACCCACTCCTAATACAAGCTTTCAATTTAAGCTTAGTAGGAGGGGATAAAGGGAATATTAGACATACCTCAAAAGTATTCCTAATATTCTTAAAAAAAAAAACTTTTTGCTTAGAAGGACGTATATTGTTCTATTTACAGAAAAATAAAATTGGACAATTAATATAACATACGGTTGTCATGGTTACACTTTGACCTAATCTAATACATATGTATGTCTTTAAATGGTGCAAATCGTCTGGCGTTGGTGTGTGCGTGGTTTTATTTTAATATTTTAATATAGTAATATTGCTTATTATATATATTAGCCTTCGCACACCTTCCTCTATATGAACTTCATACTCCTCCGTCTGCTCAATTTTCGTAATATGGTACCTAAAGTTTTCTCTTCGTATATTAATATTAGAACTTATAGTATATTGGCAGCCGATCGTATTAAAAAAAAAAAAGATTGAAGTGTCAGCTTGTAAAGTTGAAGTTAAATTCTAATTCTGATGCGGTTTACCGTGACACGAGAATCTATACTAAAATATAATGCTGAAGAGTTTATTAGTTTTTTTGTTTACTTGAACGCGATAACTCAGGATCTACTAGACCGATTTGAAAAATTCTTTCAGTGTTAGATAGTTCATTTACCGAGGAAGGCTCTAGGCTATATATCATCACGCTAATTTATATAGATTAAATAAAAAGTCCTACTACTTTTTTTTATTAGCCCATAATTAAAATTAAAAATTAAAAAAATTCAAAATAGCTTTATTCAGTATCTAAACTTCATAACAACACGTAGCAAGAGCCCCTGCACTAGGCGCAAGCCCGTATTGCTGGGTGCCCCGCTCATCCACCAAGACGTACAGTCAGTTAGACACTATATTAAAAACTTAAAAACTAGGCTAAATGACAAATTGTTTTTTTTTTTATAATTTGAACAAATCCAACAAATGTGTATAAGTTTGTGTGTGTGTGTGAGTGTGTGCGTGTGTGTGTGTGCGTGTGTGTATGTGTGTGAGTACTTTTGCTATTTTAATTTGTTAATAATTTTTCTGTTTCGTCATAACACAGGCATTAAGTTGTCTACCTTAGGAACAGACGTTCGTGTGTCATATAGTCCTGTATATATTTATTTATTTATTTAAAAAAGCATAAGTTATGATTTTCAATTAAAGTTATATTTTACGACACTACTATACGGTAGTCATCAACAAGCATTGAAACTGGCCTTAGTTTTGGTTTTAAGTAACGAAGTAAAACTTCTAGATCCAATATTTATAAGGCAAGCCAGGTTTCAACGAATCTCACGGAGTTTAGTCGCGTTCTAGGCGTCGCAGCAAGTCCAAATGCAGTTTAGAAGTTTACCAGTCGGCGGCTTTGTAACTTACTTGCTACGTAGTTCCACTTCTGTTATCACGTTACTGACTTCGACAGACGCCCGAATCTTAGTAAGCAAGTTCAGTTGCTATACGATCTTTTGTAGACAAACATTTATTTCTCTAACATGCTTGGAAATTTGAGCATTATTTTGACAACCTTCTTCGAGATTAATCAAACTTGCTGTACTGGTTGAGCAGCAGCCGGCAATAGTTGTATGAAAATCCGTATCTGTCGTGCTTAGCGGCCAAATAAATTACTGTGTAAAATCATATTTGTCGTGTAATTTAAAAATGGAACGATCTTCTACTCCCAGCATGGCGACTAAAGAGGTAACTTATCAAAGGTTAATTTAAATTTCGAACTGGCTTGCAGATAGAAAGCTGTTTAGTCAAAAAAAAAAAATACTTTGGCGCGTAATAAACAGTTGTTATCAGTTTTTCGTCAACTTCGTCATTGGTTTTAAATACTTTTTCAAATAAAAGTTCTGAATTCTACTTCTTAGTTTAATTTCCGCGCATTATTTGAGAGAAGTATTATACAAGCCTTGGCCGCAACTAGGCATTGATGGATTTACGGATGTGTGCCTCGGCTTCGCCTCGGCCCACATTCACGCGTCCGTACATTAATGCCTCTCTTGCCGGCCGCTGCAGTAATGTACTAATTTCGTTTTACCATCCATTCGAATATCTCATCTAAATTAATTTGTGAGAATTCATTTTTTTGTGGGCGATGAAAGTACTTCTTTTTATTAGTCTATAATTAAATATATAAAAATCAATAAACTTTTAATTTAACCATTTTGCTTAGAATAAATAGTGATAAATAGCTTAGTATTATGGCTCGCAAAACACATTTTCAGTTCACAAAAGAAATAATAATTTGCTACCAGGTTTAAATTTTAGATGACAATTATAGTAATGTAAAAAACTTATGTACGAATACCTATCTCATGAGAACGTTTTGCTATTAGAGAATCTATTAGCTTTACAGACATGCCTGAGGCGTAGAAATGAAATTACAATTCAAAACGGAAATACTTGGCCCACACCACTAGCGCCCTCGCACTATTAGTAACTATTGCGCCATATCAAGGGTCACATTAGCGACCCAAGTCGTCTATATAAAACAGTATAGTATATCCTAGTCTGTGTATACTTTATATCAACTAATCTGTGCACACTCGTAAAAATCTCTGCTTGTACTCGTACTGTCTCCGGGCCTCTTAAAGTCTTGTAACAATTTATTAATATTAATCCAAGTAATTTTAGTCCCTAGTTTTGTTTTTAAGTAGAATTCATCCTTTATGTCAAGAATGGGTACACAAAATTATGAATTTAATGAAGAAGAGAATAGATCAAAGTGTTTGTTCATTTTTGTCCTTGAAGTCCACAAAGTACTACAAAATTTGTACAGTTACACAGTCCCCGGCCACACTGCATGATCATTGAAATGAAGCTATATCTGGCTCCGGCATTAGGCTTAGGAAATAAGAGTTTTATTTTACGTAATAAATTTAGACGCATAGGAATGCTAACGTTGATTTTGGTAGACAAAATAGCAGTCTTATTATCGTTTATATTTTTAGTACGACCCCAAGTAAGTTTAAAGCTAACTAAGGCGCGGGCATCTGCCGGCGTCTATTAATAACCTCGTCGATCTAACAAGCAAGTTAAAACAAGCGTTCTCTCTCACACGAGCGATTTAAAAACATTGACCGTAATTGGCGCTTTAATGAAAACTCTCCTAGATAGACACTGGAGATACGTACTATTTATAAACCGATACTGAGTATTACTCTATCTATCTACTTCACTATGTATCTGCTTTATAACAAGTCATTTATAGCAAGTATTCCAACGACTCGCCTCTTTCAGTCCAATCTGTAAAATTTTCATAAATCCTCACAAATTTTTGAGAAATTTTTGCCTGAAAGGTTTAAGCAGCACTAACAACTTTATAAGCACAGTTGGAGTTCTAGACTTGGATTATAAGTCTTTGTAAAATGTTAAGCACACGGTTATATTAAAAAAGTTGCTGAATTACGTAACAAGGAACTTTTTCTTCAAAATATTTGTTTTCATTGGCCTCTGCCGAGCTACGGCAGCAAAGTGAATATTTGAGAAATAAAAAAAAACTTTGTACAAAAAGAACAGCCAGCCGGGTTGTTTTTTGTATACTCTGGTTTCGTTGAAGTACTTTTGAAAGTAAATACAAACCTTCATGCTTTTTTTCTACCTTCATATTGCAAATGAAAGTAAATAAATAAATGTAAATAAAATCCTTATATTATGAGTAAAATACGGGGTTATGGGTGTCGTGGGTGCGATTCCCACCTCGAGTCGAGGTGTATTATCTATATGTATGTATTTACATATTTCTAAAAAAAAATATCTATTTATAACAGGCGTCTGTTACCTATATCACACAAGTGCCTAACGACGCCCATGGACATCTGCATGACCAGAAAGTTAGCAGATGCGTTGCCGGCCTTTAATGACGAGTTTAGGCCACCGAGAAGTCACACAAACCGAAGGAAATGCGGCAACAATACCATCACTTGATGTGACAGCATTGCCGCCACTTCGCGCCGATCTTATGTGAGAAAGAGGTCGTTCTAGTTTTTAAGTTTGTTGTAATACATATAAATAAAATTACATGCAAAACCTGAATGTTACGATTTAAGCTCGCCTTTTTGTTATTCCAACACAATCGACTTTCAATATCTTAACAAAATTGTAATGGTCCCAAATTGTTGGAGATCATAAATCAAGAAAGCCCTTACGTATAATCGTATATATACATCTACATCGGGCTTTTTATGCTGAATGGAAAACCAGACAAAAAAAAATTCATTAAAAACACGTAACAAACGAAAAATTAACAAAAACATTTTTTACGTTCGAAACGAAACGTCAATTGTAGGTTTGTGCTTCCATTTTACACGACTTACATGGCCATAACGTCGAGAATTGTCAGCAATATTTAGCAACTAAATTGTGTAAATAAATAAAACATTCGACGTTCTGTCTCGAACTTAAAAGTAAGTAAAACTATCGAGAATGCTCGTGCTAGGCCCTCTTAACAACTTTGACTTTGATAAAAGGCACGAATCATGCATGATCTAACAGAAACAGAGCGCTGAAAAACCTAACACTTAAAAATTCACCCTATATTTGTATGTATTCATTTTATGAATTTATTATTAATTTCATTATATGTTTTGTTAACAGTAATCACGTAAAAATAACCTTGTGAACCCAAAACTAAATAATTACATAGTATCTATAAAAAAGCGTATAATTCTATAGATGTAATTACAAATTCCATTGTAAAAGTTCCTCAAATGAGGCATTTAAGTTCCTAGAATACCTAAAACTTATAATCTAAGTAATTTTAAGTTATTACGTGCTAATTCCTTGCCTATTATTAAATAATGAAAAATAGGGATGTACGGAGGGTCGAGATTCCGAAAGTTCGGAACTTAAGATCGATTTTACATATTCGGTTCCGATAAATTTTTAATCGGAAGTTATATCAGAGGTCGACGGTCCTAGAGGTCGTTGACGTGAATGGTGGTTGGTCGAAGTTTTTTTTTTTTTAATTTTTTTATTATTGGAGATAGGCATGCGCTTGACTGCAGTCACACTTGATAAAGCATAGATGCGGTCTACGATGGAACGCGCTTGCATAGAATGAACCCATTCACTCTTGCCTTAAAGATACTCATTTTTTTTTTCTCTTTATTTATTTAAGGCTTTTGTTTATCAAATATGCCAGCCCTATCGTAGCCTAAACTTACAAACACATCTATTTAAATTTACTTAAAACTAGCATATAAATCATCTTGGATAAAAAAAGAAAAAGATACTCATGTTGTAGTGGTCTGGGAACACGGAGTTGGCCTTTAAGAAATAAATTGGACGGAGTAAAAGCTGAAATGCTTTTGTGCATTAAATGTAATTTGAACCCCTCGTAGCGCAGTGGTGAAGCAGGCGACCTTTACATTTTCGGTTCTGTTGGGTATATTCTATTAACAAGGATGTTAAATAAACCGTAATTACAAATTTAATTATTTAATATTATCTAGACAACCTATTTGCAATGTGTCAGTGTGAATATTGTCATTTATTACTTATCACTAGCTAGCTAGCTGTTGTCTGCGACTTTATCTGCGTAAAATTAGATGAAAATGATAAAATTAATAGATTCAATGTTTTCTGCGTTAGCCTTATTTTTGTGTCCTATATAAGGTAGCTCATGTTATTGTCTGAAATCTGCATTAGATGTGTTGATATGTCAGTACCAGGTTCAATGTACTATAAGTTATAATGTGATGTGCCGTATGTTTAAGACCGTTTTCCACGAAAAAACCTCACGGCCGTACCCAGGAACAATTTATTCATTTGAACAATAACTTGAACAAACTGCTTCCCTACGAAAATGTTATTGTATAATAATATATAAATACCTATCTTCGTTTCATTTTAATTTAGTTATACATCTGTTTGTTGTAAATAATCAAAGGTGATTTTGAACACATGGATGGATGTGATAGCAATTGTATTCCCCTAAAACGGCTGTATCATAAAATCTGTTCCTACCTGTCCTCTTTTAACTATTATTATTCAATCTCTCTTCCAATTTGCAGATAAAAAAGACTAGGACTTTATTTAAACTTGCGAGATTCTTGAGTTCAGTCCAGTCACAAAATTATTTCTTAGCTAATGTGTCCCATTCATAAACTCTAAACACGCGAGCCGTAAACCCCCTTAACCGGCGCTTTCACAAAATCGACGATCGAGATTTCGTGGTAGGTTACCCGGCTCGGCGCCTTAAACATCTTGCGATACAGTGGTCCGATTTCGATGAAACAAAAACTAAGTCCTACTCAAAATATAACCTAACAATTTACAGTAATTAGATTTTTAATTTAGCCAGTAGCATTTACGTGTTGATCTAAAGGTGCAAGTTTATTCATAGCGACCGACCCGCGACCGCCGTAGGATTGAGATGAGTTTTGCTATTTCAGACTATTTTATGCCACATTTAGTTTCTGAAAAAAAAAATTAAATGACGTTATATTTGACTCAAAAAATGGTAACATTTTTTTGGCACATAATATTTAATTGCGAGAATGAATCATGTTAGGTGACATACATTTACTCGCGGCATATTTTTGGCAAAATGCTAACTACAGTTTAGCATATGCGAACGAGCCTGGGACCGAAAACGGCGCGGGCGGTCGGCGCTCCACACAAGTACTTACACTTAATTATGTTATAGACAAACAGAGAAGAATAACAGAAATAGTATTTATCTTTCTCACTCTTAATATCCTAGTTGTTCTTTTTTTCATATCTAGGTTTACAATTTCTACAGTCTTATTATATCTATACTAAGACTAATATATAAACCTGAAAAGTTAGTTTATTTGCTTTAATGCGCTAATCTCAGGAACAACGGGTCTGATTTGAAAAAATCATTCAGATGCCCATTTATCCAGGAAGGCTATACGTCATCACGCTAAAATTGAATCTATTTTTTACCTAATTTTATGCAGACGAAGCCGCGGGCACTGCTAGTGTTTAGATAAGTAACAGATGAGGGTATATATACTTCTCATCAGAAAAATACAAACACCTTACGACACGGTTTTGTAAGGATTATCATACAAAAGGTGTATATTTAGAAATGTATGTCAAAAAAACGCAAGTGTTTCGATTTTTCTGATGAGAAGCATATTTCGTTTACCGGATCTTAGAGCATATTGCAATGTTTCAGGTTTATTCTTTATTCCAACTTATTTCGTGTACGCAAAGTTACATAGTTAAACAATCGAGCCGTCGGCCGGACAACACCAGCAGTGGAAGTTGTGACGTCTGTCGGAGCCCCGATCGCTCCTCGTTCCCAGTAAACTGATCCCCCCTAAGCTGGTCGTTTTATTTACCTTAAAATATGTGTAAAACATATCTCACGGTCGATGCCGGCCGCTTTTCGTTAGATCAACCGGCGTGCCGCTTACCTTACAGCGCACACGCGAGGGGCGTCGCGGGACGTGTGTTATCGGGATGCAGTTAATGATTCTTTGAATCATTATTGGTGTTTAGTTATCTTTTTTTATGTGATTGTTATTTTAAAATACTCTGCTTTCCTTTTTTATCGCTCTGACTTAGCAATAATCTACAAAAATATTTAGAGATTAAAAAGAAATCTGAGACACTATAAAAGGAAGGACAAGATTTAACTTAATTAAAAAAATACCTGGCAGCGGCCGTGCTACAATATTTTTATACAATTTCAATTCACAACTATTTCAGATTCTCATAGGACAGTATTTTTTATTTAATTAAGTGAGATCAAAGATATAAGCTAGTATAAAATGAAATAGTAATTACTACTTCGCGAAAATGGCATTTACCCACATTGGCTAATCAAATGACGACACATCGTTTTTAAAACGCTTAGACACGTAGTCTCGAGTGTTTTTTTTAACTAGAATATATATTGCTTTAGCTCAGTCTATACTGGAATATTGTGTCCCAAAACAACAAAATTCAAAGACGTAGAGAGAGCACAAAGATCTTTAATCAGTTATGTACTTCAAAACATTCAGGTCCTCCACGCACGCCCTATATTCCATCAGCCAGCTACTAAAAGTAAGAATTATATGTTCCAAGAATAGTCCTTAAAGTACATAAACTATAGGCTGTGATCGTAGTGCGTCGAGTAGAAGACGCCAATACCGGGTAGCTACAAAGATTGTCACAAAAACGACATTTGAATTTTGAATAATTACCCAACATACACACGCGTAATCTTTATATACACACAGAAATAAGAATTTAGGACTAAAATTGTATTACTATATTTAAAAATTGTTGTCATGGAAGAGCGGGACCTTCTGCCACGAGAATCTTCGATACTCAATAGAAGGTCCCATCTTTACTACTACAACTTGTAAACTGTAATACGGAAATAAATAATTTATTATCCGTACCACCGGAAATTCTCATAGACATTTTGAAAATTGTACAAAACCTAATTTTGAAGTGAGCTCACTACGAGCGTTCTCGGGATGTCGGTATGGTTGGGCAGAAGAAGCGTCGCGCGTCGCCGGCATCGAATGGGGTAAGGCCATTGAAGCCAAGGGCCAGCGGGTACTCCTGCCGCCGGACACCGTACCGGCGTCAGATCGTTCCTGGTTCCTTTACTGATTTTCTAAACTACTCAAATCCGGAATGATGCTTGGCGGCATAAACCCGATGGCACAGTGTGTAGTAGCTTTTACGATAAACTAAGCAATAGCATGTAAATTACTTTTCCATATTTGAAGGCATATAAAGTAGGAATGTTACGGAGGTTCAATGCCGACAGTGTGAAACTTCAGATTGCTTTTATATATTCGGTTAATATTATATTAACCGGTAAATTTGAATAGGATGTTATATCGGAGGTCGATGGTGTGGACGTGGGCTTGAAGCTGGCTGGTCCAATAAAAGCTGGTGGACCTTTGAGAAATGCATTGGACGGAGAAAAACGGAGCGTGTCAAAGCACGCTTATATGGAAGGGTTCCGCGTGTGATACGCGGCAAAGGTATTTGTTAAATTGCCTCAATAGTAGATAATAAATGTATTACAGAAACAAAATAAGAAAATGTATCACATGAAAAGAATTGAAATGAAAATACATCTTTTAACTGACGTTTCAAGTTCAAATGGGCTTTAATTGAGATCATATGACTGGTGCTGCTCTTAAAATCACCGTAGCGCATTTCGAGAGCAGTAAAAACCCTGTTAAGAAGCACAGGTTCGAAACTCATGTGGACAACTTTTTTTGCTTTATATTTTTTCATATAATTATGTATTCAGATTTTTTACATTTCCTTACAATTATCTCGAATTCAAAAATCTGATACGCGATATAGACATGTGTATTAAATAACTTCAAAACTTTGCTAATGAAATTTTAGCATGTCCTGTAAATATGGAAAATTTCAAGTTTCTACATCTAATAGTTTGGAAATGACGGGGGGGGGGGGCACTTGCAAAACTCTTTGAAGGCCAATTACTCGAAGATGTTATCCTCAATAAAGAGCTGTGTTAGAACCCTTTTCTTTATTTGAAAAAAGCAATACAATGATATCCCACAAGTAGAGGAGCCACCCCCAAAATGTTATTATTTTAAGATTAATCTATACATAACTCTACCAAATTTCATTCCCTTATGTTCATAATTGTAGAAGTAAGGGCAGACGAACTGAGCAAAACTATAAGGGTTTCTTGTAGTACTACGGAACCCTAAGATGCTGCAACGTTATTTTTTGTTAAATATAACTTGCTTTTTATGGAGTCACTCTATTTGACTTCATTTATTAGACTAAAATATTTTAAATTTCATTACTTTTATTCCTCATGAATAATTTGTATGACGTAATTTTTCGGTTTCGATTCGATTAAAAATTATTGTGTTTTTCTCAACATGTAAAACTTTGAAAATAGTTTGGAAAACAAAGTTCAATTTAATTGCGAAGTGACCTTTCACCTCTCCAAACTAATTGGGAAAACAAGCGTGCCATACAATAAATTCTTGATTGTAGGTGTTTCATTGCAAGTAGGGGAGTCTATTATACGTTTAGGGTTGTAACTTTAGTAAAAAGCAAACAGTAATCAAATAAACATCTTTATTATTACAGTAAAGTCACGCCATCATTACAAACACATGCCCGTGCGGCGCCGACGAGCTCACGCGAGGGTTCGTAAGCGACGTATTGGGTACCGCAAAGAATACAAATGACTTTGGGGTGGATATTTACCGGGAACTTTATTAGAGAATGAAAACATAAAACATAATTTGTGCAAACAAACTGTACGAAAATACAATCTACACTTGAATATGTACTTATTTTTAACAAATTGCCAAATAAAAAACAACAATATATTGTCATTCAAAAAAGTATGACATAAAATTCTTATGGACAACTTATATTACAACATTTCACTGCTTTAAATACATTGCAATTAGATAAAACTGTATTGAATTGAATACTATTTGGTTTGAAATTTTTGATACATAAAGTTTCTAGAAAAGCGCACAGTTGTGAATAAAAGACCAACTTTATGCACCATACGTTAGGACTGGCAGAATAAACGATATGTTGACGAATTTACTTTTCAGGAACACAGGAAGATTGTCCTTCGTGCAGTCCACCATGAACAGAAGCTCTTACAGGCGTTGTTAATGTCTCTCAATTTGTTTTGACTGCCGGTTTTTAAACGAGACTATAAAGCCTAAATACGTACACGCATCCACATATTATCTACTATTTAACGTAGCGATCGATTCAAATACCGGCCATCGAATAAGGTCGTAGACCTCTACAGATAGATAATAGAACGTACGCTGGCATATAAAGAAGAAAGAAAGAAAGAAAATGTTTTATTTTCTTCTGAAAATAATAATACGAGAGAAAATACTTCTGTTATATAGATAATGCATACTTCTGTATGCAACACAAGAGCATACGTTATATGTATAATAATAAAAGAAATCAGAAATTGGATCAAAAGTCTGATACAGAAGGCGGTATTGCTTGAGACGGCACGTATAGTGAGGAGGTTCCTCTCTCTGAACCCCTGACCACCGGTGGCTTGAGGTCTTGCTCCGCTGCCGGTGGACATCTATTTTTATATACTTTTAAATGTTTTCATTTTTATACTAATATTTAAAAATGTATTTAGAATAAGTGTATTGAATAAATGATAGGACCTTTATATATATAAAGATGAAGAGTTTGCTTGAACGCGTTAATCTCAGGAATTACTGGTCCAATTTGAAAAATTCTTTCAGTGTCAGATAGCCCATTTATCCAGGCAATATATAGCTATAGGCTTTATATCGTCACGCTAAAATTGAATCTATTTTTTGGTACTTAATTTTACGCGGACAATGTCGCGGGCACAGCTAGTATAATATAAAAAAGACAGTTAGCTTCGTTTAGTTAATAATTGTTATGAAATAGAATTAAATTAAGCCACATTATTGGGTTCACACATATGTTTATAATGAAAAAAAACATTATTTACTCTAATTTCTGTTTCTACACTTAAAATCTTATCTATCTATCTTTGTATGATTTTTTTTTCTTTTTATTAAATCTTTTATTTCAATCACCATGGATCATTGTGTTAGTAATTACAAGAAAACTTAACCTATTGTTAGTAACATAACATAACATTTTACAAGATTTCTTTTAATTCGACAAAGTCACCGGCGTTTTTCTTGTACTTTCATCTGTATGGCTACGCGTTCCTGGGAAAAAGGGTTTTGACAAACGGACGGACGAACAACGAAGTGATCCTCTAGGGTTCCTTTTTTCCTCAGGAGGTGCGGAACCCAAAAAATGTGAAGTTATCAAACAAATGGCCCAGGCGAATTCGTGGGAATAAGTTAGATAATATCATTACACTTTGCGCAATCACCGCACTGGGGAGTTCTGGGGCTGAGTTCTTAATTTAATATCTCAACTAGGAAGTCCGGTAATGCACACACAATTAGTTGTAATTTCGGAAGATTTATATGACAGTCAGTTCAGTATACCAGATAAACAAATAAGGGGTTGTTATGGTAAAAGCGAACGTCTGGTCGGTTAATAGACTTATAACCTTTACACATGTTTCGACAAAACGTTGCGAAAAAACTGTACACTTTGAACTGCAGTTTTATTGATATGCGTTTATGAAAAATGATTGTCGATTAATCTGCACAGTTTTTTTCGCAACGATTTAACCGTACAGTTTTTTCGCAACGATTTATCGATACGTGTGTAGCGGCTATAAGATTGCATCAACGTCGTGCACTTCTTCGTTCTTCGTCTATATGGAAAGAAGGAAAAAAAGTGCGTTACTGGTAATCTATTCTATAACTTACATAGAACATAACATAAAAACATAGAACATAAAAGTGCTCTCAGAAATCCTTAATCCGGCCCCATTGAAAAATCAGTTCTTAGCGGATGTCTACTATCTTCTTCCTAGGGTTATCCCGGTTTAGTACCAGGGTCCACTTAGATTGTAAAGGATGACCTTTATGTATGGCGCGCTTTTGTTAGCCCACCGGAGAAATATAAATAGTTCGCTGAAGTGGCGGCAATGCTGTCACGTCAAGTGATGGTATTGTTGTCGCTTTTCGTTCGGTTTGTGAGACTTCCCGGTGGCCTAAACTCGTCATTAAGGTGTAAGTAACGCATCTGGTCGCTCAGATGTCCATGAGTGTCAGTAAGCAACATAAAAAAAGGTGTAGATGTCGATAAAACCATTAGTTCATCAAAATTAGCTAAAAAACTTCACCTGCATTTTAATCTCGGTACAATCGACGGGAGGCGGTGGTGGGGAGGGCTCTTCCTCTTCGATAGGTTCACGCAGAGCTGATATAACGCCGCACACCACTTCTATACGCAACGTTATATCCGGTACTACCAACTCTAATGCCGACACCAGGGCGCGTATGACGTCCGTGCTCAAAGGACCATAATCACCTGAGCGATAAAAAAATGAAATTAGTTAAAATTGCAGAGTACAGCAAGCTAATATTAAAATGAAATTTAAAACTTCTTTTCCTCTTTTGTTTTTTTAAGAACAGTACTTTCTATTATGTTCTTTTGATGTTTTTAACATTAAGTTTTTGAATCCATTTATTTTAACGCTACATCGCATCATCATCGCACTTCACGCTTAGTCATAAACTGACCAATTAAGTTTTAGGTCTAAAGTGAGTTAATAATGCAGGCAACTTCGTTTCAACGGCTTCTGTCAGCCAATCAAAGAATTATTACAATATCTCCATCCAATACTGAGATAGAGCTATTTTTGTCTTTTTAACAAAAAACTTATTTTGGTTAAAATACAGACATAAAAAAATCATTAAAATAGAATTTCAATATCATTATTTACTTCATTAACTTTTATTGAACTATATAATTTGTAAAAAAAAGTTTTTAACATAGAACAAGAATTTTCGCAATGTAAAATAATTTTAAATTGCAAAATGCCTTTCTTAACAATTAACTTTAAAAAAAAAAATTATATAGATTTATACATTTCTGCCATTCATTCGAGCAATATCAAAAAGTCACTTTCAAGTTGAAAATGAGAAGGAAGAAAAGAGATTTAATAAAGCAACTTCGAATAGCTAAGGCCCTAGGTGATATCTTACACGCTTTTGGTCTATTTTTTTTAACTAAGTAGTGGCACATTACAAGTATTTTCCATCATTTTTAGAAAATCACTTTTTGAAGGTGGCCACGGTTCTGCATAATACACTGATAGAGTTTTAAACTAGACTTACTCCATTTTAATAAACATTTTTTTTTTCATTTAATAATTCATTTATTTATTCCTTTATTATTTTGCATCATGCGAACAATACAAACATAAACCCACTTCTGGGCGTAGCAAAACATTTCAAAGAAACAAATAAATACAAACACAATTATTGAGGTCAAGAATTTGCAGGCGGTTGTTAGCTATAATACAGGCATTAAGTTGTCTACCTTAGGAACAGACGTCCGTGTGTCATACAGTCCTATATATATTTATTTATTTATCAATAAATAAAGTAAAATGAGGAGTTTTTATAAATTACTGTTATATATGTATATGTCAGGATATTAAAATAAAAACAAAATAAATAATGTCAATTTAGCTAGAATATATTAATTTCAATCAAAGAATTTAATATAAACCATCTGCGTTCATTATTCCTTATTTATTATCATTTTTGAACCATTAGAAATCAACCACGGATTTGAGATAAATCTCTATATTTAATGAATATGTAAATAATATCTCCAAAACTGATTTTATGATCGTTTAAAATAAGGAAGTTTCCGTGAATTCAGTGATGTTGTTAAATTTTGAGGATAATGTTTTTTGTTTATTCCTAACTCTTTAAACAAAACTTTAAAAATAAGAACACCAAAAAACAGCAGCGAGAATTACATCGAAATCGATCGTGCCCTTTCGGAGATACCCGTAACAAACGAAAAGGCAAAGAAATTAAAAAACCTACTCACTCTTGCTTCAAAGGTAGCCAGGTAGGTGTCATAAATATTACAGGTATTTAAATAAAAATTTAAAAAATAAAACAAAAACGTATATAATAATTTTGCTTGCATCTTGAGCTCGTTTAAAATTATTGCTGATCAAAAATGTAGAGAGTTTAACTTCAAAATGGTTGGCGCGAGCAAAAGTGTCGGTGCCAGAGACGGAGTTAACTCAAAAAGAACCAAAAAATCATTTGTAGTTTCAACACGAGTGGGATACTCTGCAGATATAACGAACACGGTGTATAATGGTTACAAGCATAAGTACTAACTTAGTAATATTCAAACATGAATGTATAAAAAAAGATTTCTAATTGTCAAAAATTTAACAAATTGAAATAGGACCACACGGGATGCTCTAGCTTTCAAATAAAATGAAAAAAAAATAACTAAAATCGAGTCACCCACTGGAAAGTTCAGGGGTAACAAATATTAAAAAATACAGTCGAATTAAGAGCCTCCTCTTTTATTTAAGTCGGTTTAAAGAATATATATAATACTTTAACGATGGGTAAAGATAAAAAAGCCACCGACCTGTAGGAAATACTCAAAGTCGCTGCGATGGCAGCTGCCCTCCGCCGAAAACGTGAACTTGTGGAAGGTGCCGTCCTCACAGATAACTGCAAAGGTTCGGTAGTACATTTCATCGTGAAGGTCGTGATTAATATTGGTACAACTGTTTTCCAAACTCATTAGATATAATGTATTTCATTTCCCCTTGCCCGTCTGAGCGTTTCACCTTATAGATTTCTGTTTAGAATGATATTCTAAACATAAATCTATTCTCGAAAGGCACGCACGCTAGTAAAGAATTACTATTGATGGAGTATCTGTATATTAATGCGAGAAGCAAAAACATTTTCGTACTATTTTAGGAGTATTGCGGCTCTGGAGGATAAATTTGGCACAGTTATAATTTATAAAAGGAGGGGTTAAGAGGATTATACTTTACAAAATAAGCATTATGCGTATATTAAATAATAATAAAACCTCACACGCATCAGTGCCAAACGATTTACGTACAGATATGTACGTGATGTTACATTTTATTATAGGTTTTCAAAGCGTAGTCACAGCAATGTATTTGATGATTAAATTGTCACGTGTCGCATTAAGAATAAGTACTTTGTACAAAGTTTTAAATAATATTGTAGGCAAATCTAGAGGGTGTTAGAAAATGTTCCTTCAAAGTTTGCTCCTACATGGATTTATAATGAAGAGGAATAAAAGTGTTATATTTAATTAATTCTTTCAGTGTTAGATAGCCCATTTATCGAGAAAGGCTATAGGCTATATATCATCACGGTACAATTGAATCTAATTTTTTTTCACCTAACTTTTCACGGACACAGCTAGTTATTTATTTTTAATGTATTTTGCCGTAACAACAGCATCTCATAAATTTTAATAGTTTTACATCACAAAGCCCTGAATCTATATAAAACATTTTTACATTCACGCACGACGTTGAAGCACTTAATTGGGCATAAAAACTTAAAATTAAAAATAGTAAAAATAGCATACATTTCACCTATCTACGGGAAGGAAATCGTCCATTAATAATATCATCGCATATACAAGATTGCGAGCTAGTAAAAAAAGTATACACGCGAGCCGAGACACTATATATCATGCAATAAAAACTAAAATCACCCGCACCGTGTCCCCATCTGAGGGATTAATTTATCTTGTACGGTGTAATTTACACCGAGTGTACTTTACCCACACAAATCGCTGTGCGTGCGCATGAGAGAGCGGCGCGAACTGCGAGAGGTACAGTCGGCGAAGGCGCCATTTGTTTTTCGTGCAGCTCCCATCGCTTTTATAATTTTACTTTTATTAAAACACTAGGAACCCGCCCCGGTTTCGCATGGGTGTAATCTAGATACTTATTAATGTATACATATATACTACAGATCGCCGGCTGGTCGTAATGTGCCCGCATACCTTTTTGTGTACAAAATATAATGTTCTATTCACAGATAAATAAAATTTAACAATTAATATAACATACGGTTGTCGCGGTAACGCTTCGTCATGACCCAATACATGTTTAACTGAGTAGTCACCGACGCCCAGTGCCAACTGTACTACCAGAAGTCTCGCAGATGTGTTGCCGGCCTTTGCGTAAATATTATACTCTATACTTGAAGATCTTTAACACTTACTGGGTCGGTAATAATAAATAAACAATTTTTATCTGAAGGTTAAACCACTTTCAATTAAAGCTAAAATTAATTACGACGTATATTCATGAATCGCCATTTAAATAGATATTCGGACTCATTAATCATAGATAATTTGACAATAAAAAATCTTCTTCTTTAAGTGCCCTCTCCTCTGCGGAGGTTGGCTATCATCAAGGCTAATTTGATTTTTGATGCTGCTACTCGGAACAAGGATTTAGTACTCATCCCGTACCACTCGCGGAGATTTTTCAGCCAGGAAGTGCGGCGTCTGCCAGATCTTCGGCTTCCTTGGATCTTTCCCTGCATTACAAGCTGAAGTAAATTATATTTTTTGTGTCGCATTATATGTCCAAAGTATTTAAGCTTCTTTTATTAAATACCTAAATTTATTGAATACCTTCAAAAATATTTGGCAGATTTGGCTAAAAACAATTTTCGTCGTGAGTTTTTAGCATATCCTCAAAACGTGGAAAATGTTAAGTCCGTGCATCTAATAGTTCCTAAATCATTGGCGAGGGGCCATCAAGAGAGTGAACAGTTGGACGGACGAACCGGAACTGTAAGGTTTCCTTGGGAATACGGAACCCTAAAAAGGGACAGCATGGAGAAAAAATACATACACTAAGCCATGGGTGTCCAAAAGCCAAAGCCGTGCTATTTGACAGGAATTTCCTGCCTCCTGTCAGGACTTAAACAAACGAGCCCGGTGCGAATAACAACGTTTTCCAACTGTGCCGTCCGGACAGTCATATCATTTACAATTTCAATTATAAAATAAATTCAAGCCGACCACACGCCGCTATCACAATTGTATCTCTGGTATTATTTAAGGCAAAAATTTTCAATTTTCCAGCTCAATTCGCGACCATTGCGGACGCACCCGCAATTCTGGATGCCGGACGCAACGCAATGAGGTGGTACAAGTGACAAGCGGAAGAGGAAATATCTCAATTCTGGGGATCACAAGCAACGTACAGGAGCGCACTGCGAAAATATTTCCGTGTACCTTACCCATCTATGTATATATTATTAAAAAAAAAACAATCGATGTGCGTTAGTCCCGCTAAAACTCGAAAGCTGCTGGGCGGAATTAAAATTCAAGTTTATTTTGCTTCCGTCCCCTTTTTTCAAGGAAAAAACATATCACCAAAACCTTTTTATGTCACGCCGAGGCCACATAGCTCACGCTGTCAAAAGCAGTAAAATATCTTGAATGATAAACACGTTATAATTTATCCTTCCCAATCCTTCCAACAAAGACAACTGTACTCTATTAGAATAAATACAATACATATAGGATTCCTCTGTACGAACGTAATTAGAGGGTTTTTGTAGAACTAGGGCCAGTATATATATAGCTATAGTAGAAAACGTAAAACCAGGTATACACTGGATACGTGTGGAATGATATATATTTTTGGTTTAGTGGCATTAATTAAATAACATTCTGTAATATGATCTTAGTAAAATAAAAATAACCCATTATACTTGTTATGATATAACAGATTTGGTCATATACCGCTCAAACATTTTCGGCCAGGAATTTATCAAGTTTCAGTACAATTGGTCAGCTTCAGGCACTGAAATATTCCCGGACGGAGCGGTGCGGAACTATTCCATTCTCCGCAATTAATTCCATTGTGTCAGGAACCTTTTGTGGATGTCTTGACGTCCATCTGCCTTGTTAATGCTTAATAAGCGGGATGAAAGGGTGAGCGGATTTTCGCTTATAATAACTTAACTAGCTGGATGTTGTGGGTTTACGAAATGGAAGTGATGTATGAGAGTATGTGGTATGCAAGCGGCACAGTAGATAAGATAGCAGGCGCGGGTCAATCCTTCAAAAAAGTGGTGGCTACTTATTTTTGGCCAATTTTCGACAAAAGTGAGTCGTTGTATGAATTTGCTTATTTTTACTAATATATAAAAAAATTGCTGAAGAGTTTGTTTATTTGCTTGAACGCGCTAATCTCAGGAACCACTGATCCGATTTTAAAAATTCTTTCAGTGTTGGATAGCCCATTTATCGAGGAAGGCTATATATCATCACGCTAAAATTGAATCTATTTTTAAACCAAATTTTAGGCGGACGAAGTAGCGGGCATATCGATATACTGCATTGCAAAAATGATGCTATTTTTAAACATTAAATATACGATTTTTTAACATTGTTATTTTGTAAGGTACTGGATATAATATTATACAAATTTTGATCTCAATAGTCCGTAAAAGTGTGACGTCATAATTCTATTAGATTTGTGGGCGAGCGTAATGTTCGAGTACAGATAAAAAACCAAGTAGAAGGGTCTAGGGATTTGGTCGAAGGGGTGGATGTTCCTTTTTATCTGTCTGATAACTGGTCAGATCTACTATGGGTACGCATCTCCAGACTTCCCTAGTTGCTATTGTTACTACACATATCGTTCGTGACAGTAATGTCCGCATCCTTTTTCTCTTTTCTATCAACTTTTATATACTTTTACTCTATCTCTTATTCCTTTACTATCTCACTCTCTCTATTTATATAATTAGAGGCAACGCCAGGTTTGCTCTCTTTTTGGTCTACCACGGAATTGAGCCGGCTCGTTCGGATATCAGTACCTAATTTTCACATAACATCGGCGTAAAGTAGTGGAACTGTTGTCATGGCATTGTTGTCGCGTTTATTGCGGTTTGTCAGAGTTCCCGGTGGCCCAAACACCTCCTTAAAGGCCGGCAACGCTGCGAGCCTCCTGGTTGTACGGATAAAAAAGGGGGACCTAAGCCAGCTTCGAGCTAAGGAATGGTACAGGATTCAGGAAAGTGACATCTCTTAGTATCCGTGGCCAATATCTGGTTTGGGTTGATGCGCCATCATAAGTAAGTTAGTAGTCACTCATCTGAATCGCCTGACCATTTACCATTTGTTATATAATATAATAAAATCCTTCAAATTTTATTGTACTAATTAAATTAAATATACGCAATATTATTTAAGTGACGACAGAACCTGGGGATGTAATAACTAACCGATTGTAATTTGAGAGATGTTGATCACAAAAAAGTACTTCTCCGAGTTAATTGTAGGTCTTCTTTTCATCAGGGCGCGTAAGTACTCTCGTGATAGTTTAAGAAAAGTTTTATCGCTGTTGTTTTAGAAGTATACTAGTCAAGAATATTAATTTTGTACATGAATACTTAAACGATTCAAAATTTATTGTGAAATAGAAAATTATCTAGAGCCTCGATAGCTCAACGGTATAGAGTATGGACTGAAATCCGCAAGATACACGGTTCAAACCCCACCGCCGTTGGAGTATTGTCGCACCCACTCCTAATACAAGCTTTTAATTTAAGTCTTTCTAATATATTCCTAGCCTAGCGTTATCCCGGTTAAGTACTAGGGTCCGCTTATATTGCTGATGATATGGCTGGCTCATTAGAGTGCAAACAACAAATTCGAGAAGAAAAAAACAAGAATAAGTATTATTGGAAAAAGTTCTCAAACTGCATAGTTTTCTAATAAACGCACCGAGATTATTATCCAAACATTTATTGTAGCTGAATAAAATAACAGCTTATTATGACATCGTCTCACTGCTCTGGTTCCTTTGCGGAATTTAAATAGTTTTAATGTACCTGACGTATGAAAAATACAAAATAAAAATGATTCTCATCAGTCAAACTTGGACGAGATATAAAATAAAAGTTTTCGATCAAGAAAATGTCCCTCGAAATAGAAATATCACTCCGTGTTTCCATTTCCTTTGCGAAACAAGGTCGTCTCGCTGGAAATGACCCGGACATGAACTTTGAAAATATTATGTATCTCGTTAAAAGTTTCCGGCGCGTCCGGATGAAATTAATTACAGACCTGGGCACTGCTGAAAATTTATATTTAGATGCCAACTACTAATACCTCCGTACAGGATAAATAAGCACTATGCTACATACTATTACTTGTTATTTCTTGTCCCCATGTCTCGTACAGTATCTCGCGTTAGATCTCCTATACCACGCTCATTGTTGCCACTAAATAATTTATTAGAAAAAATCCGCACAATGACCTATTTGCAGACGAATAGAAGAAATTCCAAGTTGTAAAGCGGTCTTTGCAATTCTGTGAAAACTTGTCTTGAATCTATAATGATATAGCACTTTTGAATCTTTACATATTAACTATTTGTAGAATTATATATTTAATTAGTCTAGGTGCCTATCCGTTCTAATTAAATAAATAAATAATAATAGTATTCATTAAACTGATTAAATTACAAATAATGCACCAGAAATATCAAATTTATATAATTTTTAATATACGTACGTGATTTTATAATAGAACATTTTGTAAAACTATTTTTCTGTCGTAGTAGGTACTCAAAATTGCGTGGTCCAAAACTTACGGAGTCTAGTTTTTGTTCTAGGGTTCGTTGGTGCCCACACACAGCCTAACGTGACCGTCAAAATCGATCAAACCGTTTCTGAAAAAGTTTAAAAATTTGTTCTGAGTAACATATACAATTTAAGATATATAATATGAGATATACACGCATTTAATCTTGATGTTACTAAAAGTAACTCCATCTAAATTATTTATTTGAATGAATGAGTAGTAAATAGATCCAAAACTATCAGTCAATAGCTAAAATATTCATGACGTCCGCGTCTTAGCGTCACCGCGCCACGCGGACCGAACTAGCACGGAGGCAGGCGCAGCTGGCGGCTGAGCTAGGCTAGCCAGGGCGTTCACCCGCGCCGAAACCGGGACGAGAAGGCTACCGATTCGTTCCCTGCCGACTCGCCGCTTGCTCCAGCGATATCATTTTATAATTCGCATCAAACATCGTGTTTATAAACATTCAGTGATCTGATATTTTTTACTCTATTCGTCGACAAATCACATATGTAATATCAGCTCATATTGATGGTCTGACTGCTTATAGAATCAATTTTAATAAAGAAATTTCAACTTCGATATGATAGATAAATGGAACGGAACGTCAAAGCATGTATTGCATTGTTCATTATTAAAATATATTGATGATTGAATAAAAATAACAGACTTTTACACTGAAACTAAAAGTATTTAGTTACTTAGATCTTATCACTTACCTGTACGATTATTTTAGCCTATTCAGCTTTTAAAAGTGTTATACTAAAGTTGTACATTTCGTTTAACGCATGCTATTTTATAATATATTTAGAACGGTTACTGAAGATTCATTTGATTTAAATTAGAATATAAACAATTCTTCTTTTATTTATAACGGTTATTCATTCAATTCTAAGGAAATCTATAGCACGGTTTCTATGGAAACCTGTCACGGTTTCTTTTACGAGACGATAACCGACTATTATAAACCGAATTATTATATAGTATAGTATTACCAACCACATAGTACCGCACATCCACTGGGCTAATCTGAAAATGGCTTTATTTTGTGTAAATCTGTAAAACCAAATCACAATCTATTAGGACCTCAATAAGCACACATCAACCTTTTTTTATAATTAGGTCAAAAAGGTAATGGAATCTGATATAACCCTATTTGTGTTAATCTCGTATAAGGACTTAATCTCTCTCTCTACACTCTCGTATAAGGTTGTTACTTTTACATAATATTGGCTCAAGTTATTATTTATTTCAATGTTGGTTATTTCTACCGAGAGTTTTAAGTTAACTTCCACGCTAATAAGATCGTAGATGACATGAAATGCGGTATATAAGTATGGAGCAGAGGTGAGGTGTGGTCGTTGACCTATATACAGAATACTGTTGAATGAATTATTCTAATTGACCGGAGGGTGAGGACGGTTGTGCTGTTTGACAGCAATGTCTGTTGAGTCTGGGGTTTAGGTTTTCCAAGCAACTAGGTTTAGTAACCTATCAAAAATCGTTCGGCATATTGGCTTAAACAATCATAAATCGTAAAGCCTTATCTTAAGTACCAAAAATTGTACAACGTTGCTTATTAAGCTATTAAAAAGTTCACGTCTTTGCAAAAAATATATAACCATCCAACAGAAGCAATCATATATTGTACTATATTTAGGTTTCAATTATTATGAAAATGTGCTCGACGCCTACGTTTTGCAAATCGTACGATGTTTCGGATTAAACTGTCAAAATTATTACGGACGTACTGAACACTGGTGCGCGCGTTATCGAGCCGTTATCGCGTTTGTTTTATTGTTTTTAAAGCCTGTTATCTCCGCTCAGATAGCATTACGTAAATATAGGTCACCCAAACGACGACCTCAGGCGAACGACGACCAGTAATCCCACTGCACTAGTTCTGCCAATAAACATACTGACGGTACGTTGTTGATATTTATTTACATACTAGCTGGTGCCCGTGACTCCATTGGCGTTAGATTTTGTTCAATTTGGAAGATTTTCTTCTTTTATCAAAATAAGAATTATAACAAATACATTTATAAGTAATAAGTTATAATTATTTGCATAAAAATTAACGTCGACATCAAAGATTAGTGCTGTTTTAATACGTCTGTTTTTTTATGTAACCATATAAACCACACTATGGTCTATTGACTATTCGATTCGTCTTGAGACAGAAGGTAAACAAACGTGCGAGTGTTTCCCAACCTTTTTGTCATAATTTTAATCACACAATGAATACCGAGAACTGAATATTAAGTACAGATTTTATTATTTAATTCGCTGTCTCGACTATCACACCAGTATGTAGTATGTATAATTATAATACAAAGTTGTAAAGAAAATATTTAATTAGCATACCTATTAGCGTTCCTTTAATTAAATTAAAAGTTTTTTCACTATGTATTGCATCAAAAAAAATTCAAAAAATCATTGAAATGTTTCCTTGCAGTAAAAATGTTTTAAGTAACCTTCAATCAGCCAAATTACATCATTCAGGTGTAATAAATTTTTCTTCCTTCATTCCTTAACTGCCTTAGCGTCCTTATTTACTTTTGCCGCCATGAAATGATCACCTTTGTCTGTCAAACTTTCTAGAGTACACATACAGTTCTTCCTTTATGCACAATATTCATTTTTTTCAGTATAAAATGTGGTTCTTTAAAAATTTGGTAACATATTGTCGGCATATTATTTGTTTATCGCTTGTCTCAAGACGAAATAAATAGACTGCAGATGGAACAAACGCATGTGTCAAATACACAATCGGACAAAAAACAGAAAGTTCAATACATTTCCTATTTCTAACAATTCCGAGAGAGTATTTAAGAGCTAACCCGTAAAATTTCTACAACAACGCTCTTCCATTATAAATTAGCACATAATGGTGTTTTTGCTCGAGTGTGAGAATGCAATCACAATGGCAGCTCCTTCGAGCACCGTCTGAAATCAATTAAAAACAGAGCGGCTTGCAATGAGGGGATTGATCGTGTTGTGCGCAGCGCGCTCTCTCACTGTGGCGACACCGGACACCGCGACACCGACGGGCACTAGAAAAAAACCACTCGGGGTAGCGCGGGCAGTCGCAGGAAATTTTGGTTACTCGTATGTAATATACTTATGCGTATTTCAAAAAGAATCATTCAGCGGCACTCTTAGACAAATTGTTTTTAAAATAAATGCACCGTTCAATTGTTTTTAATCTAATCAGTGTTTTGTCATGTTTTTGTACTTTTCTTTTCATAAACCGTGTAATACATATAAATAAAATTGAAATGTTTGTCTATGACTAACAACTATTGTTGTTTAGTGAAAAATTATGTCTTCAATAATTCATATAATCAAGAGTTACTTTACGGAAATCCACGAGGAATATGAAATAAATTCTTACTTAAATACCGGAGCCAGACATAGCTCTAAGTGTTCCTACCTTTTTGTCCTTGAACTCTATAAACTTACTTTATTCTATAAACAATACTTTGTGAAGTTACAAAAAGTCCCCGGCCACACTACACGATCATTGAAATGATCATTCGAATGAAGCTATGCCTGGCTCCGGCATATGAATGTCCTTTAGTAGACTTAACCTTGTGTGGGCCTAGCACGTACATTTTCATTCCTCATAGCATGTCCTTCCATTTATTCGCGGATTTATTTAAAATTTATTTTTCAATAGTTACTTATTATCTGAATACACTTATTTGTCCGGGAAAATAACTTTTCGATTACCTATATCTTGAAAACAAATAATGTCAATTTAATGAAGTCTTGTATTTATACCCACAAGGAGAGTCAGTAACTAATGAGATTATTTAATCATCCTCATCATTACTATATCACCCTAAAGCCAGGAATACATTGGACACCCCTCGTATTTCCGCGTAACCAATATACAAACAACATCGCAAAAAAATGGTAAGTGGTCCGCTTCTTCCGTTTATGAAGACTATCAATTATCTCAACGGCAGGTATTCTAAATCCCCTATTATAATTACTGGGTAGTCGCTGTAGGTGCCACGGTGCGAAATAGTCGTAAATAAAATTACCGTAAAAACAATTCTTTATACATAAATAATAATTATAAGTGCTGCCTTTTATCGGTCGAAATGTTTTAGAGCAACTTGTTTTGTTGCAGGTGAATACTGTGCTGACGTCATCATGAAGTGGAATGACGTCACCGACATCAGTAAGTTATATTATAAATATATATTGGACAATTTATCATACCGTCGTCCGGTCCCCAAGGTGGCAACGAAATTTCTGTATTACAAGAAACGGCCGCCTGACTTTACTATATAAATATATATAATACGTAATACAAACATCAAATACAACCAAATCCGGGCCAGGAATCAAACCCGATTTTGGAAAGGTATTATCTATACTTTTGATGATCGCAAGTGTCTCTAGGCTCCTATGGTCGCTTACAATTTGACAGTCTGTAGCAAGCGACATGTAAAAGCCATAAAATATAATGATAATAAACACATATTTGTTCTGCACGTGGTAGTAATAATTTTACTACAGCAGATGTTTCCCATAGTGCTGCGAGCGTCCGCGCGGGAGACATCGGGGGTCAGGTCGTTACAGACATATATATACACGTATTCAAAGAAAAGTGCAGCTACATTTGTATGGTGTTTGTTTCGAAACTCGCTGGAAACAATCTCCCACTTTATTACTTGCTCGGAAGGGAATCATCAATTGTTATTATACAAATTATTATAGACCAGCGACGTATATTTTGGAAATTTCTAAAACAGACAGTATTCAAAGGACGTTTAATAAATGTATTAAGGATTTCTGAACTATAGCAGAACACAATTGAACATGTTATAGATTCCAAAATGACTTCCAAAACTCCACTTAAAATCTCTGTATCGATCATCGAGCAACTCTAAATGGACCATGATTTTGGTGCAAACGATGAAAATTCGAAGGGGTATAGATATTTCGGTCTCTGTCCAGTGTTGGTTTTGGCAATGTAATAATGATTTTTGCACGTTATTTATTGGAAAGCGATCGATCATCTTACATTAATTTTCAATGTTATTATACCGTAGCACTCCTTACGGTCTTGAGCCAATCTGGACCAGGTTCGACCCGTGACAGATATTATGTCGTCGACCCATCTGGTTGCTGGACGACGATAAGTCGTTGTACTGAGCATGTGATAAGTAAATAAAGGCTTCAGGCCGAATTCCTTTATAGTATATTCTAGAAGGAAGGGTCTTATGGAAAGTGAAAAGCATTGGAACGCAAACGAATATTGCTTGTCACATCCTCTGATTAACGGCGTAACCTAATTTCCTTTAAACTGAGACGAACTATGCCAGTTGGTGGATGTGATAAGTGGCAGCGTGTTTGATTTCTATGTTAAGTGTTAAATTTTGTAAAGATAAAAAGAAAGGAAACTTTTATTTGGCGCACACATAACACTGTAAAGGATCATAATAATCCTCTCGGCTTATAAATGTGTTGGAAGTGGAAGAATTCCTACTTTCAACGCTAATTTTCGGAGACCAACCAGTCGAGACATAACAAGAATAATTTTTGGTATGCTTAGATATAGCACGACTCACAACGCGAAGCTCAGTAGAGCACTCCTCAAACGCTTTTTTTTTAATTAAGTGATAGTAATCACTTAATTAAAACCGAGCGATTTCTGGAACTAAAATGATTATACTCCTTTGATATGGCACTTGTTGAAGTTAAAAGTGGTGTTTTAACACTTTTTATTCAATTTTTTTTTTCAAATTTTAAATTATCAAATTTTTTTTAATAACCTTCATAATTACAGCGCATTTTCTAGAAACTTCTTACCTTGCACAATTCCTCTGTGAACTCAGTTGCCAGCTTCAGTATTTCCGAACGGATATGACTTAGAAACCTTCAAAAAAGAGCATACTCATTTCTCAAAGGCCGGTAACGCATTTGCAAGTCCTCATTTGTTGTCATGACTATGGGCTTTGGTACTCATTTATGTGAATGCCGACTGCTCATTTGCTCCTTGTTATTAAAAAAAAATAGATTGGTTGAGGTTATGAGGCGTGCACGTTGGTTTTCCCAAAATATTCCCCTTTCCTTCCAAATAACCTTTAATGCTTGTGCTAGGAGTGGGTGCGATGCGTTGGCGCAGTGGGCAGTGACCCTGCCTTCTGCTCCGGGGGTCGTGGGTTCGATCCCCACCTCGAGTCTGGGTGTATTATCCATATGTATGTATTTATATATTTCAAAAAAAAATATTTATGTATAACAGGCGGCTGTTACTGTTACACAGGCCTTAAGTTGTCTACCTTAGCAACAGACGTCCTTGTGTCATATAGTCATATATTTATGTTTATTTATATATTTATTCCTTCGCGGATTTAAGCAAAGTACTTAAGTATTGCATGCATGTCATATAATTCTTTGCAAAGAAGCTCTATACCAATTTTCTCTTAGCCCCAAAAAGCGGGGCACGCCGGCGCGCATTACATACGTTAACTTGCTCCGAGGTTGCATTATAAAGTGCCCGCCTTTGCCAGCTTACTGGTATAGATCTCGAGTGCGGCATTAATAAAGATTAAGCTGTATTAATATTCTTGGGAGACCGTTTACATCTGGAGGATGCGACATTGACGAAACGACTGTTGATCGAGTCCAGCATCTTTTTTGGCCTTACACGTAACACTCTACTTTCGTCTGCAATGCAGTAATTTTTTTTGACGAAACGACTGTTGATCGAATCCAGCATTATTTTTGGTTTTACACGTACTTTATTTACGTCTGCAATATATTAAACATTAAATCTTTTTCTGTTGTATCACATACTATTTGTGCCCGTGACTTCATCCACGTAAAATTAGTTAAAAATATATATTCAATTTTTGCTTGATGATGTGTAGTATGTATGTATATATATTATACATGTAAACCTTCCTCAAGAATCACTCTATCGATTGGGGAAAAACGCACGACGAACCGTTGAATAGTTTTTGAGTTTATCGCGACTAGACAGGCAAACTGACAGACAGACAGATGCGGCCTTGGACTTTGTTTTATAATATGTAAGGAATAAGGAAAGGATAAGGTAGGATGAGGATAATATGTAAGGATGAGGAGGTATTCAATTGTCATCAGTTTTTTTTGTCATTGTCGTTGTCATCTGACGACCACGACGAAATACAGTGCAACCTTAATATAACATACCTCAATATTAGCGAGACGACTTGGACGTGGATTCAGGTGGGTCAGGAAAGGAAGGTGTGGTTGGAAAAGGGGGAGGCCTTTGCCCGGCAGTGGGACAGTATAGGCTAATTTAAAAAAAAAAACTGAAGTTTATAAATCGGCTGTTGCTTATAACGGAGGACGAATACCTTTGAAAACAGACGACTGAGTTATATACAAGGAGATTGTACGTTCAGCCTGAAGGAAAATGGACAAGAAACCATGTTTCTTACAAGGGTATTCTAATTGCGCTCGGTTTTTCATTTACTTGATTAAATTCCCTGCTGTAAGAAAGTGAAGAATTGTTAGAAGGAACTCGTTCAGTTTTATGGTGATTCATCTCAAGTGGATTCGATTTTATTGCAAGTGCAATAAAAGTTAATCTTACCAGATGCCCTGGTGTTACAACAGAGGATTATTTTAATTGGGATAAGGAAGAAAAATAGCTGGTAGACGAAAATAGATCGATTGCTGACTGGTTTTCAAGTGTAATAAGAGTTGTAACTAGATGCGTTTATTTTTTTCTTCGCCTTCATCGTCCACTAAAACCTGCTAATAAATAAATATATACAGGACTATATGACACACGGACGTCTGTTCTTAAGGTAGATAACTTAATGCCTGTGTTATAGGTAACGGAAACCTTTTATACACAAATACATATTTTTTTAGAAATATATTAATACATACATATGGATAATACACCCAGACTCGAGGTGGGAATCGAACCCACGACTCCCGGAACAGAAAGCAGGATCACTGCCCACTCCGCCAACGTACCAGCCAAAAATATAAATGTAGCACGAAAAAAAAATATAGCATCTGAAAAGTATACTGCTTGGTTTTAAGAAATATGTTTTCAGCGTTAAGTACTTTGAAAATTTGCTGGGCCTCTTCAAGTTGAACGGGCCAGCGGCGCCTATCGGTTTGAATCCAGCATTTGTCTGATTTCAGGTCATTCCTTCCACAAAGAGGAGCTCAAAGCTAAATCAGTGGCCTCCATTTGAGTCGATCGCAAGGTTAAGTAGCTCTAATCGGGGTCAGGTAATGAATGGGATTATTCTGCGGTTTTAAAGATTTCGTGAAAAGTGACATTCCGCTTTTATAAATGAACGATTTGAATACAGACATTGAGCCTCAACAGCTCAACGGAAACGGTGGTATAGACTGAAATCCGCAACGTACACGGTTCAAACCCCACCGCCGTTGGGGTATTGTCGCACCCGCTTAATAGCTTTTAATTTAAGCTTGTAAGAGGAGAAAAAGGGAATATTAGACATACCTAAAAAGTATTCCTAATATTCTTAAAACAAAAATAACAAAAAGAAAGTACTATAAAGTTTTGAACACGGATCTAAATATAAGAAAGAATTTTGCGCGATGGTTTACTGCCTTGGCTAGAATGATGAATACACTGTAATAGTCTAATCTGTTGGATGTGCCTCAGTTTAACTAAAATAGGAGCTATTTTATACCGAATACAACGTTTCAAATGCCTATTACTCATGACATTCTGATCTCCATTTATAAACGACTACCAATGCCCGCGACTTTGTCCGCATAAAATTACGTACAAAAACTTAGATTCAATTTTAGCATTATGATATAAAGTCCATAGCCTTCCTCGATTAATGGGCTATCACTGAAAGAATTTTTTCATATCGGGACAGTAATTCCTGAGATTAGCGCGGTCAAACAAACTAACAACATCTTCAGCTTTACATTTTTTTTTAAATATGGCTTCCCAACTGTGAAGTAATCTTTCAAATCGGTCAAGTAGTTTCGGTACCTATTCAATCTAAACAAACAATCAATTTTGTTCTCTTAATAATATTAGTATAGATGAGATGAATTTATTCGTATACTTCGGTTTATTTTGACTTTCTTTAAGCATATATTATTTCTTTTAAAACCTTTATTTTTTTTTTGTCAACGTCCTAAAGTATTCTTAAAAATTATCATTGGGCGGTCTTTTCAATGAAAACCATAATGGCGTATTCACTACTCGCGCGTTTTAATTTTTACTGGCCCGTCGGCGCAGTTGGTAGGGAACCTGTCTTCCGTTCTGGGGTTATGGGTTCGATTCCCGCCTCGAGTCTGGGCGTATTATCTATATATATATGTATGTATCTCTGCACGCTTGGAACGAAACACCGTACGCCCGCCGATATAACCGACCGCGCACCGCTTCCGCCCAACCGAGTAAGTAATGAAACAATGAAAGTAGGGCCGGCAACGCATCTGCGGACTCTCTGGTGTTGCAGTTGTCCGTGAGCATCTGTAGTCACTTATGTGAGTACCACCTGCTCGTTTGCCCCCTGGTATATTAAAAAGAACATTCAAAAGTGCTTTATAAAGGCCAATTGCGATGGTACACAAACATCAATTTATTTGGAATATATATAATAAACTGACAATAAACTGACTGAAATAAACCGGAGCCAGACATAGCTTAAAGTGTTTGTACATTTTTGACCTTGAAGTCCACAAAGGAATACAAAACTTTGTGAAGTTACACAAAGTCCCCGGCCACACTACATGATCATTGAAATGAAGCTATGTCTGGCCCCGGCATAAAATTAATAATATATGCATTATACAGTAATAATATACCTTGTCTCCAAAGACCAATTTACGTCTCAAACAGGACAGCCACCAATTAACCTACATTTACCTTAGACTAAAACGACATTGTCTTTACTCCAACATCATAAATAAGCCAAATTTCCCGTTAATTAGCTGTAAATTCATTTTTAATTGCCGTTCTTGTCAAATTCGTGTTAAAACATCATATTAATAGGTTAAGTTAAAACTTTCGGTACCATTTTGATCACGAAAATTGCGCGGAATGAGGGGTATGAAATTTGACTTAATTATAGTTTATATGATATATGAAAATTTTTTTTAATGTTACAAGGAGCAAATGAGCGGGCAGCAGGCATCTAAGTGCCTACCATCGCTCATGGACATGCACTACCAGGAGGCTAGCAGATGAGTTGCCGGCCTTTAATGACGAGTTTAGGCCACCGGGAAGTCTCACAAACCTTGTCCAGTTACACAAAGTGCCAGGCCACACTACGACTGGTACTTTGGCGCAGTGGGCCCTGCCTTCAGCTCCGGGGGTCGCGGGTTCCCTAAAATTATTATTATTTTATGTTGCCAAAAATAACATCTATACGCAAAAAATAACTGTAATAAACAGACGGTTTATTCTGACTGTAAAGACTATAATGAAATTTATTTATATGAAAATTGGGTTGTAGCAAAGAACATTGAATAACGAAAATAATCTTACTGTAAAAGTGTATAGATATATCATCGCCCTATTCGAAATTTAAATTACAAAATTAAAATTTATTTTAAATATTTTAAAACTATAATCAAATTGTCAAAAAGTGCGTAAAGCGGAAAAGTAAAAAGTAAGCAAAGTTTTTGGATGATTAATTTGCATATTTAATTTTTTTTGTCTATGAAATTGTTGTTTGACAAATGTTATATATCAAGTTCTATTAACAATAGTAAATTATTTAATACAATTAATAATAATAGATGGCGCGCTTGTAACACCAACTGTATCTCAAACAGAATATCTACAAACGTTAAATGTACAATGTTTTCTCTCCTTTCAACATATCAGATTTGACAGTCGACAATCCGCAAAAAAACAAACAGATAACTTCGAATGGCATGTGTCAATTGCAGTCATCTCTTCTGCGGCTACAGCGGTAAATAAAATAAAAAAGTTTTTATTAAATTATAAATGGGAAATTTGAAACCGTATGGAAACATGGAATGGCATGAAAATGGAAATTTTGTGGAACACATTGGTGATAATTCAATGCAACACCAGTAATCGAGTCTCCTAACATATTCAGATTGCTAATCCAGCTCTGGAAATAGCTAGTTAGCTGTTCAATCCATTGTGACTAACTGAAAGCGGCGATGTGTATTGCAAATGACGTTGACGTTTATTAGCAGCAGCGCATTGGCGAGAATCCTATTTGATTTGCGTAAGCGAAATCAACTCCGTTCAACACAACCCAAAAAGATAATTAGGATGTTTTTCTATGCTGTGGGGAAAATCAGAGGTAGATATTGAAACGTATTTGATTCTAATGCACTTTTACGAGCTCTTTTTAATAGTATTTTTGTACGCTGGATACAAAAGCCTAGACCTCCTTTTTTCTGACCTCTTATAGGAAGATAATATATTATAATATATATAAATAAATAAATATATCGGACTATAAGACGCACCTATGTACACACATTCACACCTGTTTACGGAGCTTCACTGCACTAATGTGGAGCCGCCATTAGACGTATAGACTTGAATTTTTCCATGTTGATAGGGTCTAAGCGGACCCTGGTACTAAACCAGGATAACGCTAGGTTGAAGAGATAGTGTCTGTTTACAAACAACTGTATTGATAGATACTTTCACTGGAACTGGTTATATGCTAAACACATAAGTGAAATAATAGTATTCTTATTTATATCTATGCTATGTGTTACCTGCGCCTTCGTCCGCGTAAAATTAGGTAGTCCGTGAAAATATTAATTTTAATTCTTGTACCATGAATTAATTAACTTATACTTATAAAATCAACTGTCTATCTCTTAAAGCACCATCGATATTTCAATCCCTGTTTCACCAATTACATATAGTAAAGAAATATAGTGAATAGAAATACATAGTACAAAGTAATAGTAAATTGTATATATAGTATGAAGGATTACTACCATCTACATTAATATTCTAAATGTAAAAGTAGCTCTGTCTGTTACACTTTCATACCTTAACCGCTTAACCAATTTTAATGAATTTTGGTATAGAGATAGATGTCGAAAAAAAGTTTGTGTGAAAGTCGAATAAAACAACGCTAATGAAGTCACGCGCTGAAGCTAGTATCGAGTATAAATCCATTTTGTTTGACAGTTCGTTTATTATTATTTATTCATGCTTGTTTTATCGTTTTTTCATCGTTCCGCGTTTTAACAATCGTTTTATTAAAATTAATATGACTTTTATTGATTTCTAGTCGAGTGACAATTGAAAGGGTTATTAAACAGATATAAAGCCTCAAAAATTGAAGTCATATTTATATTTCTTAGTATCGTTTTTAAATACAATAAGAAATGGGACTTTAACTTACCGATTTTAATATTAGTTTCAAACCAAACTCACATGCAATAAAAATGTATGACTGCCATGGCGTCTCGGTGAGGTAGGGCTCTACCCTACCCCACCGAGACGCCATGGCGACGTCGCCAGCTACGTATCCGAACAATTCATATTAAAATTTAGGACAGGTAACTCACCTGCCGACAGTTTGGCGAATGTATAATAATCTATATTAATATATAAAGTTGAAGAGTCTTTTTGTTTACTCGAACGCGCTAATTTCAGGAACTGCTGTTCCGATTTGAAAAATTATTTCAGTGTAAGATAGCTCATTTCATCATCGATGAAGGTTGGGGAGAGAAGAAGTCCGGGTTTTTTTACGTAATTTTATGTGGACGAAGTCGCGGGCACAGCTAGTAATTATTAGAGGCCGCCGCTTTTCAAAATTCGGAAAGAAATCTTTAGATTTTAAAATCGACAAGAGTCCACTTCGTTTTAATCGAAATGAAAGTTGAAAAACCCCTCTCAACTTCACCTGTTTGCAGAGAATTCAGGCTGTTGCCGAGTCAACACGGTTAATGGCAATCAATAACGGAAATAATGTGAATTTATTGATGTATTATTTCTATTTTTGTTTGATTATTGAACCTACTAAACCTTTTATTAAAATTAATACTGTTTAACTTTTGGCGTTTAAGTGTTATTTATTTCAAGTTTCATATTAAATTTTGTATTTTAAAATAAAAAAAAACGCCCTTTGATTTTATTTGATACTAGCACCTCATCGCGAACACGTACCCTCGAATTTAGTGGTTTTGTTAAATTTTGAGGGCTTCTATTTTTTGTGCGTCACCCCAATTATTTAGCTAAAAGCAAAGTACCTATGTTATTACTTGTAAAATCAGCTATCTCCCAGGAAGGTCCCGTCCAAATTAGTCTAGCCGTTTCGGAAATTACCTGGAAAAAGCAGATAGACAAAAACAAACAGATAGAGAAAAATGTTTTCATATGTGTTTTTGTCATTGGTATTGTATGCATTTATTGAAAGAATGTTATTTTGGCGTTGCAAACATACATGCCAATTTTATTTATACGTACAGATGACCTACATTTGACATAAAGGCATCGCTGTAACAACCTGATAAATTGAATCTTTTTCGGCATCAACATTTCTCGAGGTTTTCTCATTAAATATTATATTGCCCACTCTACTCTAACGATATTGTCTGGTTACTTTTTGTTCTCCATGTTGCCCTAATGAGCAACGAAGCTTTTACTGTCAAATCATGACGTGTCATTAATGAGGTCCCACTATTTTAGGTGCATTCCGAAACACAGAGGAGGTCGAGTATTAGAACGGCTTACCTATCTATCACCCGGCCGCAGCAAGGGCAGCTTAACCTAGTGATCGACTCAAATGCCGACCACTGATTTGGCCACGACCTCCTCCGTCTTCGTACGTTCAATATACTACTAGGCGACTTAAATTTTAAATTAAGTTAAATTTATGGAAACGTTCTTGCAATAAAATATACTTTACGATCCCCTTGCAAACATTTGTACAAAAAAGGAAAAATATAAATGAGAATATATTTAATAAAAATGTAAAATATTTTTTCGTTTTATGACGGCATATGGCGAGGGACGTTTTGATTATCACTCCGAAAACATCCCGAACATTTACGCTTTAATAAATCTTTGCTGTACGAAAAGAAAAAAAAAATCATTTTATTTCAGCATACACACTAATACAGCGATGTTTTAGTAAAATTTGTACGACTTACGGACCTAGAAAAATGAGCACACTCATTTCGCAAAGGCCTTCAACTTCTAACATATACCATATTTTTATTCTTTGGTTACGTACTCTAAATTAAACTGTCATGACAGAGCGGGTCCTTCTAACACGAGTTTTTTCTTAGAATCACTAGAAGGGCCCAACCTCGTTTACAACTGTTATTCTCATTTGGTCGAAGAATAAACAATATTTTCATATTTTCAATGTATATGCGAGCCTTCCGATAGTGCAGTTGTCCACTAGTGTCGTTAGTCACTCGGTTAACCACGTACCCCTTTGCCCCTTGTTACAATAACAATTAACAATTATCCTAGAATAACAGAATATACGCCGACAATTGTTCAATGATTGTTTGTCATTGATTTTTAATTAAGTTAAAAAAATTATACCTGGAAATAGAGATAGATATATACACAGATAACCATGGACTCCCGTGATTAGTAACGTGACATTTGGAAAGAGAGAATACAACTAAAGTTGGATCCTCTCATGTTAGGTTAAGTTACTTTTTAAGAACAGTCTTGTGGAACCTTCGCGTCGGTTCGAAAGATTCCGTTATAACACTTACTTTTTTATATATTTCTATTAAAATTACAAATCTATACTAAAATATAAAGTTAGAGTTTGTTTGTTTGTTTGCTTGAAAGCACTAAGCTAATGAACTGGTCCGATTTGGAAAATTATTTCAGTATTAGATAGCCCATTAATCGAAGAAGGCTGTAGGCTTTTTATCATCGCGCTAAAACGGAATATTTTTTTTTTTAATTTTAGGCGGATGAAGCCACGGGCCCAGCTAGTATTCGATATAGGTCTAGATTTGACCACTAATCGACAGCAATGAGAAATACTTGAATATAAAGGCAATCAATCTATGTAACTTTATCTTAGAAATCCCCGGTCAGTTACAATCCGGAACCTCCCAGCCTCTCATCACGGGACCTTGTCAGCTAAATTAGTTCGTGTTCTGATGCGGTGAAGACAGTTTGCGGTGTGTTAAATTTGCGTATATCTTCAACTAACAACCCCTTCCGAGCTGTCGCACGGGTTTAATTGAAATATCTATGTAACAAAATAATAAGATGGCCAAAAGCGTATCCAGATACGCTTATGTGCATATATAGAAGATATATTATATATATATACTGTCTTAACTTTAAATTTTTATGTGAGTTAGCTTTTGTGAAGTTTTTAAACATAACCGTAGACGTATTAGGGGTGGATAAAAAGAGTAATATAGGCGTAATAATTTACAGGCTAAAGTTAGTTCTCATATGGTACCAGATAAAAATGCTACTTACGAATTAACCTTGTAGGAATTTAACCTAATTTCACTATGAACTTTAGTTTTTCCAGACGGTTTTCAAAAATAGCCCTGGAAGCCAGCTCGAGAAACGCACGTGCTGTTTTTCGTCGAACACATCACGTTATTGGATTTATTAAGTTATTTTATTTATAGACTCACGTGTCACGCGATGCAGACACGTGTGAGCGCATCTTGCCAATACCCGTCTACCACGTTTTAAATGTCGTGATACGTAAATATATGTTAAACTAATCTTATATATAAAATTCTCGTGTCACAATGTTAGTTACCGTACTCCTCCGAAACGGCTTGACCGATTTTTATGCTGTTACCTATAACACAGGCATTAAGTTGTCTACCTTAGGAACAGACGTCCGTGTGTCATATAGTCCTGTGTATATTTATTTAAGTATATATATATTTAGAGAAAGAAAGTAAAAAATGTATGTTGGGATAACGCTAGGTAGAAGAGAACAGATAAATAGTAGTTATTAATATGGTTGTCGTCACTAGGAAAAACATCAGTCAATTTAAACACGATATGATCACCTTTGACCCATGACATCCGTAAGGGTGTCTACAGTGCGGCGTTTTTAGTGTACAGGACTAATTAAACGCACAAGTTACGAGTAAGATTTTTTGGCGCGTTATTTCAAGTTCCTACCCTGAAACAAAAATAAATTGTGGATCTGGTGTCTAAGACTGGTTTGAACTCTACATACTCTTCCGTAATTTATGGGTCTTTCATTGAGTTTGTTTCATTTGAGTTCACTTGGCTCTAGTTAAGAGACAGCACTGTAAAAAATATATAATTTTGCCGTAACTGTAATATAGATAAATATATTATTGGTACTGCAGTTTGTAAACAGTAAATTCTTTTTCTGATATCGATATAGAACTGTTCCTCTCGATATTTAGATGCTTTAATAAATGTGAGTATATATAGCCATTACAGGTTGTTAAGAGCGGTTACCCTCATCAGTCCTTATTTGCTGGTGTCCTGATGAAGGTGAGTGCAGATCCAGCGTTGTCATTTGTGATAAGTTGACTCTTTTGACTTGTTCAGATAAGTATCATAATCGCCCTGATAAAGATAATTAAAGTTTTTTCAGTATAAGTATCCTAATGTGACTGTAATATAAAACTACCATAACAGTTTGTAACGAGCCGTTTCACTAGTTTTGCGCAAGATTTTTTATGTTACAACGGGCAAATGAGCAGGCGGTTCTCATAAGTTACTACCGACGCCCATGGACATTTGCACCACTAGGAGGCAAGAGGCGTTGCCAGCTTTTAATGACGAGGTTAGGCCACCGGGAAGTCAAAAACCGAACGAAACGCTACAACAGCAGCATCAGTTGACGTGACAGCATTGCCGCCACTTTACGCCGATCTTAAAGAAAGAGATACGCAGGTGCACTATTAAAGATATCTTATTAAGACAGATTATCAAGATTTTTATCGTACATCCTTATGTATGGTGATTTTGAAGCTTGGTAACAGTTAGTAACTCGTCGTGTGTAGGTGCCCTTACGAAAGTAACCCAATAGTTCGTCGACAGAAGCCGCACGACGCGGCGCACGACACCCGAGCCGCGCCAGCGGAAGAATGTAGCCTGCGAGGCTTGAGTTTCTTTGATTTTATAATTAAAAATACATTAAAACGCACTTAAAAAATAAAAGCAGTTATTCTTACGCTTAGTCAATGTTTATGATCTTTAGACAGCGTTGCTGATCGAGTTCGGAACACCACCCTGCGTTCCATCACTGGAGTAATGGATGTGGGAAAAAATTCAGCAAAGCGCAAGTGGGAATGGGCTGGACACGTGGCAGAAATGGACACGCAAAGGTGGGCCAATGTTGCGACTATGGACTCCTATCAATGGCTGCAGTAGGCCAGGTAGGCCGAGGAAGAGGTGGCGCGACGATTTGGACGCCTTTGCGGGAAAAGAGTGGATTGGTTTAGCTCTGGCTATCCAGAGCTAAAGCGGAGAGCGGTCTAAGAGAGGGGAGGTCTTTGCCCAGCAGTGGGACATTACAGGCTAATAAAATATTAATATTTATTCAGGGTTATCGTTAATATGTTGCGATCTCTTTAAGGGTTGATAGTCGAGATCATTAGTTATCTAACTGAATACAATGTTACAAGGGGAATAACTTTTTGAGGGAAGACACTGTTTGGACTTCTTAAAAACGTACCATAGATTTTTACGCGTAGTTCAATGGCATCGCCAAGGAGGGGCAGCCCCCCACCTCCTAGGAATTTCCAACATATAGTCAAATCCAAAGAAATCCCTTAGTCTCATATGACTCGTTTGTACGATAAGGCAAATCTCGAGGTAGAAACTCGAGTGTAAGGAATTGTTCTATTCCAAGCATAGAAGATGGAAAATTATTTAATACAATTTTCCATCTTGTATTTTGGACTCCATCCCCCACTTCGGGGTCATTGGCTGGCGATATCTACCATGTATCGCCTTTGTCAATGGTTGCAGATTTAAGGATTGGTATAATTAATGCTGCAAGTGAAATCAAAAATTAGTTAGTGCTGTTGTAAAAAGACAATTAAGGCCATGTGTTAGTCAAGTGTTAGTGTTAGTAGTTAGGCCATGGCGGTGTGTGAAATAGGATCAGATACTTCAAAAATCATAAAAGCTGTAAATTTAAGTTTCATTTGTTTCGGATAAAGTTAATTTATTGTCATTTTTCGACTTATTCCATTTTTCTTGCATTTTGTTGCACAGCTAATAAAGCAAGTTTGTTATTCAACTATTGCGCTGATCAAGTTTCATGATTACATTTTGTCTTTTTTGGAATCGCGCCAGTCAATCGAATGCTAAAGTCTAGTCAAGCTACATGTTAATAACCCTTTATATAAAAGCGAATGATGTTATGACACCTTTATGGACCTTTCGCTGATCACCTGAAATCACCTATCAAAAACCGCAAGACTCTAGTAAAGATCTGCAAGGACGGATTCGTCGACAGAGCCAGATTAAGCAAAGGCTAATAGCACTAGCAGGAACACTTCGAACCGTTGGAGTCGAAGATTCGACTTTGAAAATATTCGTGCTGGGCGTATTTCGGACCCTCCTTAGTGTGAACATGGGTCGCATCAGCATTGAGTAAAAGCGTGGCACGATAAAGACTTGCCTCCTGTGGGCCTAGCACGAATATTTTCACCCTAAATACAGTCGAATGGGCTAACGTAAGTTTACGCGAACGCAGTCGCGAGCTACAGCTATTCGCTTTATAAACTGAAGCAAACTCGAAACTCGGCATAATTTCTTCATTATAAATATCAAGTAATAATACTTCTTTATAAAATTTTAAATTCGGCAGGCACAGATGTAGTGCTGTGCTTTAGTGACGGTGTCGGTGGTGCAAAAGGTGTTGGAATTACAATATGTATCGATTTTTCTTCGTTTTTTGTTTTGATTTATGCAATCTATTTTACATTGTATGTTATATATTTAATAGTATGTCTCAACCTTTGTAATATGTTGTAACAATAAAGTAAAATTTAATTTTTGTTTGAAAATACTATGAAAGGCAGATTTGATCGCCTATTTTTTCTTTATATAACAGACGGCAAATAACAGGCGTGCACGTAAGTGACCACCGACGCCGATGCACAATTACACCACCAGAGAGACCGCAGATGCGTTGGCGACCTTTGAGAAATGAGTATGCTCTTTTCGTGAAGGTCACTAAGTCGTATCCGTTCGGAAATACGGAAGCTGGCAATTGATTCCACAAAGGAATTATGCGAGGTAAGAAATTGCTAGAGAATCTTACGGTTGTGGACTTTAGGACATCGATGTGATGAGAGTGGAATTTCAAATTTTGACGAAATGTCCTTTGGTGGTATGCAGCTGCCGGTATTAGTTCGAACAGTTCCTCGGAACACTCCCCATGATACATGCGGTAAAAGATGCAGAGTAAAGCCACATCTCTCCGCAATGCCAGAGAATCAAGCCGATCGGAAAGAGCTTGGCCCCCGAAGATTCGGGTCGCTCTACGTTGCTCTACTTCCGAATACTACAAATAGATGACGTTCGTAGTAGACCATATAAAATTATTATTTCATAAAACAACCGGTCAGTGTCACTTTTTATGGAAAAGACATGAAGGAGATTGGTTTATTGGCTAATAGCAGACGAGCCTAAAGTTGTGTCACAACAACGTCTGCCGGGTCAGATACTTTAATATATTTTCGTGCTCTTTTTTTTATGTTACAAGGGGCAAACGAGCAGTCAGCAGGCGCCCAAGTGCCTGCCGACGCCCAAGAACATCTTCTGCACGAGCAGAAGGCTAGCAGATGCGTTGCCGTCATTTAATGACGAGTTTAGGCCACCGGGAAGTTTCACAAGCCGAACGAAACGCGACAACAATACCTTCACTTTACATGACAGCATTGCCGCCACTTCACACCGATCTCATGTTAGAAAGTGGTACTGGTACCCGGACGCGGCCCAATACGGCTAGCTAGGCAAGCGTGCTCGTTAAGTATTTTCAAAAAATAATTAGTAATAATCAAAGATTGAATAACTTTTATTCTTACACACAAATTCATCCTGTCATCATCATAGATAGTTTGTAAGAATAGCTAGCTTATTGTATAATTGTTTATATAAATTAACAATTTTAAGACGTCTCAGTACAGATGCATTGAAAATACAATTTGTTCGAAATATAGTATTTAGAAAGGAATCAGAATAATATATCGATAGAATCGTCAATATATATATATATATATCTCTCTCTCTCTGTGTATATCAAGCAAGGGAAACAAGCATCAGTTATTTAAAGATAAAAGTGCTTTGAGTCTAGTCCTGTCAACCGGACAGCTTTAATACCTCAACGGTAGAAGGGTGGTCCTGAAATCTTACTACTTATTAATTACTGTTAATCAATTAATTATAATTTAATTTTTAATTACTAGCTCAAGTTTAGTTTAAGGAAATAAGGTATGTTTTTAACCAGCCGTTTCCCGCAACTTTGTCCTCGTAAAATTAATGGTGCCCTTAAACCTGCTTATCCTATCGAAAATTTCGTACTTAGCGGATGTCTAATACTACATATAAAGTACTTCTTTGCCAAATTAAACTTTATACTTCCCGCGGTTTTCAAGATTTCGTGTTAGGTGACCTGTTGCTTTATACATGTAGATTCAGGGAATGTTGTCTTACTGTTGAGGAGGCACGGACGGAAGGTATAGAATCTGTAACGCGTGAAAAGGCAAGAATCTCCAGGCGCCTTTAGACTAAAATTCTTGCTTTCCAACAAACAATTTAGTTGAATAACTATAGAAAATGAAACATCAAATTGTATTTTATATTCATATATTCGGATTCAAGACTCGCTCCGTTACCTCTAATTGAATATTAATTCCTTAAGCAAATCCTCGCTAACGGATGGTTGTCACAAAGGGTATCCAAATAGTGTGTGATTTCGGTGTGTTAATTACGATTCCTTATTAACATACACGTCTAATAATAACTCTGTAATGCGATATCGAATACAGCTTAACATATATATATGATAAAATTTAAATAATATACACGATACGAGTAGTTCTTTCTGTATCATTTTTTTAAAAGAAGACATGGGGCATTTTTCGGCGTGAAATGGCGGCAATGCTGTCACGTCAAGTGATTGTATTGCTGTTGCGTTTCATACGGTTTGTGATTATTCCCGGTGGCCTAACCTCGTCATTAAAGGCCGGCAACGCAATTGTTGGCTTTTTGTGGTCCAGCTGTCTATGGGCGATTCTTTGACATTTGGTGAAAATATTTGACATCTTACACGGGTGCATCCAGGTAGTTGGGTCCGAGGAGATGGTAGAACCGCTTGAAGGGGAACGGCATGGAGGTCTGGTCGATTTCATCGAAGTTACGCTTCTTCATGAAGTTGTCCAGGTTGGAGCTAAAAAAAGTTTTTAGTTAAACATTTTTTCCTAAATGACCACTTATGCGGGACTATTTGAGGTGTGCCATAGAATATTTTTTGAAAGCTTGAGTTAAGATAGACTGTGTTTATGTACGGATTGTTATGTAAAATTTATTTTTGTTTGTGAAAAGGGACGATCTATGAAGCAATTTTTGATGTAATTACAACAGATACATTTCAGCCTTTGAGAAATTTCGCCGCGGTTGACCTACTATGACTATACTGTACATATATGTATGTACGCAACAAATGTGTCACAATAGATGTCATGAAATCTCGCAAACTGCTGGACGTACAAAGATGAAATTCGGCAAGAAGGAAGTTTATAGTTAGTAGACATGCGCTAAGCAAGCATTTTTCGATAGGGCCAGATTAAGGGCTTTCTCAAGTTCCTATTCATTACGCCGTTATAAATAACGTTCTTATTACGGGTAAATAAAGTTCTCATTATGCGGACAAAGTCGCGGGAAACAGTCGGCTTATTTCACATGGAGGAGGTGGTTTTTTTTGTGTGGTTTCTGCGGTTGGCCCTATTGGCCCCGACGGCGTCACCGGGGGGGGGGAGGGTGGGGAGACAGAGGGTCTCTACCCGGCTAGGGACCTACGCGCGAGGAACTCGTCGAACGCAGGCGTTTGGGTTGCGTCCTGGATAATTTATATACACAATTCAGCCTGGCAGATGGCGCTGCAGTCACAACAACGTCTGTCGGGTCCTGTAGTTAATTATAATTAATCATTTTATAGTTAATTATAATTACTTATTTTTATAGTTAATTATTATTATTTACCTTGTAACTGGCAATATCTGATACGGCCTCACCGATTTTGACGGGACTTTAACTTGTAGATAGTTGATGTACTAAGGAATTATATAAACTACATTAATTTTGATAAAATAATAAGAGTACAGAGTAAAAAAATAAAGTCCTCGTCCTCGCCCTTGAAAACTATAAGTTCGCATATTAATTTATCTTCTTTAAACTTCGCAAAACAAAATCACAGACGTCAGCCGACAATCTAATACCACGGGAATCAATTATTTAGTTTGGAACAAGCAAGAAGTTAATCTTCAAGCGAATTGACGCGAAAGCATCCCGCGGGGTATTCGTTCAATATTGAAGAGTATTTATAAAACCGTGCTGATCAGAGTTACCTGATGGTTTTACACTAATACTTAAGTGTATTAGTGTAAATATTTTAGTGTATAATTGTTTGTCCAGGGAGTAGATCTTTATGTCTGTTCCATAACTATCGAACAGACATAAATATCTGATCAGTTGATCAGATACATTACGGGTACGCGACCCTGGACAACCCTAGCTGCTATTGTCACACCCCCTATACCGCTCGTGACAGTAGTATCCCCATGTTCCCCTTTTATCCATCTTTATATCCGTTCATCCTACCTCTTTCTTTACTCCTATCTATTTATCTAATTAAAGGTAGCGCCACGTTTGTACTCCTTCTGGTTTGCAGCCGCATTGTGCCTGCTCATCCGGGTACCAGTACCTATTTCTCAAGATTGGCGTGAAGTGTCGGCAATGGAAAAATCTTTGCAATGTCATTAATATAAACAATAAAAAACAATGGTCCCAAGTTGGAACCCTGAGGTACTCCAGAAAAAGATTACACGCAGAACTATAGGTACAATCGCTTCGAGGGATTTCACAGAAGCAACCCGAGCGTGAGAGTAATTTAGTTGCAAGGAAACTTGATATTATTGTATGGTATTACGTAATATTGGTCATATATTACGTATTATTCGACTAATAGAAATGTACACTTATTTTACATGAGATAGAAATTTAACAGAGACATGATATAAAACCATATTAGACAGAAGAAAGACAAACGCGACAAAAAACCGATAGAAAGATATAGAAAATCACATCAAAAGTAATTCAGGTGAAACGAAGATCAATTTTACTGAATAGAATAATACAACTGAAAAGGTACAAAGAAGTTAAAATTAGCTTTAAAAGCCAATCCAAATAGACTTTTATTTAATAAAAGTAGCGTCAACATACTTGTTGACGCTACTTTTCAGTCGTAGCAATATTTCAATACGTGCTTTCACACGTGCATTCGGTTTTTGTTATAATAATAGTGCGATTAAACCGAATCTGGGAAAACAGATCCGATTAAAACCTAGACGCAACGCCGTGTGAACGCAGCCTAAAAGGGTAAAAGCCGATTTTAGCCGCGGTACGATCCACGTGTCCACGCGTCATCATATCAATTAGTTATTGGACAGATTGGGGGAATAATGACAAATCTTGGTAATCAGCACGAACATATTGAACAGTAATCTAAGTGTATCAACGAAAGGATTTACAAAGTGTTGGTTTATTTAGTTGTCGTAAAAAATAATTAAAAAATTATTACAGTGCTGGATGGACTGGTAAACATTATATAAATTTTGAAATCAAACCTACATGGTTCAACACGTCTGTTACGGACAGATGATACAGGAACGGTATGGCGGCGTCTTCGATCGCCGTCGGACGGCTGGCACTAGTATGTAACATAGCGAGCGTGATAGGCACGTCTTGTTAGAAAGAGACGGCGATAGTGCTATCTCGCTCGCGTAAACACCAAATGTTACTTGTGTAGGCGTCTGTAATCTTTTGTCAACATCGACACGGAAGTTTTTCTACATGTGGAGACATGTTAAGGGGTAACACTGTTTTTTTATTACTGCTATGTAAATCTTTTGCACCGATTGTTTCTGTAATAAAATAAAAAACATTTCATCCAATGACTTTAACTGATGTTACAATAAATAAGATCATAGTTCACAACAAATAGAATCAAATATGCTAACTCCTAAAGTTGTATCGTCTGTAATCTTTTGTCAACATCGACACGGAAGTTTTTCTACATGTGGAGACATGTTAAGGGGTAACACTGTTTTTTATTACTGCTTTGTAAATCTCTTGTACCATTGGTTTCTGCAATAAAATAAAAAAAGATTATATATAATGACTTTAACTGGTGTTACAATAAATAAGATCATAGTTCACAACAAATAGAATCAAGTATGCTAACTCCTAAAGTTGTATTGTCTGTATTGTTTGGTCAACATCGACGCCGAGGCTAGAGTTATATGTTAGGGCTAACTCTATGTGCATACATTAACTTAACACGAACTACGACATCGTGAAAGTCAGGCAGCCGTAAAATTAAACAATCCCCGTCTGCAAAACTGACGCTGCCCCTGTAATGAATAGTCATGTTCTTTATTATCATACTAGTGATCGCCCGCGGCTCCGTCTGTAACGACTGTAATATGTATTCCTGGTCGCGTGGTGCTCCTGCCATATCTATATCTATAAAAGGGAAAGGTGATTTATCAGGAAATCTTAAAAGCCGTGGGGCTTACAAATGTGAAATTTGGCAATAAAGTAGTTTATATTTGTAGGTCATCCTTATTCTGGCTCTGTCGGCCGGGATTTTTCGATAGGCCCAGATTAAGGATGTCAAAGGTCTCTCGCGAGTTTGCGCAAAGTCGCAGGAAACAGCTAGTCCACTGTATTCTTAACCAAAGAAAAATAAATGAATAAATAACATACAACATGTATCTTAGATTATCGAGGAGGTCATGGTAGGCGTTTGAGTCGATCGCTAAGTTAAGTTGCTCTGGCTGCGACCGGGTGATAGATGGGTGACCCATTCTAGCACTGGAATAGTTTTGTTGGAAACGTCTACGCCATTTCGATGAAATTGGAAATATCAAGGCGTAATCGTGACAACCGTATGTTATATTAGTTTTCAAATTGGATTTTTCTGTGTATAGAACATTAAATGTCGTTGTACGTAAAAAGGTTTGTGGGTGAATTTCGACTAGTCAGCGATCTTTAGTGCATACATATGTAAAAGCTGAAGGTAACCTAACATAGAATCGTGAATACCGCGGGACGAACGCAGATAAAATTCGACAGGGAGGTAGTTTTTAGTTAGTAAGCGTCCGCTAAGAACCGATATTACGACAGGGCCGGATTAAGGGGGGCCAAAGGATCTCGCAAAATTTATTTAAAAGCCTTTCCTTTTCATTTGCTATAAACTTGAAATTTGGCACAGAGGTGGTCTACAGACGTTCGCTAAAAGCTAATTTCACCAGATATAATATCTCCTTATCTATATATTTAAAAGCATAAGGTCACCTAACAAGAAATCTCGAAAACCGCGGGATTTGCAAAATTGAAATTGGGCAGGAAGGTAGTTTAATGGCAGAAGAATGAGGGACAAAAAAATATTGAATCTATTAAAATTTCACCTACTTTGACGCGGAAGTCGCGGGAGACAGCTAATATCTTATAATTAAGTATTTGTTTTATTATTTTACGAAACTATCGTATTGTGTCTAATCAAGGATTTTTTTTAGCCTGTTGTGTCCCACTTCTGGGCAAAGGAATTGATTCTCCCTTCCCTTCTTGATCCACCTTCCTCATTCCTAGGCCAAACTCATCCATAAGCCAATCTCTTCCAGCCATAACAGCCAACCATTTTGCGTGCACTGCATGCACAGATAAGTTGTTGCAAAGTTTTTTATTTGATTTGTTTTTTTTCTTGGCCTTTAATAACAAAATCGCTATCAAATTTTTATTTTTTTGTTGGTGTTGTTTTTTTTAAAATTTGTTTATAATGAGGTTTAGATTTTACTCTCTGTACGTATTGCTACATTTGTTTTTTTTCTGTATGAAGTCTGTTTGGCACATATACACAATACTCCCTTATTCTTATCCTTAACTTCCGTAAAGTTAGTACTAGTTTTTGCTATCTCAGCAGTTCCAGCGATCTTAGCCAAGCAGTAATTATTCATGTCGCTACTCCCACTGTTAATTAACTAATGATCTATTTAGTGCCTCTTCGTCCGAGTCCTTATAAATACTATATCAAATTTCTGCGGAATTAATTATAATCCTAAATATTCCATGACGTTTCTCAAATATTAAGAATACCTAAAACTCCAGCCTCATCACTTCGATGTCCAAAAGTTCACTACCATGCAATTTTCTAGGAATTTCCTGCCTTGCATAACTTATCTGTGGAACTAACTGCCAGCTCCGATGTTTCGGAATTGATACGACTTTAGGACGTTTAAGATTTAAGAATATGAGTCACTTTACTTTTTCCAGTTTAATCTTTATCATATAAAAAAGATATCTGTAGTTGCTCCGTTCACAAGGTGGTTGTGAACTATAGTTGAAAGACATGTACAATAATAAGAATAAAATGCATCTTTCAAAACGGCCATCACGTAAAATTTCGACTTTATAAAAAATCTGCAAAGATTGCCAACTCACGACAATTGTTCGGTGCTTGATCTAAAAACGCATTGTGCTTTAAAGCGTGTTTTAAAGTCATCCACGAAAGCTCGATGCAAATGCATCCATTATGAAAATGTGAAAAAATGGACTATATAAACATTAGTGAGGAATTTATGTTCGTTTTAAAAACCAGAGATACATTGTGTAGATTTATTTGATTTATAGTCCACTCTCCAGCAAAATCATTCTATTATACTGCCAAATTAAATACCTTAGTATTTCACGTATAAATGTAATATTATACTACAGAGTTTACTATGTGTCTTACGATTTGATTTGAAACTTTCTGAAAAATCTGCCTTGTATTTGCTTTGTCATCTGACATATCAAACTATTAAAACTACTTTGATGTAACCCCAGAATATCATGACTTGATTTACAGTCATAACACATTGAGGTATCGTGACTAAAAACGCAGGGTGATATCCTCAGGCTTTTTAACAAGTTGTGTTCCACTTAATGGCGTAATTTATTCACAAGCCACTCTACAACGCAGAATCAGACTTGGAATAACAAAACGCAAATGACAGCTATGTAAGTGATCCTAACGTCACAGAGTCAATTTGCACTTCATTACCGCTGCAAAAAGCAGAAACTATACGTAGTCATTCGTTATTTCTAATAATACCGGAACGGGAAACGGGGACGCGGATGGTGTCGGGAACGGGAATGGGAACGGGGATGATATAGGATAATAGAAGTAAATAAGTAAGTAGACCAACGTTCGGGCAGGACATCGTCTGCCGGATCCACTAGTTATAACTAATTCTATGTATCAGACAGTAATAATAATTAACATAAATGTGTAGGTAGACAAAGGAGAACAACGGTTAACACTGACGTCAGTAGCTACGCACTAAGATTCATTGCGGTAAGCCGCATCGTTGGTGCGTGTGTGTGTCACGTGACGCCAGAAACAGTGTCCATTTCACGAACACGGATAACGGCATTGTAAATAAATTAAAGTGTTATTTATCACCAAAAAGGCGATATTTTTATTTCTTTACCATTAGTTTATTTTTATCTCTACATCTTTTTATAGACGTGAATAAAATTGGTCCGTTGGTAATATCGAAATTAAATTATTTTACTGTAATTGCGTATGACTAGATATCCATAAAAAAAGCGTAAGTAAATTTCTTTTTGTCTGTCTGTCTATCGTGTGTTGATATTGCAAGGAGTATAGGCTACTTCAGTCTTGAAAAAAATATAAGGGTTCCGTATAAAAAATAAAGCTTTCAAAACTTAACAAAATCGGTGAAATAACGCGAACAAAGTCGCCGGGTACAGCTAGTATTTACATAAACTTTGGCAACATTCGATAACAACGAATCTATAGTCATTGATGTTGGCTTTATTAGGAGTCTTAATTAATAATTTAATGTGACAAAATTTAGTTTTTTTTTTCAGTCGCGACAAACAGGTAGTAATTGGTAGCCCAGCAAGTGATACTGTGACTTTTGAAAGCTGTCATATTAAGAAAATCGAAAAATGCACGTCAGAGTCATTGAGGTAGATTGAGGTAGAATTAGAGGTAGCACCATGCTTGTAGCCGAATTGGTCCAGAGTACGACAGTTGAGGTAACAATTAGAGACTCATAAAATACAGACTCGTATAATTGTTATTAATTAAAATAATATGGTGCAAACGGTTCAGCCAAGTTACTGTGGCAGGTAATTCACTTTATTGTAAGTAACTACTCACTCCTAAGCGTCCGTTGTGATCAGTTAGTTTGCTGATCATTTCAAATTCCATACGCTTCTTGTTGTTAAAAAAATATTGTTTCTAGCTATCTGTTTCCCGCGACTGCGTCCACGCAAACTTTAAGTAGTGAGATTCGTTACACGTCCTTAGTATGGGCCTATCGAAATATCCACTCTAGCTTAGTAAAATTACCTCTCAGCCAAATTTAATCTCTGTACGTCCCGCGGGTCTTCAGTTTTTGTGATACGTTACCTATAACTTTTATACGGGGAGTAAAAGACATTATACCGAAATCTTACTGATAAGTCTACATTTAATGTCTTAAATAACATCGCAATAATTATTCATCGCGGAAATTTGAGGTTACATATATTGCCATCCTCATCCCATTCTTGAGCGCGCAATGTATCGTTAAAATTGGGAAGCAGTCGTCAACAAAATGTTGACGCGCAAAACAAATCAACGTCTCGCGCCGCGATAGCCCTGTTACGTACTTTTAATTTATAATTTATTTAATTGCGAATATGAGTACAGGGCTGTTACAAAAAAAAGGAAATGTCCTTCACATTTCGTTAAAAAGCATGCAGTAATTCAAAATAAAAGAAAATTAAAATAAAATTCTTAAATGTCATGGAAAATAAACATTTGGAAAAATAATTAAAGAATTAAAAAATATTTAAAAATGTGAAACTTAAAATAATAAAACGCAAACAAATCAAATAATATTTAAGTTTTATTTCCATTGCGGTTTGATGTAAAAATATTAAAAAAAATTGTTTCTGATTTAAAATCGCATTGGAACAGATAGTAATAATGATATTATACAGTATTCAGTTCAAAAAATTGTACATTTCAAGAAAAAGACGACGAAATATTTCACCACTGGGGAGGTTAGAACCACGTACTGAACCCTTGGGATGCGTATCCGGATTTATAGTAATATGATTAATTTATAGTAATATAATAACTTTAGGTCAATTTTAATCACAGTCTCTATTTGAATCACAGTTTCCGAAGACGTTGTCAAGGATAGGGCGAAGTGGCGGAAGAAAATTCAGAAGACTGTCCTCACCACCATGTGGGACAAACAGTGAAGGAAGAGAGAGAGAGAGAGAGAGAGAGAGAGAGATGACTAGATTCAACTAACCGCGTTGTTTCCTTTGAATTTGATACAAACTTTTAATCCCAATTTCACCGCTTTTATTTCCATGCATGTCGCGATTTCTCTTCGCAAAGGTCAAATCTATCTCCATGCTAAAATTTATCAAAATCGGTTAAGCGGTTTAAGCGTGAAAACGCGACAGATTTCTTTCGCATTTAAGTAAGATTCTTTTTAAAGTTACACTTTGTCACCAGAATGAAACCTATTAAAAATGGATATGAGTTGCACTTTTGGATTTTCCAAACTATTATAATGTTATGTAACACGTAGATAAAAAATTAACTATACTGCATAATGTGTGCTACAAGAGATAAAGTAAATAAATAATTATAGCTCCAAGTGTTTCAATGCTTTTGGGTCCATGCTGAACTAATAAGAAGCCCTAAACCTATTATGAACAACTTGCACAGTAAAGTGAGGGGTATACAGCAGGGACTTGTCAGGGTGTCACTGTAAGCATCTCCTGCATGCAGGTCCCAATTCTCAGGTCGGGGAGTATAATTAGAGAGGAATTATTAATCTTGATATTTTGGCTAACTTGCTATTATTTCTTATTTTTCAAATTGTAACGTATACTCATAGATTGAGTCGTTCGCTAGATTAAACAGTTGTTACTATGTATTCTATGAGTGGGCATTCTAACATTCAAAAAACCTCAATCTTTCGGAAGGCACGTAAAACAGTGTGTCTCGATTAATGTTACTGAGTGATATTAGTCGTAGGATTGTGGGGGTTTTGGGGATGACGTCAGACGGCAGTTGGGTTTAAACAATAATACGATGCTCAAGTATACACATCAAATAAATGATTTTTATGGCCGCTACACACGTTCCGATAACAGCCACTCAATTTTCGGCTAAATGCGAGTCGGCGTATAAAGTAGGCATGACGACCAATTTTGAAAAATAGATTTAGAGTTTTCTCAAGTATCGACTATTGCCAAAAAAAAAATATTTCTGCAGAAATTAATGTTTTTATAGCAAAAAAAAAAAAAACATCGGAGAAATCGGACCAGTAGAACCGAAGAATGCTTAAGAGGCTGGAAATATGATTTTAAAATGATTTTAAAATATTAGGATTATATTACATATACTCCGATACTCCGATTTACGTTAATCACGTATAAATTATTACATGAAACTTCTATAAAACAATTAAAATAAAGTACAATTAGAAAAAAACTTATTCTTACTAAGAATAAAATCATAAATCTCAATTCAAATTGAATATGCGGGGAGAGACGTTGAATTTATTGGGCCATTACTTAATTTTACAACTGCAATCTAATTTCAGAATCGCAGTTTTAATTAGGGCCCCCTGTTCGGAACCGCCATTAGTTATTTAAGCACCTTCAGACTTTCTAACCCTCGTAACAAAAAGTAGCCTTACGACAGTTTGGCAAACCCCGCTAATTACTGCCGTTCGTTTTAATGCTAACCGTTAAATTCTCTCATTTCACACGTTGATGTCCTTAGCGAATATAAAGTAACTCCCCCACTTTTTAACCCATTAAGGGCGAGGAGCATGCATGCTTTGGCGAGAGGAAGTTTCGCTGCAGCGCCAATTTGTGCACATATGGACATGGATTATCTTGGCGATTCTGGAAGTCTCTAAATGGACTTCGAGCTCAAGTTGGTCGAAGCAGGGACAACATGTTCAAATGGGGATTTACGGCACCGATCTGAGGCCCTAGCACGCACATTTCGAACCGTTCGAATTCGAAGATTCGACTGTACTCAGGATGAAAATATTCTAGGCCCACAGGACGCAAGTCTTTATCGTGTCACGCTTTTAACCAATGCTGTTGCAACTCGCTTTGACACTAAGGACCATATAATAATGTATATTAATTTTTGTTTTTATAAGTTGTGTTTTTTTTTCTTTTTATTTGTACATATTTTAAATTCTGCCATAATACCCATCAAAACCCAGCGGCGCCCTCTTCATCCTTGGTAGGACACCGGAGGCTCGCTTACACACTCCGAACCGTGAACTTAAATATACCTACCAATTTCATTCTTATTCATTTTTTGTTTTTATGTCTTCATTTAATGTATAAATTTTCATTTGACTCTTATCTGTACTTCTGTACTTAATATATAAAGCTGAAGAGTTTGTTTGCTTGAACGCAATAATCTCAGAAGCTACTGGTTGGATTTGAAAAATTCTTTCCGTGTTAAATAGCCCATTTATCGAGGAAGGCTATATGTTATCACGTTAAATGTGTTCAACTAATTTTACGCGGTTGAAGTCGCGGGTACAGCTAGCTGCCAATATTCGGGACATTGCAAACAAATAAATGAAATATGTCATTTTATACCGCAGAAATCATAGAATTTGAATTTTTCATGGTGTACGGTATTTTTCTAGTCTAGCCCTTGCATTTGATATCAGTTTGGCTATGGCCATGGGCTATTTTGGATTCGGTCATTTTGGATTTACAAAGATATAACGATATATTAAATTCAAATGTCACCATCAAAACTAAAGATGCTAACCAAATATTATACCGGAGCCAGACATAGCTCAAAGTGTTTGTATATTTTTGGTCTTGAAGCCTGCAAAGTTCTACGAAACTTTGTGAAGTTACACAAACTCCCCGGCCAGACTACATGATCATTGAAATGATCATTCAAATGAAGCTGTGTCTGGCTCCGGCATTACATCAGTGGTATCAGTAGGTAGGTATGTAAACTGTAGAATCTAGACTGTAGAAAACAACGTCTAAATGTGTCCAGTTGTGAGTTACGGAGATAACGAAATCCGGCGTGTCAGCGCGTCGCATGCAGCCTCATAAAATTCTCGAGACAGCCTCGCAGCTCACGCCTGGATTTCCAGCTGTCAAGACCAAAAATACTTCCAGAACTACGCTTTTTAACACCTGAAAATTCAGTTGCATTTCGTATATACTGAACCTTATAAAGAGTGGCCTAGAGCGTGCCGTAACACGCTTATATAGAAAGGTTCCGTATCCGATATGCGATAAAAGTATTTGTTAAATAACTTCAAAAGTGGTTGTCTAATGTCGCTCAGAATAATTTCTCTAGTGAGTTTTTAGTATGTTCTATCAAAATGGAAAGTTTCAAGACTCTACATCTAATAGTTTGAAAATGCTAAGGAGGGGAACCACCTTGCGGGCCGACAGACGGACGGACGGACAGAACAAAACTATCAGGGTTCCTTGTAGGTCTACGGAACCCTATAAAGTATATAATATCTTTTGAATTTGGATTTAGTATGCATACAATGATTCTACGACAAGCTTAAAACTTTGGAGCGAAAAAAAAGTTGTTTTAGAATTTTAGACATACAAATGTAAGAAAAAAGTTATAAATTGTATATTTATGAAAGAGCTTGACAAGAATTATAAAATAATATAATATATAAAAAATAATAAAAGTAAAAAATTAAAAGTCGAACAAAAACATCGACATCAAATTGTCCACGCGAGAGGCACCTGCTATCAAATAAAAAAAGAACCATCAAAATCGATTGAGCCACTATAAAGTATTGAGGAAACAAAACAAATAGTCGAATTGAGAGCCTACTCCTTCTTTGAAGTCGGTTGAAAAAAATAGTCGAATGTTTTAAATAATTCAATACAATACTTGGCGTACATATTGGCTTTTATCATAATTGCACTTGAACCTACGTCATCTCGTTCAAAAATCGTCTGGTAGCGAATGAATGAATGGAACACTGTCCATTTTCTAATGATTCCTTTGTTCGTTCAACAAAGAGTAGCGTATACTCACCGCTAAATATAATAATCGTTGTTCCTAAACAGAAAGCTGTTGTAAGAGCTCTGCGGACCTCAAAACAACGCTGTAACATGTGTTGCTAATTACGATTGTAATTGCGGCTGTATACCCCACACTTGCACGTGCTTAAATTATAATGCGCAATAGGATTATATGAATATATGATGGCGAAGGGTGTTTGTTATGTCCATTTCGGTGCAGCCTGGTTTAGCTCGCAAGCTGCAACGATGATGTTAACTTTATTTGTATAATATCCAGTGTGTAGCCAAATTAATGGGGTGGTTTGGGCTTCATTTAGAAATGTGCTTTTTTCCGTCTGTCTTGAAATACAAGTGTGTTATATAAAGACTTTGGCTTCATCTTTACAGAAAGTTCCAACAGTGACGTCCAATTTAATATTAAGTGCTAATAAACTCTTATGGTTGATAGAATAGAGTGGCCATTTGGTGTCTGATACAGATTTTCCTCCAAGGAAAAGACGCTTAAAAGATGACTTGTGTGTTATATGTGAATAGTGTATTTATAACGTACTAGCTGTGCTCGCTACTTCGTCCGCGTAAAATTAGTTGACGACAGTTTCACTAAACATTTTTAGTTTTTATTTTCTATTCTGACTAACATTCGCACGCCATTGTATGGAATAATCATTGCAATTTAGCAAAAAAAGCTTATAATTTGGTTTGATTTTTCACTCAAGGCAAAACTAGAAAATAAAATAGTTTCCCACAACTGTACTTGAATGTATCGTGTGTTGTGTTTTTTTTAACAATTAAATCGATAGATTTTGTTAAAAAAAACTCAACACACGGCGCGGAGAGTACGAAGGGTGATAAACGGTGGGGGAGACGAACCCAGTATACGACCCTCTGTACAATTTGATTTGGACCGTCAGCCTATTACGTCAGTTTGATATAAAAGATAGAATAACCGCCTAATGTAAGACATTTTTACAAAAACATTTATAACAATTTCTATCTCGATCTATACGAAAATATAAAGCTGAAGTTTGTTTGTTTACTTGAACGCGCTAATATCAGGAACTGCTGGTCCGATCTAAAATATTCCTTCAGTGTTAGATAGCCCATTTATCGAAGAAGGCTATAGACTGTATATTTCATTGTTTCTAGCGTTATCTCGGTTAAATACTAGGATCCACTTAGATTGCATAGGATGTGGCTGTTGGGCGAGTTAGGATAACTGATTGCCATCTGGCGTCATCCTCGGAACATCCACGATCTCCACAACCTTACGACTATCACAAAGTGACATAACCTGGTGCCACTATTTTACGTGCCTTCCGAAGAACGGGGGAAGTCCTATATCCATTATCAACCTGTGCTAGAATCGGTCACCCATCCATGTTCCGTTCGCAGCAAGGCAACTTAACCTTGCGGTCGACTCAAATGCTGACTTGATTAGACCAGACCTCATATACTATAGGATATGTATCATCACGCTAAATTTGAACATTTTTATTAACTAATTTTGCGCGGACGAAATCGCGGGCACAGCTAGTCATTAATAAAGGAATAAATATATCAAAAGTGCAGATTCTGATAACGAACAAAAACATACAAAATTTAAACAAAAGGTGTGACAGCAAGGCCGTTGTCTATTTTTCATGTCGGTTAATCTATATATGTAAAAGCCATAGATCACCTTACATGACATCTCGAAAACCACGGGACTTAAAATAATGAACTTTGACTAGGAGGTAGTTAATAGTTAGCAGACATCCGTTAAGAAACATTACTCCATAGGGCTACATTGAAGAGGTCTAAAGTCTCTCGCAATTTTACTTGGACGAAATCGCACACTCACAGAAACAACCACAGACCGGCAACGCATCCGCTCATTTGCCTGTTGTGACATAATAATTATAAAACTTTAACAAAAAAAAAATCAACTTCTAATGGACTAAACTGGAATATGACCACACGGAAGCACCAGCTTTGAAAAAAAAAGAAACATCAAAATCGATTCACCCAGTCGAAAGTTCTGAAGTGACAAACATAAAAAACAAGTACAGTCGAATCAATAACCTCCTTCGTTTTTGAAGTCGGTTGAAAAATAACCTGAGAATCATAAGAATAAAAACTTGCCAGGACTTATTAGATAACTATTCTCATTGTCAGTGAAAAGGGTTAGGTCTCTATAGATAAGGACAGACGGACAACGTCTTTGCCAGATGCTAATCTTATTTTCCCGGACCCTTCTTATCTGCCGAAATTCAATACTAAGTGACACTCGCTTCGGGATCCAATCCAGATTATGGAATCATAACTTAGTTGCGCATAGATCTGGCTGGATTTATATTTTCATGTATTAATAACTTGGTCTTTAAGAAGTTAAGACTTGCAGGGTTTCATACAAATCTAATCTAATGCCGAAGCCAGACATAGCTTCATTTGAATGATCAAGTCATGTGGCCGGGGACTTCGTGTAACTTCACAAAGTTTTGTAGAACTTTGTAAACTTCAAGGAAAAAATGTACAAACACTTTGAGCTATGTCTGGATCCGGCATAAGAAGAAGATATTTCCAAGTAATAGTCGTGGGATTTTTTTAGGACCTTCGACTCGGGATTACATACAAAATCTAATTACCAATAATTTCTATTTACACTTTTTTAATATTATAAGTTACCTGGTGAAGTACACGTGTAAATGAATTATATATCATCAAGTGCCTATTTCGAAATGACGGGAAGTTTGGCGCTCAGTTGGTGAAATCTATTACAATCCTGAGCAATTCGTTTTATTTGGTAATATTTAAGGCCAGTTCACTCTCACATCCGCTATATACCCAGAGCACGTTTTCCGTGAATTTTACCTATATTGATACCACATTTGCTAGAATCCAGATTTACAGGTGCACCGAAATCTTTAACCTTAGCCCATTTTTTGAGGTAAACAGTTTATATTTCGCGAAAAATGTGTGTAGGATACTGTGTCTGTATTTATGCATTCGAGGCGTGTGGGTGATGTATCGTAAACTACTGCAGAAATGTTTCTTCCTAGCGTCTGATATGAAACATCAATTTGCACGCATCCGGTTGATCTAATTCGTCTTGAATATTTGCTTACAAGCAATTTATGTAATTGAGAATTTATTAATATTAATTGGTTATGTTATCTCCTAGGGGGTGGATTTTCCTTTATCTGTCCGATAACTGATCAATCATTGCCCGGCGCGCTGATCGATCTACCAACACTATATCAGGTTTATTGGCTACAATACACCTGTCAGTGATAAAAGATCGATACCAGTGGAGCAAGACATGGCCACTTTCTAACAGCTAGGATTGTAGCTGTAGTTAGGGGCCTCCTTATCAATAAGACTATATTTAATGTCTATCATTTATTTAATACACTTATTCTGAATACATTTTTAAATACTAGTATAAAAATAAAAACATTTAAAAATATATAAAAAATAGATGACCCGCCGGCAGTGGCAAGATCTCAATCCACCGGTGGTTAGGGGTCCAGAGAGAGAGGAACCTCCTCACTATAAGTACCGTCTCAAGCAATACCGCCTTTTGTATCCGACTTTTGATAAAAACATTAATAATAATAATTATAATTATTAAGGTTTTTTATAAGTTTGATTTCTCAGGTAAGCAACCTGTTTTTTTGGAATATCACGTGTTATTACCAAATGCTATACCGTCACTCATTGACAGAATCTGTATTATCTGCGTCCAGTTGCAAGAATTTTCTAACTATTCGGCGTGTATTGAGTATGGGTGTTTATTGTAATCGTAAATATGTATGTAACTTTGCTCAGACCTAGTATAGTAAGTCTCCAGAAAATATGGTTATGTATTATGCCGGTAGCTGATATAAGTGTAGATAATTCTTCTTCTTTCAGCCCGCTGACGTCCACTGGACATAGGCCTCCTCCATAGACTTCCACAAAGATCGTGTCTTGCGCGACTGACTGAGTGTAGATAATATTGTTACTTAACTGTTAGGACGCGTGTTGCGTCCTCGTGGACAAGACTAAACGGAACGATTTATTAAGCGTTCTAGTTAATTGTAATGTTTTTATTTTACTACATTTAGTTTTAACACTTTTTGTGATATATTTGGGTATAAAATGCTTGAATAAAAAAACTTCGTCATTATATTATTATTATTAATTCATTTTCTTTACCCTTCGCAACTCTTCTGGTACTTGAGTGCATTTCTTAACGTTTTTGGCTATTGTGTTTTGGAGGTTGTTTGTATTAGGAAGTGCTACATAGTGGCCTCCGTGGCGCAATCGGCTAGCGCGTTCGGCTGTTAACCGAAAGGTTGGTGGTTCGAGCCCACCCGGGGGCGTTTATTTTATTTTGTATACACTATGTTGTATAGCTTTCAATATGTTCCATTTTTAAGGTTCCGTAGTACTACGAGGAACCCTTATAATTTCGCTCAGTCCGTCCGTTCGTCCGTCCGTCTGTTTGCCCAAACTAATTTCTACCATTGTGAACATAAATGCATGAAATTTGGTACAGTTATGTGATGCGTATAGATTTTATTTTTGGCGTCTTAAAACAATAATAATTATAAATTTTAAGGGTGGAAATCATGCATGTGAAGTGGAGCTGAATTTTTTTTTTTCATTCAAATCCATCGCGTGGGGTATCACTGGATAGCTCTTTTAAAATAAAGGGGAGGTTTTTTACACAGTTTTTTGTGTTATAGGTAACAATCTCGAGTAATTTCCCTTCAAAGTGTTTTGTAAGATGTTCCCCCCCACCTGGCATTTCTAAAGTAAAAGATGTAGAAACTTGACATTTTCCATGTGGATTGGACCTCGGAGATGGACATAGGACTATAGATATACATATTTTATGTCGCATAAATAAAATTTGAAAGGATTGAAATAGGGGTTGAAAGTTTGTATGAATAAGGAGAAAAATTATTTATCATATATGTTTTTTCTATGTTTTTAACTACCTGATTTTTAAATTATTGTAACATTTTATTTTTTAATGGTAATGAAATTTAAATACAGTGCAATCGGCTTATTTTTTTTTTAAATTCAATTTTGACCTTGTTTACAGTTAATATTATGCATGTCGTGTTTGCTTTTAAATGATTTTTAGATAGATATTAAGAAAATTATTTGTGAATTGTGTAACTTTTATGAATTTTGTGTAAAATCGCTAGCAGACCAATAAATAAAAAAAAAGACGCGGAGTAAGTCGCAGGTAGTAGCTAGCAAAAAAAAAAAAATAACTGAATTAGCCCAAAAATTTACAAGAGGAACAAGGTCCATACAAAAAATATCGGACGAATGTACACGGCCTTAATACTAAATTGCTGCAATACCCTCCATGGGATGGTTGAAAGCTTTAATACTAAAGCCATAAAGGGATGAAAAAAAATTATTGTGCAAAAAATTTGATTAATTAAGGACCTGTTACACAGCTTGCTGGCAAACTAACGAACTTATTTTTATTGAATAGTCTCGCGGAATCGTACAGGATCTTACGGATTACAGTTCGTCCTTTCTGCCGATGTGCTCTTGAGGTAAATTTACTTGATATGCAATAATTAAAATATTAAAGTTTGTTTGTTTGTTTACTTGAACGTGCTAATCTCAGGAACTACTTTTCCGATTTGAAAATTTCTTTCAGTGTTATAAAACCCAATTATCGAGGAACCCTTTAGGATATATATCATCACGCTTTCATGCGGATGACGTCACGGGCACAGCTACTTTTAAAAATATTTTTTTTCAAAAATATAGGTAGATTATAGATACCATAACACTCATTTTCAATTTTTATAAACTAACTACAGAATCCTTTATTGACAGATTCAGGGTTTTTGGAGTATGATTTGTGCTATTTATGAATTGAAAATTTCAAAAAAATATTTTTAACATAATATGTATGATCATTTATTGAAAATCCTATAAGCCATAACAAAGATTGCCCTGCAGTTATCCAAGCAACCAAATAAATAGACCAAGAAAACGTGTTAAAAGTGAACCTTTTTCAGTCAGCATATAAAACATTATAACACAATTTTTAATAATTATTATAGTTTGTTTAAATTATATAAAGATAATGCAGAATTGCACGACTATGCAATTTTGAAGGAATTTCTTACCTCGCACAACATCTCTATGAAACCAGTTGCCAACTCTGGTGTTCCTAAACTGATAAGACTTAGAGACATTTAAGATAAAGGCATACCTATTTCTTAAAGACTGGCAAACCCTTCTAATAGTTCAAAGGCACCGATGGACGGCTGTTTTGTTTCTTATCATACAAAATAACATTAAATTCGAAATTTAAAAAACCCTCGATACTCCACTGGGTATGTTCGTTGAATTCAGTAAACTAATCTCTTACGCCATTACCCCCCCCACCCCCCCCCCCCCCCCCCCCACCGACGCCCATGGACAACTGCAACACCAGAGGGCTCGCAGATGCGTTGCTGGCCTTTGAGAAATGAGTATGCTCTTGTCTTGAAGATCCCTAAGTCGTATCCGTTCGGAAATACCGGTCGCTGGCAACTGATCGAGATAGTTATCTGGAACCCGATTAAATCGAAACTATAACTTTTTAATACTGTCACTACCGCTAATTAGTTTAAACTCGAGCACGTGACCTAGTATAGTACACTACAGTTCCTAGAAAACTGACTGAGTCATGGCAAAGTGCAAACTTTATAAAAACTTTAAGCATAACCAAAGTCCCCATTTTGCAAATATTTGTACAATACTTTACGCAGCTACAAAGTCCCCGTTATCAAACAAGTGTTCATTTAAATGAACATTTGTGGAGCACCGGCTTAACAAAGTGATAATTAATATATTGAATTGTCTGTCATACAACTGGTTGTCACAGATTAAACATTACATTATAACACATTAGGTGATAGTTTTGATACAGACTTAATCAAATACGTAATGTGCATTAATAGCCATAATTGTGAGAGTCCTGCTTTATACCAATTTTGTGCATAATATGTAAGCCTATAACAAAAAGGATATTTTTAACAAGCACGTTAAAGAAATGAAATGAAATGAAAATAATTTGAAAACAATTAAATCTTTAAAAATACAACAAACAGCTAACAAATAATATATTAAAAATTTAGCAAAAAATAAAAATAAAAAAATCGCATGTTGACTGCCTGTAGCAGTTTTAAGGATGGGTACAACAACTCAGCATTTATGCAATGTCTTATGTGCAAAACACATAAAACATTACGCTGATTTTCAGCTGTGACCCAAGTAAATGAATTTAACGTTCTTATTAAAGATATCGATTCGGATATATATTCTCGTATAAGATAAGAATTGTAGTTTAGAGCCCAAGCCCATATTGCATAAGGGAGAAATTTAAATATTGTAGGAGGTAAAAATCGTTACGCCTTATAATAAAATTGCTATTCTAAAGACAAAGATTTAATAAGGCCTCTGAAGTATTATAATGCGTGAACAGAATTTACTACACTTTCAGATAGGATAAAAATAATTTAAATTATATAGAATAAACATATAGATTTCAGAGAAAACAATATACCCATGAAGAATAGTAGAAAAAGAATAATATAAGAAAAAAAGATACGGAGTCCTTGTATATAAGAGTCTCGAGATGCTCTAGGACACTTTGTTATAAGAAAATTAAAAAAAAATATATGTTATTTATAGTTCTTAATTATAAAGTTTTGATTTACAACTTACATATAAATATACTTTAATTATAATCTATATTATTATTAATATTACAGCACGATCTACTCAAGAGTATTAAATATAGCTGTAAAATATTCAATTCCTTCATATAAATGAAAACGTACCCAGAAAATGTTAATTATAATATTCTTATTCACACATATTTTAATTTAAAAATTCACTTAAAGATTAAATTAAATATGAATATATTATAATTTTGCCATTAGTCATTCTGCCGAGAATCGATAAGCAGGGTAAGTTGTGATGTATATGAGTACGTTGTTAAATTGGGTGCCATTAAATAAAATGCGGTTGCATTGCACCAAACAGTGAATTACTGGTTCACCGCTGCAGGCGATGGTTGTATGAATAAAGTCATGACACGTTTACAGACAATGACTACGTATAATTTTACTCTTGCTTACGAATATTTTACCTAAAAGAATTCGACAGCTCCAAAGAAAATTATTTATTATTATTCTAATTTTTATTTATGTACCCAAAACTATATACAGAAAAATACACAATATAGAGAGGAATTAAACAATAAAAACTTATATCTAAAAGAGACCTTTTCCAGCTTTCCTGGAGTGTAGGATAAATAGTATTAAATACAAAGTGGTGCAGTAACATACTATCGTATGTTTTAATTGGAAACTTTCCAGGAGAACGCTTCAAAGATGTTTTCTTTTACAAAACTAATGAATTCGCACTTATCGTTCTGAAATGTTCACTATGGACAAGTAATGCGACACCACAATATGTAGTCTGATTGAATAACTATTTATTTATAGTTTTTTAAAGTTAAAATTACGATATTTTACTTCGAATATGCAAGTAGTTAGGTAAAGGATGGTTTTAATTACACGTCCGGCGGAACCTCCTTGAATAAGGCCCAGCCACAACTGGTTGAACGTAGCATAATCTATACTAATATGTAAAGCTGAAGAGTTTGTTCGTTTACTTGAACGCGATCATCTCAGGAACTACTGGCCCGATTTGAAAAATTCTGTCAGCGTTAGAAAGCCTATTTATCGAGGAAGGCTAGAGGCTAAATATCATCATGCTAAAATTGTATCTATTTTTTTTTTCTTATTTTACACGGACAAAGTCGCGGGCACAACTAGTTTAAAATATATTCGTCACTACACTTACCGCAACATGGTGTGCTTCTGACATTGGTCCGAATTTATTTACCCGAATTAAATAAAAACCTATGTTCTTTTAGTTAAATTAAGTTCAACACCTAGCTGTCTTTAATTATGAGTCTTAAAAAAATACTGCCAGATGAAATAGATATTCCTAGTTAAAGTAATACGAAGTTTTTATTAAATCTGCAATATTATTAGTATAAGTATTATTTAGGTAAAGTTATTATTATTACTAAAAAAAGACAATATTTAAGAGAACTTCGGGCTAAAACAAGCAGATTTCTATCACAATATTTATTTCATACAAATGTGGCAATGCCCTTACAGTTGTCTGAAAGCGAAATGTAAATAAAGTTAATTATTGCTGGTTAAGTGATTTCAGATGCACGGAAATGTATTTCACGGGACTCGTGTACCTTTGTTTCTACAGCTTTAACTGTTTGCCAATCATTTCTGTACATTATCAATATTGTACTTGCCGATGCTTCCAAATTTGTCCTTCTAGGCGAATATGAATATCTGTCACCGAAGTTCGACCAGTTGGCGATCTATAGTAGCATAAATAATGACAAGGCCACATATTTGCGATTTGAATATGGTTTTATAAAGATAAACAAAAAAAAGTTTTTGTTATTAAATTTAGGCACAATTTAGACACGAGGAGGTTGAGGCCTAATCAGTGCTCGGTAACGCCGAATGCTTCATCCGATCGTACATCTCTATCGCTTGTTCAGCGCTTTCGCTTTCAAGGTCAGCTCAGGCGGAAAACCAAACAAACCAGTACCATAAACCAGTACGATCTGTTGAAAATATGAAAGTCAAACCAATATTAATATTTAACGTAACCTCATTCAAAAATCATATTATTTATTTTGTAAAAGATTATTTGAAACATGAAAATGTTAGGGAATAATTGTTATAATCATATCTTTAATTAAGAAATGGTGTTAATAAAAGCAATAGCTTAATAATTGTCGTGCTCTTATCCTAGGGCGCGAGAAACCCTTGTAAACTTAGCTTAGCTATGCCGAACCTGTTATCACTAGAATATCATATAAAAATAACACATATATATCGTCATTATATATAAGGGTTTAAAACGTGACCAAATAAAGCAAAAGTAGACTATTGCATCGAGCGCAAAGTCAGTCATTAATGAACGTGTATTATGTTGGTGTTCGAGCGAAAGCGAGGGCGCTAAATTAACACGAGTGCACGAGTGTTAATTACTCACTTCAGTAAGGTGCGTAATATACTTTTCCTTAAACTACATCCATGTGTATATAGCATATCGTTTTTTTGATCTATTATACAATCCTTATATATAGGACTACGCTTTATGTCTGTCGCTATGACTCTATTTTTTGAGGAATAAATTTATCCTCTTTTTATTTTTTATCGTAAAGCACATTCTATCAGCTACACACGTATCGATAAATCGTTGCGATAGAACCTTGCAGTTAAATTGTTGCGATAAAACTGTGCAGTTAAATCGCAGGAAACTAGGTTCCGTGAAAAACTGTGGAAATGAGCGATCGCCATCCAAACAACGATAATACTGTGCAGTTTAATCAACAACGATTTTTCAAACACACTTATCAATAAAACTGCGAAGTTAAAACTGCACAGTTCAATCGCAACAATTTATCGATACGTGTGTCGCGGCTATTAAGCTTCGAATTACGAAGGGTGCAAAAGAAATTTCAATGCGGCTTAAAAAATGTGAGATATCTTAAATTTGGTGCTTTATCTCTTGCAGGGATAGTAATAAATTATAAGGACGATACGTTACGTTTTATCTAAAGGAAATTGTAAAATAAGACACTCTTGGGACTTTTGTGGCACTCAGTGTAAACACACTCGGCGCGGGAGAGAAAAGTTTGCGAAAAAATAAATTTTCTTTAACGCGAACCTCGTGCGAAGTTTAGAATTTACTTAATCTTTTTAATGTTAATTTAATCTTATAATATGTGAATGGTATTTCGGAAATCAGCCACATTTTTTAACGTAGTTAGTGTAGAATTAAATACTTCTAGTAATTTTAGACTATTAAGGGAAACTTCCTGAAAGTCACTCATTAAAAAAAAACAGTATTAAAACAGCATTCTTTCATGTAAACTTAAAAATTAAGTTCATGAGTTAACAAAGTTTTTTGTACATAAATTACTTGAAACTGTTTTTTTATTTGTTTATATTTTTTATATTTAACGATTAAAAATTCACAAATGTTTTCACAGTTTTCAATATAACTGATAGCGTATTTCATTTAATACTTTGATCTCGCAGCGCCATCTATATCTTACAGCAAATTTCACTTCAGTAGTTTTCCCACCCTTAACAGCGCCATCTATCAGTTAAGTCAAATACTTTTCAGACGCTACGGTACCTAGAACCTTCCCAACTTTGTAGTTTTGCCTCATTTTGCTAGATGGCGCTGTGTCAACAAAAAACATTTTAATGGGTTAATAGCAACAATACAAATGATATTGTTAAATTATTATTTAATTTAACATATATTCTCAAGTCTTAATTTGAGCTTAGACTCATAGAATGCGCTATTGGCGATAAAATAAATATTTAATAAAGTTTACTAGTTCCAAAATAAAGGTTTTTTGTATTTCTCATCACTTATTATTTTAAAATATGTTTTTAAATTTAATAACAAATAGAAGCAAGTTTTTTAAATTTGCGTAGGAAATTTGCGTAAAAAAATGCTGTTCGATGGATATAACTGGAGTTGAAACAAGAATATTAGATATACCTAAAAAGCATTCCTTGTCCAAAATCAAAATTAAAAGCAGAGTCGTGGGATGTTTTTGTATTATACAGAGACACGTGCATGACCCCCGTATACCATCCGTGACAGTAGTATCCACATCCTTTTTTCCTTTCCTTATACCTTTGATACGCTATAAACGTATATGTAAAATAACTTCAAAAGTTGTAGTCCGATTTCGTTCAAACTAATTTTCCTAATGAGTTTTGAGCATGTTCTATCAACATGGAAAATTTCAAGTCTCTACGTCTGATAGTTTGAAAATGTTAGGGGGAGGGGCCACCTTACGGGCAGACAGACGGAAGGATGGACAGAGCGAAATTAGGGTTCCTTGTACTACTGCGGAACCTGTTTATGAAACACTAGCTGTGCCCGCGACTGTCCGCGTAAAATTGGGTAAAAAAAATAGATTCGATTTTAGCTTGATAACCTATAGGCTTTATTCAGTAAAAACAGTATTTTTCTCTTGTTATTATAACATTGTAATCCCTACTTTCAATCTTCAAACATCAAGTTCAAATCACAACTGCAAAGTCAAACATGGAACAATAACGGGAAAATTTAAGTGTATGGGAATAATAATTAATATATACAGGACTATATTTATTACCTCATAAATTTAGTACCTGACACACATAGGTATTTTCTTTGGTACCCGTTTTAAAATGAGGTGTTTGGCTAGTTATATTTAGTGACACTCAATCCGCTAATGAATGCTAAAAACAGATATCATAAGATGTTTAGAACATGTAAATCTATGCTATTATTTTTAAAGGTCATGTCAAGGACAATAAAATTAGTATAATTTTTAACAAGCGAGGTGTCTGCAGATAACATAATTTTAAGGTATAATACCTTAAAATTATGTCGATATCTCCCACGTGGTAACCCCTAATTTCCAAATTTAAAGTAGAGCGCTATAAACAACTAAATCGTAATATAACAGTCACTTTTCAATTTATTATTGTTGTGGGAAAGGCACACCAAGGTGGAAGGCTTTTCGGCGAGGAATAAACGGTGGGAGCGAAGGTCGATATATGCTCAACCACCGCAAAGGAAGATCTTCGTGTCCGGGCTGGTTGGAGTCACCCGGGGCGACCGCGCCTCGCTGACAGTTGTTAGTCGGAAGGTCTATATATAGTGAGTGTAAGTAGAAACTTCGCTTGCGTGAGTAACTGCGGTCGTCATCCGTACAGCGCTTTAATTATTCATTAAAATCCGAGAAAGGTTCTTATGACGAGAAAATAGAATTAGAGTTCTTCACGTTCTTAGCTGCTTATAAAATAACTGAATTGGATACAGAATTTTGAAGCCGGAATTATTCGAAAATGGTGTCCATTATAAAAAAAACGCATATTAAACCTAAAAAGGAAAACTATTATTATTTTAGAAGGCCAAAAATAAAATTTACACGCAGTACATAACTGTACAAAATTTCATCAATTTCTTTTCATAATAGTAGAAGTTAAACACGGTCGGACAGACGAACGGACGGACAGAGCCAATAAGGGTTCCTTGTAGGACTACGGACCCTAAAAATCAGGAATATATCTTCTATTAAAATCGTATTCGTACAAAAGGCTATCATAAACACGTCATGCGGAATTGACTTAAACCACTGACCCATCAAATTTTACGATTCGCCGATCTTAGGAAAACGGCTTCGGACTCAGATTAGGTTTATCGTATAAGCTCACTCTAAAATCGATCTCTTACATCCCTACTAATAGCGTTATGACCACGATTCAGTTATCCGCTTAAATTGCAGAGGATGTGGGGCGAGCTAAGATGGCCGACTGCCGTCTGACGTCATCGCCGGAACCCCTACAAATTATACGACCTCACGACTAATATGAATATACAAACTCAGAGATATTGTCAAGGTCTTTTGTTTTACGTACTTTCCGAAACAAGGAGAAAGTCGGATATTTGAAAACCGGTTACAATGGGTTACCCATCTATTAACCGGCCGCGGTAAGTACTAAAGAAGACTGAGCCGATTTCGACAGGACTTTTATAAACTGAAAGCAAATGTTACAAGGAATAATCATTGGTTGTTTTAATTTTTAGAAAAACAGTTATGGTTCCACAGGAGATTATAAAAGGTGAAAACCTTTCCTCAAAATTTAACATAATCACTGTACTCAAGCGAAGTCGTGGGATTCAGCTACCTATATATAATATTATAGTGAAAGGATTTTCCTTCCTAATTCAGAAAGTGTGTTCACCCTCTCATAAAGCTTCACGCTCTATCGATTGGTTATCCGGGATAGGGCGAAGTGGCGGAAGAAAGTTCGGAAGGCTGACCCCACCACCATGTGGGACAAACAGTAAAGGAGGAGAGAGAGAGTTTAAAATAAATAGACACAAGTATAATATTAAAAAATAACACAAGCATTATAATAATACTTAACTGTTAGCTTAAATTAAAGCAGAGTATATGTCGTGACTTATGTAATTACAATAAAAGTATGTGCTATACTATATGTCAAGTAATATAATATACAATTATGGTTGGAGGAAAATAATATAGTATGTATGATGTGAAAAGCAAAAACGTATTCGCAACATATATAAGGAAATGACATAACGTTAATTCTATTGAATGCAAATATTTGGAATGCTATTAGCGCTTGAATTAATCGGTAAAATCAACTTTATGTAAGCATATTTAATATAAGCTCGTTGTTATCCACAGCTTTACTCGCCTTTACAAAACTCTATGTTAGGGGAGCCCAAGAGGGCTTTGCGCAATACTCGATCGCCTTGGAAAACCATATAGGGAGAATCCTTGCATCCTATAATGTAAACTCTGAACAGAAAAAGGTTATGCTAAACCTTTTTCTGCCGTTTTTGCACCAAATCTACGTTATCCAATAGATCCCCACAACGCTTTTCTAGTGACTACAAATTTAGCAACACGGGCTCCCTATTACTATGTTCTGTTGTAAACCTCTGACAACGTGTGCGCAAAATGGCAAGATCTTTTTTATAGTTAAAGTTTAAATGCACAAGTGACAAACTTACAATCGCACATAAAAATATTATAAACACAGTAAGGGACTGGGAAGTGAAGTCTCTTATAAATTAGATATTTAACTATTGCTAAAAGTCACTGAAATAGTCAAATAATCCTGTTTAAAATGTTTTAATGTTTTCTGCCAAAAAGGTCAAGGTAGTTTATCAACAAATGATAAAACGAGCTGTAAGGAAGTAATCGTCAGTTTTAATTCCAACGATGGTAATTGTATGAAGTGGAAAATTAGTTTTAAAGTATTTAACCAGTGCAGTTCTTACAAGTACGGCCAACCGATATTGAAAATAATACAGACTATTTTTCTTTTTTTATTTCTATGATGTAGGGTGACAATGATGGGAAGACAAAACCTGACAGTTCCGTAGACCATTTCTAACAATAATAATTAACAATACGAGCATGAGTAGATATAGTAAGCATTAAAGTTAAGTAAAAGAAGTACAATGAAGAAGATATAGATGTCTTGTAGTAGTACAAAAGGGCACGTTGAAATCCCTGAAGTAGGTTCACCTGTATGTCTTTTGATACGCCCTCTGTTGAAATAAGCTTAGCCATTTAATCCGAAGTTATAAATGAATTCTAAACATACGTAAAGTTGTTTCTTGTATGCTTGTAAAAAATACTACCTAATATTCTTATAAAGCGCAATCGTCAGGCATCAGCTATTAAGCATCTTTTCATAAACTTAATTGCACTGATGTTTTCCAAATTTTTTAATATTATCTAAGCCACTGGGATAAGCGTGTACATTACCGTCAGACAACACTTGCTTAATTAAAAAAAAATGCAAACATGAATTTTTTTTACATTTTTAATATACCTAGAGAAATATATAATTCTTATATGCTTCAATTAACGGATATTACGTGTCGTTTGGACAAAATATTGATTCTTTATTTTAATTTCCTTATGAATATTATTAGTTAATAAAAGTATGTATCATATGGAGTCAATTTAATAGAACCAATTATCTATACATTAAAATAATATTATATATGCACTTAAATATTCACATTAATAAAAAAATCTGCTTAATTACTAAGACATGTTAGATATACTGAGGTGTACAAATTAATTCGCGCGCGTCGTCACGCAAAAGAATAACTTTGTCATAGCTGCCCATATACTCGCATCGTTCTTTTATTAATGAAAGAGATTAACCGTTAAACGCTAAAATCTCCACTTTTGAAACAGGGAAATCGTACTCTACATAACTTGTCATTGTACACAGCTGTACTTATGTTCCAATTAAAACTTCCCGCAAATGCTGTTTCCATATCAGGATTCTGATATTTTCAAAAACGTGTCAATTAATTAATTTGTATTAAACTCGAAACAATACAAACTGGACATCATCGGCAGATGCCCAAGTACGACATCCACTTATTATTATAAATTTCTTTTTTTAGAGCCATCTTTTTTGAAAACGGACAGAATCAATTTGTACAACCGATATAATTAAAATACACACTTGGGGGCCATGAAATTGCACATAAGGACATTCTTTTGTAAAACATTTTTTTTTTACTTAAAAAAATACATACATTTTTTAATACGAGATTAAAGGTCATTTCAATACTTATCCGGTGACTGATCCTTAAACTCTATCAATATTTGAAAAAA
>JANCMC010004801.1:5824879-5907769 GCA_024363005.1 Charaxes varanes
TTTTTAATACGAGATTAAAGGTCATTTCAATACTTATCCGGTGACTGATCCTTAAACTCTATCAATATTTGAAAAAAAAATATTTTTTTTAATAAAAAAAATATTAAAAAAGAAATATGCGCTCATGTGCAATTTCATTGCACCCGAGTGTATTTCAAAGGAATTGTTCGTGTATCGCATGTTCAATAAACACTTAAACATAGCCTAACTAGAATTATTATTTTCAAATTTCCTTATTAATTTAATAAAAACATTGTATTAAAAAAGACACTTCTTTAAAATTCTTGCTACAATTGTATATAAGATTTTTAAGCTATTATGTAAAACAAATTATACAGGGTATATAAAAGGTGCCTAATTAACAGCATATTTTTTTGCAAATTTGATAAAGTGCACATTTGAATTAAAAGAAAATGCAACAAATATGCATTTATTTTTGTGGTATTATACATTTTATACCTTACTAAGTCATAATTATACTAATAAAATAATAAAAATACAATCATGACTAATTAATTAAAAGCAATGACATTTATTTGATACAATACATACTGAAGGGGAGGTTGTAATATTCTTGTGTTCAAGTTTTAAATTTGTCACTTGATTAAAAATAAGACTGAAAACGGCTGGAAAACAATATTTTTAATTATTTTATGTGTTTTAAACCTCTTTAATTGTATATAGTAACTAAATTTTCTTAATTAGGTAACCGATGCTTTTCACTAATCGCTATTATCGCTTAAAACTATATCTTAACGCTTATATAATAAAAATTAGAACATTTTTAATTGCTTCGATACTGTTTTACAAGATAAGGAAGGCGCATGGCTAGTGTTAGAGTCAATTCACAATTCCAAATCACACTTAGATCTTCTAACGGTTATTCAGTCTTAACTCAACCTTGACTAGGCTCAATTGACCAAGGATTCATGGACTTGCATAGAAATTTTATACCATGTTTTTTTTAATTTGAAAAAAAATTTCTTGAAGTCCGAGGAAGGTTCTTATGAAAAGAATTAGGAAGAGGTGGAAACCCATAAGGCAAAAATCCTCGGGATGCCGAGGTCCCTGCGAGAAGCCGTGAAGAAGCCCCAGGGGATTCTCGACTTCTGGCAGGAGTTGGGCTGGATGGAGTAAAGGCCAACCAGACCCCCCTCCCCCTCACGCACAATGGTCGCCCTACTTCGACTGAGTGCGGAAAAGCAGCCCGCGTAGAAGAAAAAAAAAGAAGAGAATTAATTAGGATTCTTCACAAAAAAATTCAAAACTTCCAAATTGGACAAAATCAATGTGAATGAAGTTGCGGGTTTAAGATATTGAAGACAAAAAGGTTAAAAAAATGTATGGAGAAAATGTTCCACAAATAGTTGGAGTGGCGCTAGTATAGTTAGAGATAACTACTGTTATTGGGCAGAGGCACCAGAGAATGTCTGTTATAAAAATTCTCGAGTGCCTTAGATTTATATGAAATTCAATCTTATATTGTTAACAAGAAGAAAAGTGAACAGTTATAATAGAGATTGGCAACGGATAGCCTTAGACATAACCATATGGAAAGAGGGTAGGCAGGCCTTTGCCCTGCAGTGGAAAAAAATAATAATAACTAGAATAAATTTAAATCTAAAATATATTTAGGTTATTCAAAAGGCAGTACGGCGTCACTAAAACTTCCCTTCTCTACTGTAGGGCCCAGATTAAGGCGAAATTCAACTCTAAATCCTTTTCTACAGTTAATTTACGCACCCGCTAGCATAGGCTTTAGCCTCATTCAAGAGAAATGGAGAATATCTTACAAAAGATTAAACAATTTTAATTAACAAATGTTTTGTTATAATGAAAATCACTAAAATAATACAGAGAGGAAATTTAAAAAAAAAAAACGAAATCCATTCTTGTCGTTCCCATATTACCGTTCCCAATAAAATACTCATTGAACTTAAATTTGTATTAAAATAAATTCTAATAATATAGTGACGTCACATTTCTTTAAAGGGCCACGAACGGTACACACAGGGCCCCCGCGTGGTAAAAGCTGGCCCTGGGAATTTGCAGATAGATCTTATTATAATAAGACAAAGTTATAAATATATACTATATTTCTTACTCCCTATATTTATGAAACACAACTAATGTAATTCCCAATATTTCTTACATTTACTAAAAGATAAATATCTATAGACAAATAATAATAATAATTAAATAAATACATGAACAGCCAAAAACAATAAGCTATAATTATTTATTATTGCTATCACTTGCAGACAAATCCTTTTGTTACTACACAATTTGTTCCTCGCGAATATTTCAGATACATATATTAATTTTAAATTTTTTAACCAATAAAATACTATTATACGATTACTATTGTTCCGTATATAATTCTAAAGCTTGTTGAGTTTGATGCTTTTTTATTTGAGTCATGATTTATTATTATTGTGGCAATAATAATTAAATCTTGACTCAAATATTTTTTGAATAACTACAATCGTATCGTTCGACATTATTTCCAGAAATAAATACATTTATCTAATATAAATAGGCATTAAGTTGTCTACCTTAGGAACAGACGTCCGTGTGTCATATAGTCCTGTATATATTTATTTATTTATTTATTTCAATACTTTCAAAGAAAGAGTGAATATGCATATTCTTGGTAAGCGTGCTACATCCTAGACTGCATCATTCCTTCTCGCCGGGTGTGATTACAGTCAAGCGTTGACCTTTCGTACATAAAAAAAAATGGTTTTCATAAGATTTCTTTTAATTTGACAAAGTCATCGCAATTTTATCTTGTGATGTAACTACAAATTTACGGTTTTCGGACTTTTTCCTCTACTTGTGCTGTAAGATGTACCTTTTGGCCAAATCTCATGATTCTAGATCAACGGGAGCTACCTTACAGGTTTTGGTTCCCCCTAAATCCCCATGTCTTTTGATTGCTTGCACTTGGAGGGTTAACTTCTTTCACAGTTTCAAGGAATCAAAGACCTCAATATTTGGCATTAACGACAACATCATAGGTCTTGCACGTTCCTGAGAAAAGGGATCTTGGGAAACAGACGGACAACGAAGTGATCTTGTAAGGGTTCCTTTTTATTCCTTTGGTGGTGCGGAACCCTAAAAATCACTATATTCCTTTGTTATAGCGCTTATTGATAAATACGCCCCCAGATTAAAATGAAAGTGTTGTTTTAAAATTTTTAATACCGCAGAAAGATATTTATTTTATTTAGTGTAAGAAAAAACTGAGTAATTAACTGACGAAATGTGAAAACGAGACTTGTAGTACATTGTCATCAGTTTACGCTTCCGATTTACCGTACTGGAACTGTGACTCAGTGCCTGACAAATAGGTAACGGTTACAAACGTTACGCTAGAGGAATCTTCCTAAGGTTGTCACAATGTCAGATCTGTTGTCAATCTATCTAAAGATATATATAAATTAATCGTTGATCGTTAGTCTCTCTAAAATTCCAATACTGCTGGACGGCTTTAAATTCTGTTTGTTTTATTTCATTCCCCTTATTTCCGAAAAGGTTTAAAAGGACAGAAATAAATGAATTTATAAAATAAAGGGAAGGATTATTAAAAAATATAAACGAATGCATCTCAAAACCGTAAATTTCTACATACATTATAAAAAAATCTGTGAATGTGTTAAATTAAAAAAAGTCTTAGAAAAATAATAAATCTTAAAGTAGTCTGGTACAGTATTACGTGATGGTACTGAACCCTTAGTGCGTAAGTCTTGCACTTGCCCGGTTTATTTAATTTTCATTGAATCTCGCTCGCTTCTTTTAACTTGTACCATACCGTACTCTCAGATTCCATTAGTACAGTTTACACGTAAAAGATTTTTCTCAAAGAATGCTTTACAAAGTCTATCGCGGGAAATTTTTTTCGCATTTCAAAAGCATCAAGTTTTAAATATTTTATGGTCAAGGTGCATTCACTGGGAATTTTAGTATTTTTTTGTTATGCGGATTTCTAAAAAGCGGATAAAGAAAATTTCAAAAATACGGGCTGTTCTTGAAATTTTTTTTATCCGTCTTTTGTTCGAATTGTGACTTAGACGCCTCGAGTCTGGGTGTATTATCTATATGTATGTATTTGAATAGTTCTACAAGAAGAAATATTGTGTATAACAGGCATCTGTTACCTGTAACACAGGCATTACAGTTGTCTACCTTAGAAACAGACGTCCTTGTGTCATATAGTCCTCATATATTTCTTTATTATTTATATACTTCTCATGACAAAAATCGAAACTTTTTTAACAAATATTCCTAAATATAAACATTTTTCTGATATTCCTTTCGAAATATAAACTTGTAAGGTGTTTCGATTTTGATAGAGCTGGTAACTGTTTCCAGCGAGCAAGCGAGAGATTTCTATCATAATAACCTTTTAACTAACAATCTACCTTGTATGTATGTAACCAGTTGTTACCCGTAACTTCACGCGTAAAATTAGGTTAGAAAGTTTTGCGTGATGATATATAGCCTATAGCCTTCCTCGATAAATAGGCTATCCAACACTGAAAGGATTTTCAAATCGGTATAGTAGTTGCCATATAGCCCGAAGAACTGGTCGCCGATGGGTTATTTTATTAATACGTATGAAGGTTTACCTAAAAAAGTTTGTATGAAAGTTGTGCTCACACAATCTGTTAGTTTGCTAAAATGAGGTACACGATTTAATTTCCTGTTAAGAAATACGTATGATTTCTAAATAAATATCCTTTTAAAATCCACAATGTATTGAAAAAGGATCCAAAACACGACTTTTTGAATGAATTTATAGGAAAACAGTTTCGAACTGGCTTCACAAAATGGCGTCTTAATAAGACCTGAAGTGATTCATATCAAACGTTAAAACAATGTATAAAAACAAGTTTTGCCACAAATGGACAATCTAAATCTCTTTCGTTGTCAAACAACTGTGATTGATGCAAATTGTATAACGGATTTACAGAATCGTATCAACATCTAAAAATACATTTCGTACTATACTTCAATAAGTTCTGATAACTGAGTTAATACTATTAAACGTCAATACAAATCGAGTGACATAAGTTTTGCCACAAATGGACGATTTAAATCCCTTACGCCGTCGAACATCTGTAATTGATGCAAATCAGTTTGATTGGATAACGGCACTGGATTGGATTCACAGAATAGTGTCGACGTCTAGATATGATTTGTAACTAATGACTTTGAAAAACTTATATCGTAATAGAGAAAGATCTAAGAATGCTATATTACTATATGGACATGTAATATTTGTTACTCATATAGTTCAATTTAGATATAAGTTTGTCATAAAAAATACAGGTAACTAATTAAAAAATGACGTGTCAAATTTTCCTTCCGCTACCATCGTGCTCACTCCTAGCACAAGATTTTAAAAATCTTAAATAGTTAAAGAGAGTATAATATATGCATACCTAAAAGTATTTATATATTTAATATGTGAAGCGAAAACTTTAGGTACGATTTTCCGAAAATTACGCGGGCGAAAGAGTATGAAATTAGACAGAATTGTAGTCCATATAGAGGAAGGTGTGCGAATGCTAATATTTTTTTATAATATGCCATATTCATATATTAAATTATTAAAATACAACCATACGCATACCAACGCTATACAATTTACACCATTCACACAAACATGTACTAGATGATGTCAACGCGTAAGGGTGGCAACTGTATGTTATATTAATTGTTAAATTTTATTTTTCTGTGAATACTAGAAACGAAAGTACTCGAAGAGTGAGCTCTAATTGGAAATGTCATTCTAGATCAACAGTATGCTATAGATTTTAGTTGTTGTTGCAAATGGGAAATGTGATATAAAAGGCCATATCTTTTGATTGCATACACTTAGAGGGTTGATTGTTTTACAGCTTCAAGGGGCCATTGACGTTTGAAGCTTTGAATTATGTATTTGGTATTAACTTCAACTTTATTACTCAACACGTTCTTAAGAAAAATGGTCTTGACAGACAGACGGACATCAGATTGATCCTATAAGGATTCCTTTTTTTTCCTTTGAAGGAACGGAACCCCTAAAAATCATTAGTGGATGAAAAGAACAGAAAATTTTTCATTTCAATAAAAGTACTATTCTAATTTAAACTCTCCTCCCTATTTATAAGAGTCAATTCACCTTGTCCACTTCACTCTGTGCAGCTTCTTCCATTTCCTCTTCATCTTCCATTCCAGACATGGTCTCGTCCAGCATCTCCTCAATGATGCCAGCTTTCATCATTTCTTTACTTAATTCCTGCATTGTTTGCGCCACTTCTGGTAATCGGACTAGAGCCTGCATCGCTTGCATGACCTTGAAATATAAATATATTTAATAATATATATGTATAACTAACAATTGTTGTTCGTTAACCTTGCAAAAAGCTAGGAACGGTTGAAACATTTTGAATTCTGTCAGTAAAATGTATCACATAAGGAATCTTCTATAAAACAACTGTAAATGTTGATTTACAGTCATTTTGTCAACATGTTGAGTACCAATTAATAACAAAGCTTGATAGCAATTAATGAAACAGGCTGAGTGCTATAAGAAATGATATAGATAGTACTATAAAAAAATTGATTGTTTAATGTGGGTTTTCAGACGATAATTTTACGTGATAGAGCCTTGGGCCGAATGTGCCTCTCTATCGCTTGTTCCTCGCTCTGGATTACATGCTTGGCTCAAACGGAACGTGACAATGAGTCACGTTCCGTGCGTGCACCCGGCCTTCATCGATCAATTAGACACTACCTAGTCAAAACTATTTAAAGTTATTATACATTTTTTTTATTATCTCTTAATTCTAATAAAATATTTTTTTTATTTATATTATTTTTTAGAACCTTGTTTTTAATTGACTTCATTAATAGACCGACCGCTTTTATTGGCCAGTCTTGCTTAACTCGTTTTTTGTATAGAGTAGTAATTGTTAGTTTTATCTTTATTATTTAATTCGAATAGCTGATTAAGTAAAGTTGGATAAAAAACAATAATTTCTTAGGTTAGATTGGTATATTTATAACGAGTATGTTGTAACGTATTATGATAATTGTTTATTTTTATGTGTCGATATTCTAGTCATGTTGCATGAATTGTCCAATATCAGTTATCGTGGTATAATATTCACTAAACTCAACTCAAATCAATCGCTGCACTGTTTGTTAGTATCGCTAAAACTCAAAAACCACTAGACGGCTTAAATATTGTGTGCTTTGTTACATTCCCCTTATTTCAGGGAAGGTTTAAAAGAAAAGAACTAATGAAAAAGTCGAAAGATTATTTAAAATTAAAAAAAATTATGCAGATTTGGTTATTACTTACTATATTTTAAATAGATGAAGTTCGTACTAGAAGACCTTTTAACTGACGTGTTATGTAAAGTTATTATTTTATAAAATGATAATTCTTCTGATCTCAGTTGATCCGTTTGTTCATTTGCTCGCTTAACATATATTAAAAAAACATTCCTCCAGTGTCGCAGTTGGCAGTGACTGTCTTCCACTCGGGGGTTGTGTCGATTCCCGCTTCGAGTCTGGATGTATTATCTATATGTATGTATTTACTATTTCTACAAAAAGTATATATAGTACAGGCATAAAGATGTCTATCTTAGGAACAGATAGACAAGAATCAATATCTATACTAATAGGTAAAAGAGAAAAGTTTGTTTGTTTGTTTGCTTGAATCTCAGGAACTACTGGTCCGATTAAAAAAATATTTCAGGGTTAGATGGCCCATTTATCGAGGAACGTTATAGGCTATTATATTATATCATCAAGCTAAAATTGAATCTATTTTATTTACCTCATTTTACGCGGTCGAAGTCGCGGGCACAGCTGGTAATACTATATGACTTTAAAGAGGAACTAAAAAATTTAAGCATCTGTAAAGATCTTGTATTATGCTGGAGCCAGACATAGCTCAAAGTATTTGTAAATTTGTGTTCTTGAAGTCTGACTCCGGTGTTATAACAATCAACATTTTTAAGTGTATAAAACAGGCTGTTCGAATAAACAAATATAATTGACTTGACTATTTCTAAAATAAACTTTTACCTAACTCTTAGAAATACATTCACAAAAAAGTGTAAAAATATTTCGGTACCCGCCAATGACATATTTTATTTAAGAGGTAAATGTCTTGGAAGGAAAAAACCGTATAATAACCCCTGAAAAGGACCCTGAACATTTCTGGGTACAACGATATACCACACTTCACGAAAACGTTTCCACTTGACCCCCTGTATTGCCCGTAATCTCTGTTTGAGACCGAATGTACCTAAAGTGACCCAATTTTACGATGCCGCCCTGATACAGCATGCCCCGGGACATTGTCCTCTTGTCACATCTTTTTATAACACCGTATCAGTGCTATTTAATCACTCCATCAATAATAATCTATTAATGCAATCTTGTACTGGAGATTTATTTAGTAAATCTGGAACAACAAAAGTGAAACAGGACCGAAAAGTGAAAGAAAATTAAAAAAATATAACTAACATATGGTACGGGTCTTTCGCCTGTGGTGTCTAAATTTAAAAAAAAAAACTTCTACTAGATTGTTAAAATTGTTGCGTTTAAAACTTTTATTATTGTTATTAAAATATTCTTGTTATATTTAGATACAATTGCATAAGGTACCTTACGAATGTCTCAATGGAGTCTCAAAAATATAAAATTTAATATTTGATGTAAATATGTTTAACAAAATTTCAAATGAAATTCTTATACATAGATCATTAATGCATATACGTATTGCGATATTTCATAGGAAGTCACTTATATTTATCTAGCTTTTGTCATATATTATGTATTATACCTATATTTAATTCATACATTAGATATACCGTTGTTTTATGAGACGAATTTCTTAGCCTTCCATGGATTCCTCGTGCGGGCGCCGGGTCAACCCCGTTGCAGAGGAAGGGGGAACTGGCAAGTGTCAGCGCAAGACCGAGACAAGTAGCGCGAAATCCCGTTCTACAAAAACTCATTTTGGGTTTCTGATCCACTCCAGTAAGTAAGTATTATATATGTTACTAAATTAATCTTACCTTATTGTAGGCGTAGGGTCGATGGTTGACCCGACCGTTGATAGCGTGGACGGGCTTCTTGAACTCCTCGCGCCTGGACGGGTGACCTGTAACAAACGATACCGCACATGAGCACCACAATCTACAACCAAATTCTTATCATTACCAGTTAATTACTTCACAATTAACTATCTCTCCATTATGCCGCGGCTTCGGAGCAACAAGTGTGCGGCAGAAAATCAGTTATTGAGTTTAATAGCATTTGGGTTACATTAGTGCAAAAATTTTCGCAATTTTTATTTGAAAATTCACCCAAAAACATTTTGTTCCCGCTTCGTTTATACATTCTACATCTAGATATGTAGAGCCTGAATCTACAACGGATTTATTATAATATTAATAAAAACATAGTATTTAGGAAAAGCAAGTGTAACTTAAATATATAATTATTTATATATTTTACCTATAACTAAAAGATTTTATTAGGGTTCCTTAGTACTACAAGGAACCCTTATAATTTCGCTCTGCCCATCCGTCCGTTCGTCCGTCCGTCTGTCTTCCCGTAAGGTGGTCTCCCCCCCTAGCATTTCGAAACTATTAGACGTAGAAACTTGAAATATTTCCTGTTGTTACTCACTATACAAAACAAATACAATTATCCTAAATGAAACAAACTTAACAAACTAACTTAGTTAAGTTGTACAATAGAGTATTAGTGCAATCTCCGCTAATAAATTAGTCATTCATCTCCAATCAACGCGTAATGTATATTACAAAAAACAGCGTATTCATTCCGTTTCAATGAATTAAATATGGTAAAATAAACGGAATTGACCACAAAGCAATTTATGTCATATCTATTCAAACGGCCGGCGATCCAAAAAAAAATGCGGGTCGGTAGAGAACCATTATGTCCCGGGGGGGGGGGGGGGGGGGAAAGAAAAAACACCAGGCTTTGGGGAACCCCATAATATTAGATGACCTAATCCCAAGAAAAGCCGAAGATGACATTTATTTAGGCCAACAATCTGATTCGGAAGGGACTTTATGATGACAGAAGGATTCAATTAGGATGGGCAGCCACCGAAGTGCTGACTCATTTTTTACCGAAGCACATATTTCGGTCAGCATTTTTGTAAATTGAAAAGTCAGTCACTTCAGCAACTAATTAAGTACTAAGTCATGACATAAATGCTTGTATTCGGTTGTGCTAAGTTTCATTAAAGTCTAGCTGAAGCCCACGTTGACAGTTTTTATTTATTTGTGCGGAACCTTTTTTATTTTTCTAAAACATGCGGAATCTATTAGTTTTCTTTCAAACTTAAGTAGCGTATGTTTTTCGATGTAGCATCAGCTATCTATCAGCGAAATTCCCATCGAAATCGGCCCAGTCGCTTCGGAGGTTACCCGAAACAAGCAAACAGTCAGATAGACAAAAAATTAACTTGCATTTTTGCTAAAGGTATAGGTTTTATAATCATATATAACTACTTTTATTGTAATATGTATATTACTTTTATTGACCTCCTTAACCTGGCCCTACCACGAAGTCTGTTCTTAGGGGATGTCTCCTAACTACAAACTACCTAATTTACAAATTTCATCTTTATACGTCCCGCGGTTTTCGAGATTTCGTTATAGGTGACATTTCGTTTTTATGGTTTCGTAGTACTACAAGAAACCCTTATAATTTCGCTCTGTCCGTCCGTTTGTCCGTCCATAAGGTGCCAACCCCTAACATTTCCGTACTATTAGACATGAGACTTGAAATTTTCCTTGTTGATAGAACATGCTAAAAACTCATTAGGAAAATTATTTTGAACGAAATCAGACGACAACTTTTGAAATTATTCAACAAATACGTTTATAGCGTATCATATACGGAACCCTTGTATATAAGATATATCTTGACACGCTCTTGGCCATTTTATTATATAGTAAATGTAATATATTTAAGATGTTAACATGTGTGTGTTTTTTTTGTTAAAACACAACACCCTCCCAATATTTTGTTAATGTGTTCCATTAAAGAAGAACCCTTTAAAGATCACTTCTTTAACGGTCTGTCTGTCAAGATCCCTACTAAAAATAGACTTTCACCTAAATTAAGTTTGATACATTTGACACGATTGTTGATTAAAAAAATCTTAACAACATTTTATATTTTTCTCATATCTGTATTTCTGTTTATCCGGGGTAGCTTTCAAAATTATTTACTGGAATTACTAGAAAGTCTAAAAGTTCGTAAGGCTAAACCTATGTCTGTGTATCGGGTCCTTCCTATTTTTACTTTACTGGATTGGTCGTTCCAAAGAAACAAAACAACTAGTAAGAGATACAAAAAAACGAACAACATACCCGTCTTTATTTAAACTGCATTATTTATGTTTCATAATAATTATTTACGCATCCTTTTAAAATTATTCAGCCGGTTATGTCTGGAAGTAATAGTAAATGGAGTGTTAAATTCGTTATAAAGTATTTGAGGATTGTGTATATGTAATATATGTAAGACTAGCGGTCACAGCAGACGTTATCTTGCGATTTATGGTCTAGTGCCTTCGGAGCCTATTCATTACAAACAAATAAACAATACTTTTTTCTTTAAAGTATGAGTATAGATATAAGTAACTTTTATTAAAAAACTATTTTATTTTTGTGAAAAACCCTAATTCCTTTTTCTCTTCATAAGAACCTTTTTTTAAATTTATTTCCTAGAAATATTAAAAAAATATTGGTCCAGCCGTTCTGAAGTTATGCACCAAAGGGAAGTAAGTATCCCACGGAAAATAATATCTAGGTACAATGTTTCCACGACGAGACCATATTGCTCGCACAGTCAAAAAATTATCAGATATTTTAACCACGTCTCTTAACTCCATGAGTCCTTACTCTACATGTAACTAAAAAAATTGTCGAGGCAAAAATTTATATGAAAAAGTTTTTCGTGCGATTTACTTCATTTTTAAGTTGCTTTTTTATGTTACAAGGGTGCAGACGAGCAGGCAGCAGGCACCAAAGTGCCTACCGGCGTCCATGGACATCTGCACGACCAAAAAGCCAGCAGATGGCACAGTATACAATTAATAGTAGGGGAGGTATCTTAGATATCTATTTATACTAGAAATCTTTTCTTAATACAACGACATATCTATTGGACAATTAATATAACATGCGGTTATCATGATTACGCTTTGAAATTATCCAGCAATAAAATGTGTACATGTGTGTGTAAATCGTTTGGCGTTGGTGTGCGTGAGGTTTAATTTTAATAAATTAATATGTTTACAATGCATACTTTATTTTAATATTACCATTCGCACACCATCCTATATATAAACTAAAGTTGTGCCAAATTTCATACTCCTCCGTCCGCGCGATTTTCTTAAAATGGTACCGAAAGTTTTTTCGTCACGCATTAATATATAGATTATTAATATTTTTTATATAACGATCGGGAAGTTAGTTCTCCTAAACGACTACGTATCAACTTCACCAGAAAGCTTGCAGTTGCGTTACCGGCTTTGGTAAACTAAATTAAATAAAGAAACAAAATCTTTATTTAAGTAAATTTTCACTGCTATACTCAGGCATAAATGAAAACAAAAGAAAGTACATAGTTGTGGTATTGAACGTAAAATAAATAAAGACTTTATTACACAACTATACTTTTATTGTTATTATTTAAATAATATGGGTAACCGTTAAGAGTACAGTCGCGGGCAAAAGCTGTCAGTACACTTGACTGCTACATAGTTACGGTAAGTAATTCAGTTCTAATGGCGCAGAAATAGGAAACGTTCCCGAGCAGGAAATGAGTACAATTTAACATTATCTCCGGGAATTGACTGCCTACCATCCAATTCTTACGCTGAATTATATTTTATACTAGCTGTGCCCGCGACTTCGTCCGCGTAAAATTAGGTAAAAAAAGATTTGATTTCATTTTAGCGTAGCCTATAGACGTCCTCGATAAATGGGCTAACACTAAAAGAATTTTTCAGTGTTAGCCCATTTATCGAATTTTTTTTTTCAGTGGAGGTCGTGGCCTAATCGGTGGCCGGGCATTTGAGTTGATCGCTAGGTGAAGTTGTTCGGGCTGCGACCGGGATAGATGGGTAACCCATTCTAGCCTTGGCTTATATTTGATATCCGACCTCCTCCGTGTTTCGGAGACACTAATTCTAATTGTATGAATATAAAATCATTTATTAGAGGGAATTCTCTGACGTCATCGTCAATGAGAATACTGTATGTAATATTATATCTAATATATATCTATCAATATATCTATTGTCCTCTTGTGCTCAGTGCAGTGTAATTGAAAATTTAATCACGCTCGACGCCCTGCCTACGTATAAAGGCGTCAAGGCAACGTTATTGGCTTAATAATTTCACTGCCAGATCACATACACTGCCTGTCTATCTATATTCCAACCGACACATTATCCTACAGAAAGTTCACTGTCAGGTCGCATACACTGCCTGTCTGTCTATCTTCTGTCTGATATATTATATTACAGAAAGTTCACTGCCAGATCACATACACTGCCTGTCTATCTATATTCCAACCGACACGTTATCCTACAGAAAGTTCACTGTCAGGTCGCATACACTGCCTGTCTGCCAATCTTCTGTCTGATATATTATATTACAGAAAGTTCACTGCTAGATCACATATACTGCCTGTCTATCCATCTTCTATCCCATATATTACATTACAGAGTATAGAAAGTTACCCGCGTGGGAGGTGTAATCACTAGATGTTAGTCTCAAAGGAAAATTATGAGAGCTAGTGATAATTTATAACCTTTCATTTCAATTAGAATAAATGTCTTCTAAGAATAACTAATAAGGATATTATGAGGAATAACACAGGCTAGTTTAGTATCAGAAAAGTAATGAAGGTTAAAATATTAGTTATAAAATTAGACTACTTACTACTGATGCCCTAGCACGAATATCTCGAACCGTCCGAAGTTAAAGATTTGACTTTATTTAGGATTCGATTTTATAAGGAATAGCAACCGCATTTCTGTAATTAAAATTTGTTTTTTAAATTTTGGATGAAACAGCACAACCAATAAAAAAGCAGAGTCTCAATAGATCAACTGTAGAAGGTATGGGCTGAAATCCGCAAATTCAAATCCCAACGCTGCTAGGCTATTGTCACACCCGCTCCTGACATAAATCGCGGAATGCAGCTAGTATACAATATATGGCATGATAGTAATTAACATTTAACATAACGTAATTAAACACCTATCGTCAGTTAATGTCATATAAAAGTTACATAAAATACAGCGTCATCGACGTGTATTGAATTTTCCGGGAACATTTTACGTCGTTATTAAATTCTCGTAGTCACGAATAGTGAGTGACAGGCCCCATATTGAATTTGATAGAAAGGTGTATGCTTAATGTTAAACGTCGAAAAACTTTGTAAAATCTTATTATTGCATGACTGCAAATAAAATAATTGGACTGTTTTTTTTTATGTGTTTATTATTGCCTTTTACCTTCAGCTGGGTGAACTGATGTTGATAATTCTTTTTTACTTGAAAGCTGGTGCTTCCTGTGTTGTCCCATTTCAATTTCTTCCAGTTTTACCGATTTGAAGTTGGTTTTATCATGAAACAAAGATTATTCAAATACGAACTTTGATCGTTTCGTGTTTTCTATTTTTAAGAAATTGAGAGGAATTAGGAATTTCGTCTTCGCGTCTTTAGCTTCCATTTCAACGGAAGCGTTTGATTTATCGTCAAAGAGAATCGAGAAATTCCGGGGACAGGATATCTCGTTTGTATCAAGGCGGTTTGTACCGGTTTATACCGGTAATCCTAATGGTATTTCCGATTCGCTCAACCGTGTCGGTTTTTGAACGGCAACTTCAGACTTCAATAAAGAAGTTACCGTTTTCCCTCGCCGCGTATTTTCCCGACAATCAGATCCTGTTTAAATCATTATTTGGCATGTTACCAATTTTTTTCACACCGATATTTGACGTCCGACTTCATTGTTTTCGGATAGTAGCTAACTTCACTTGTGGGCCTAGCACGAACATTTGCTTCCTAAGTAAGTCGACGAGTCGACTATCTTTGGATGAAAATATTCGTGCTACACCCGCAGGAGGCAAGTCTTAATCGTATCACTCTTTTAATCAATGCTAATGCAGCCCGCGTGACGTCTAAAAAGGGTCCGTTGTGAGTCTAGCACGAACATATTCATCCTAAGTATAGTCGAGTCGTCGTCTTTCATGGGATGTAAATGTTCGTGCTCACCATCATCATTATTGCGTATGTCATCCTGCATGGATCAAAATTTCAAGTCCAGATCCCTCAAGCACGCCACTGCTGCTGTAAAAGAGTGCAACTCAGAGACACCGCCAGTGAGAAGACGGAGTGGGCGCACGTTCACCATATGTTCGTGCTAATATATGGATATACTAGCAGACCAGGCCAACTTCGTTTCGGGGTGTTTTTTGATCGTGTTTTTTGTTTTCCCTGTCGTATATCAGGAAGTAATAACCGTCAATGAATAAACTTTACAAGCAATTTCTTCAGAAAAAATCAATTGGTCAAGTTTTAGTTTTTTTTAAGATTCCTTTTAGTGTCAAAGAACTCTATTTATAATGAATGTAAATGAGGTATTGACCCATTTGTTTATATGAATGCTCACACACACACACCAAAAAGTATAGTGCTATTTTTAATATAATGCTATGGATGCTTGGGTTAAAGTATGTTTAGTCTTTAATAAGTTCTGTCGTAAAAATGTCAGACAGAGACATTCATAATACCGGAGCCAGATATAGCTTCATTTCAATGATCATCTAGTTTGGCCGGGGACTTTGTGTAAATGTACAAAGTTTTGTAGTACTCTGTGGACGTCAAGGTCAAAAATGTACAAAGACTTTGAGCTATGTCTGACTCCGGTATAATATCAGTATAAATTCTATGAACACGAGTACTTCAAGATAATTAACTCTGTACTGATATAAAAAATATACAACTTCAAAGATCATTTTCTCAAATAGAGCAAAGCTTCCTTCGCCATTAATATAATTAAGTCCTCGGGCATTTAGTTACTCAAAAGGCGGAGAGAAAAACTATACGGAGAAGTTACACGGAATAATTGGAAAGCGATGTCTTCTTTTAATTAAAGTATGTCGACACGAAGCGTAATACCTTTTTGGTTGTATTAAATGTTTTCTCCGTATTTTCTTCCTAGCTCACTTATTGTAGATGTTTATAGTTGGTGGTACTTACTTATGTTAAAGGCAATCATGGTTCGATCGGATCGTCTGCTGAAGACAGCTCTTAATATTGGAATAGAATGGAAAATTTCAAAAGACCATTCATAAGATTGATAATGGATATTGTGCCTTTATCAATGAAAATAAGCAGAATTTGTCCCTTTTTTTTCCAATGAAAACTTTCGTCAAAAAGTGCAAGATCTAGAGCACTTTGACGTCATTACAGCTGATGGCGTCAATTACCCTAATAAGCCAAATGAAAGCGATTCAGAAACACGCTGCTTAATTAGTCATGGGCAATTGGAATTGAGTTGTACACTCATATTGAATAAAGTCAATTCATCTTTTGGTCATCAATTTATTGAAATCGATGGATTATCAACACATTAAAACATTTAAATCCTAATTTAAGTTCCGTTTAGGAACTAAAAGTAAAAATTGAGTTACTAATAGAAAAGTTTATTTTTAATTAGACTTAACTGCTTAAAATTGTAGCAGGAAATGAGAATGGTTTTCGAAAAAGTTTCCAGTTTTTTTTTATATTATCTTATGAACGATCTTATTTTAGTTGTTTACAGTCACAACAAAGGATCTGAGATACTTTATGTTTTCCTCAATAAGCAAAACCCCTTAAATCAATCAAAATAAAGGAAATGTATTAATAAGAAGTACATAAACTTGGACAAAAACCCAATAAATTCTAACTTGCAGGGGAAAATATGCTCAGGAAAAATCACTTCTGTTGCGAAATGTTCATACTTTTGGGCAGAACGTGTAAGTTTGAAATCGCTTGCATCGTATTGATTGTTTGTTTTATACTGTACGACACGGATACGACATTTTAAACAAATCTATTTTTATATAAAAGCGAAAGATCACCTATTATAAAATATCGAAAACCACGGAATTTACAAAGATGAAGTTTGTCAAGGAGATAGTTTATAGTTAGTAGACATCCGCTACGAACGGATTTTTCGATAAATTCAGATTAAACAGGTCTAAAGGCTTTCGCAAGTTTACTTTTACGCAGACGAATTTGCGGGAAACGGCCATTATTTTACATTTTTAGAGAATACGAAGACATTTCAGATATGGCTATTGTTCTCGTTTCCCCAGCAAATATATTTAAAAACTTGTGATAATATCCTAGTAGCGTCGTAGTTAGAGGTAGATAACTTACAATCATAGACAATAGCATCATTTATCAATCAAATTAAACATATTTTCACAAATAAAAATCTAAGTCGTATTATAATTAAACGTTATCCAAGACGATCGTGTCGTATGTCGCGGTCGTTGACGATCGTCGATCGTACAATTGTCGTCATGTGTATAAAGCCTTCCCGATACTTCCCAGCCTATTTGTTGACTGAATCGAATTGATCTCTAACACTCCGCTGGGCAGAGTGAGTTTGTTTGTCACGGGCCCGACAAATGGGGCTTGATTTTAGGGTGACTACACACCGAACTCCAATTCGTTATTACTTTATACACTTATTCATCTTTTTCATCTTCGTTCCCTCAATTCTAAGGATCGGGGCCACGATAATTTAAATTAAAAATATACATTTATACTAGAGGACTTAATTATGATATTGTCCGAAATTTGGCTCGTCTACAATTAGCCAAGTAACCAGTCTCCTTTATGTCTTCTCCATAAAACGTGATACTGAGAGTCTGTTTTAAGAAATAGTCATTTTACTTAGAACGTCAGTCAAAAGGTCTAGTTATCTATTTGAAGTAGGGAACAAATTTACATCTCTTAGTATTTTAAAATACTCTTGAGACTTTTTCTTTCTTTCTTTTCTTTTAAACCTTCTCATGAAGAATGGGAATAAAACAAACGTAACAGCATTTAAAATGGTACAGCCGTTTATGAGTTTTAGCGAGACTAACGAACGAAGATTGATTTTTATATATACAGAAGGTAAGATAATATTTGAAATCATCCAATTTGTTGGAAAATAATTATAATACGTAAAAGACCATATATAGAAACTCTCCTATCTCTCAAGTTGTATCAATCGGCATACGCTGTGCAAATTTGATTAAAATCGGGTAAGTATTTTAGAAGTTCTTCGCGGACAAACAACGTGACGTGTAATTTATATATATTAAGAATATACTGGTACATAATTATGTACCAGTACCAACGTCCAGCATCCAAATTAATCTATACATCTTCTACATATACATACTAGCTGTACCCCGCGACTTCCTCCGCATGAACCACTCGTATCACTGAGGGTATTAAAAAAATAGTTTTTTAATAAGGATTAATATCATGTTTATAAAAACACCTTCACAAATAATGAATTATTTTATAACAAATTTGGTAAGCATAAAAAAGGTTGTAGTGAGCCAACCTTAAAAGATAGACATACGCTGTCGCGGACTTTTATTTAGAACTTTTAAGGGGGAACAATTCTGTCATACATAATCAAAAAAAAATACATGATTTTTGCGAAACTTTAACAGTTTACGCAGCGCACGCAGAGGAAATTCTCAAACGGAAAAGAGAATCACCGACTTTAGAAACATTATTCTTTGGTGCTCCGCTCCTATTGGTATTAGCGTGACGATATATAGTCTATAGCCTTCCTCGATAAATGGGCTATCTAAAACTGAAAGCATTTTTCCTCCTCCAGTAGTTTTTGAGATTAGCGCATTCAAGCAAACAAACAAACAGACTCTTCATACTAATATATTAGTAAAGATATACTATAGACTAAGTAAAATTGAAGAGTCTATTTGTAACGTTAAAACGTTTTTTTTACGAATTGCATATGACTCTATATATACTATATATACGATTCTTAAAAAAACTGAAGTTAAATCATTTTTATCTATCTGTTATTTCAGAGTAATCACCAAAACGGCTTTACCGATTTGGACGGGACTTTCACTGATTTTACAAGGTACAACATAGGCATTACTGTTAGCCAAATAGGGTACCGCACGAACTTCACACCCTCAAAATTTAACAAAAGCACTGAATTCACGCGGGCGACGTCGCGACACAAAGTGACATTAATCGGGTCTCACTGTTTTACGTGCCTTCCGAAACACGGAGGAGGTCGGATATCAAATATAAAACATTGTTAGAATGGGTCACCCGTCTATGACCCGGTCGCAGCAACAGCAACTTAGCCAAGCGATCAACTAAACTGCCGACCACTGTTGAGGTTGAGGCCACGACCTCCTCATACACTATACATAAATAAAGTACACACATACACACAATATACATTCAAAATAAACTTTCGACGATTTTATTAAAAAAAAAACTGATTTATGGCGTGATAAATACAGTATTCCGAAACTGCATTTCGCGCCAACAGAAATTTATAATTTTATTACTCACGCTAGTCACGTTATTTCAAAGCCGAGTAAAGGTTTCACTCATTAAACTTATCGGTAGCAAATCTGCCCAAATTAAGTTAAAGTGTTTGTTAGCAAATTCTTGACTTTTCACACAACATCTCTTGGCAAAGCCGAAGTTTCCAGCAAACGGGGTCTTTATTCGTTTTTTGACATACATTTATACTATTTGGCATACATACGTCCTATACGATTTTTGCTTCTTTATTTCCTATTTCTAAGACAGGCACCTTAATGCCTGTGTTATAATTAACAACGGCTGAAATACACTATTCTTTTTTCTTATAAATATATAAACACATTGTGACCGATCATGCCGTATTCGACAGCACTATTTTTAAAATATCGAATCATATGCCAACCTCTGATTAAGCTACGACGGCAAATTATACTGGTGATATTTTTATGTAATTAATAAAGGGAGGGAACTGAATACAAAAGACTGCGCCCAAAGTTGAAGGCAGATTCACAACCACTTGCGCTAAGTTGCCTAACTGATAAAATGAATCGTTTGTGTTTGTGGAGCTGGAGTTGGTCACACGTCGCTAACAGATGTTTGTCGGACTATCTATACATAGCGATCGTATGTAGAAACAATGCTAGCGTGAGTTAAATCGTACAGTAGATTTACAGCGCTTATACACTGTCCGTACCTCATCCGTACAGCGCCATCTCGTATAGCTTGGTGTATCTTTCCACTTTGACATTTCTGCAGTATCTGAATTTGGGTCTTCATCGTCTCTATTTCCGATTTATATTTGGCAGCTAACTCTTGCTCTCTCGTGATAACACTATCTTCAGACTTTAAAACGTCCATTAAATACCTAAAATTAAAAAAAAAAAACTAATTAACTAATTGCTTTAATATATATACAAAAAAAAAATTATTCACATTTGGTAGAAAGTATAACGACCCGACAGACGTTGTCCTGCCTGAACATTGGGTTACGTACTATTTATTACATTCTATTATCCTATAAGATTATTCCCCGTTTCCGTTCCATTTCCTTTTTGGTTTGCAGTTCCTTTTTTATTATACAAATATTGTCCTAACAATAACGAACCCAAGATTATTATCCAATTTGGTGCAGTCGTTCGGAAGTTATGCACGTGCATACATTTTAGCGTCTTTCAAGTTGGCTCAAACTGCTCACGTTGCGATAATTTGATTAAAATCGGTTAAGTAAATTAGGAGTACATCGCGGAAAACCAACGTGACGTGTAATTTATATATATTAAGAAATATTACAACCTAGATTCAAGGAAAATGATTTATATTTCTGGTTAATTCACTATAAAAGTAATTGAGAAAAAGTCTTCTGTCGCAGTTAACGTCAACAAAAATTAAGAAAAAAAAACCATTTTGATAATTATATTGTGGATTCAAATGTGGCGATTCCAAAGCCAGTGGTATACTGTTTGATTAAATAAATAATTTATCAATAATAATAATATATGACACACTCACTTTCTAACATCTCCAAGAGTATACTTTTCCGTACTCGCTAAGCAATCAATGACTAGAATTGGCGATAGGAGTTTTTCAGTAGCTGAAATAAAGAATAGGTGTTAGTCTAAAAACCGACAAAACGAGTTAGTAAGAAACTATCTCTGCTTATATTGAAATACAAGTGGTGATGATGATGCCTTTCGTGCCGATTACGTCAAGGATATCTTTTGTTTTTTAACGAACTTAATACTTTGTGTTTGACGTGACGCCACACTGGCGACGTGACGCCACACTGGTGCGACGCCATACTGACGTGACGCAACACTAGTACTGAGAGCACTGCAGCTCGCAAGCGCCAGTGCTCATTTTATGTGACATGCCGCCTTCTAAACTTTGTCTGGAATTTGATTAAAATAATAAACTTAAATTATAATATTTATTATTATGCTTTTCCTATCTTCATCTGAGACTGTTTCTTGTATACGAGGTCAGTGTCGGCTGAGTTGAATAGAAGCCTTTTTCAGGAGAAAAAATCTTTGTATTTATTTATTGTGTTCTTGTAGTTAACAGGTTTTGTTTTTGTGACAGGTTTTATTTTTGTGGGAAGAGAGGGTTGATCAATATCCTTCGTGTCTTCTTCTTTGAACGTGAATTGGCGAAATAAATTATGCAGTTTGGTTACTTTTCCAAAGATGCATCTTTTTTTCTTTTCGAAGTTGTTTGCACTCTTATGAGTTATATTCCGTTGGGAGAGGCTGAATTTTTTTCGAGTTATGAATAGAGCATCTTGGAGCTTATCGACGTTAATAATAGCATTATACTCAATCATATACATGAATTTCTGTGTTAAAAACAAAAAAAATAACCGCGACCGGCCGTCCAATTCTGACCTATCCGAAACAGAGTTACGTTTCGCGGGGAAGCCTCCTTCTTTTGCAAAGTCTCTTGCAAGAGGCTTTATTTATTTCAGGTGACGAAGTAAGCTATCTTTACTTTTTTGGCCATAAAATACCCCTTTTTTTACTAACGTTAAGGGCTAATAATATGGTATAGTAAGAAACCTCAAATTCACCAAGAACTTCTATTATGGCCACTAACATCAACCTGTAACACAGACATTAATTTGCCTATCTTAGAAACACGCGAACATTTGTTTAGCAGTCCTATGTAAATATATAAATTAAATCAAATGTCATTTATTCACTTGGGTTATTTTACACTCTAGTAAAAGTATTTTTTTTTTAAAGAATGTATAACATTTTGGTGATAACATTAAAATATTAGCTTATTGTTACAGATAATTTATATAGCGCCGATGAAAGCTTTGGCGTCAGAGATGACCGCCAGTTTCGGCAGGCGACTCCGCGGTCTGGGCATAGCTGTACGGGAGCTGACCACTTACATCTACTATAGCCATGTGCAATATCGGCACTTCCAGCTTAAGGGGCCTTATCTCCTGCGGTTCCTCGTCCAGGTAAGAATGTTCAGTGGGCAGTCGCATATTTAACTGCAATATCTCAGTTTGAAGTAATTAAAATTCGTTGGTATTAGTTTTGTTATTTTAGCCTTTAAAATGTTACATAATTAATATATAATATAATAAGATCATTTTATTTCTGAAAAATTACACATACATCACTGAGACATTACATTGCATGTGTATATTATCTCTAAGTTGTACCGCTGATACTTAAAATAGGTAAAACCTGCGCTATAAGTATATACATGAAATGCGTATATTACAGTATATTCGCACATTTAGACAATTGGGTGTTATTCAAATACTATGAATAAAGTATACAATTAAACAAGGAAAAAGTAACTTAGTGAGCTTATTGTGTATGTATGTTTGTGGGAGTATATTTAATGTTAAAGTGTGTGTTTGTATGTGAAAGAGTGTGAGTGCGTGTGTTTGAGAAAAAGTTATAATTTACAAGTAATTTAACTCTTATCTGTATAAGGGGTAGGTATATATAATATAATAGAATTCAAATGCTTTTGTTGCTCTGATAATACACGAGTAATGTAGCTACGGGTACTAATATTAATTAAAGTTTTTACTCGTCTGAGACGCCATTTCTCAAGGAACTCGTTGGTCTGCCGTAACGCCTCCCGACTCTCTTGCAAAAGATCATCAATTCTGTCCTTGGCGCGATATTGCTTGTACTTGTTCAGGAACTGGGAATCAATAATGGTATTATTATAAATGTTAATAAAATTATGTTGATAAAGTGTTCGAAGAAAACAATTTAAATTTTAAGCACAAATTTACGCATAAACTCCTAGTTTAACCAACCTTGTACCTGCTGCATAATTGCAATTTGTAAATACAATGACAGAATAATATTAGCATAGAATAAATTAAAACTTGGTCGAAGCATACAAGAACAGTCACGACTTTCATAATTAAAGGAAACAACTAAGAGCAGAAGAATAACTTACAAGTACCGTCAGGCTCAGAAAGAAACACCTTGGAGAATGTTGTCTATGGTTGGTTTCTGGTCTTTAACGGTCACTTTCCAACTGCCCTTGTCCAATAATTTCGCAGACGTAAGCCCCAGCTTGTCCAGAGATATCTTTAAGTAATAAAAAAAAAATATGAGGTTGGTGGCTCCAGCAAGGAACGAAGTTCCTTGTTTCTTCAACTCCGGATGTAATTTCTTTTTATTTTGTAATTAAGTTAAAATGTTTCAATTTATATAATTGCTAAGTCAACCTATTTTATTTAAGACATAAAAGATGTTTTATATTGTTATGGTGACTATAAAGAGGTTGTTAGGTTGCACAATTACGTAAAAACTTAAGGCAGAAAGTCCTTTAAGTAGGGACTGAATAAACTAACCTCCATTTTTCTCCTTTCCCCCTTTCAATTTAATTTAAGTTCATTGTCCTATACATCAAAGACGTGTGACGATAGCTCAATTTCAAGAGTGGCGGCATGAAGTGTAGGCCTTTGGTTAGATTTTAGACTATGGTGGAATATCATTGCATTCATTTTTAGTATGTTAAAATTACTTTGAGCAAAAAAAGATGATATTCGGCGGTCATAGAGTATTCCTCGTTTTTTTTTTTAAAGACACAATCTCTATCGTCTATTTCATCACAATCTATGGCAGTACTTGAACAAAATATACCCATAAAAAGATAGTTGCATATCAAAGAACTCATTAACGAATCAAAGCAAACTTAAGGGAAACACATAATACAAATTGCATAGACGCAGGTCAAAATAACTCAATAATGACTCCAAGTAACTTAAAATAAAAACACAAAACAAAATTGCATGGACGCAGGACCAAGTAACTCATTATTGACTCAAAAGAAACACAAAATACAAACTGCATGGATACAGGGCGCAAAGGTTTTTTAAATGAATGAAAATGAAATGAAAAAATGTTAGAATCATGCACATCATGACATCATGCCATAATACCTGTGGATCTGGAAGAGCAGCCTCCACCACACAGAACTTAATTAAAATATTTATTATTTTTTTGTTTCTTTTAAGTTGTTAAAGTTCGAGACCAAAGCTTTGTCTTCGTTAATGATACCTGGCTGTAGTTTTTACCATATCGGATGTTTTAAGGAAGTTGAGTTTACTTAGGAGGTCGTGGCGTAATCAGTGGCCGGATTGAGTCGATCGCTAAGTTAAGTAGCTCGTGCTGCGACCGGATGATATATGGATGACCCATTCTAGCGCTTGTTTATAATGTATATCCAACCTCCTCCGTGTTTCGAAAGGCGCGTAAAACAGTGGGACCCGATTAATGTCACTTTGTGATATTAGTCGTAAGGTTGTAGAGATCGCGACAGTTCCGACGATGACGTCAGATGGCAATCGGTCACCTTAACTCGCTCCACAGCCACACCCTCTGCAATCTAAGAGGACCCTTATGAAAAAGAAGATTATTTAATGTATATTTATAATCATAATTATATTTACATCTCAGATAGGCTTAGTTTTTTTTTCTTAAATATTTTGTTGCACGTTTCTTTCCTGTACGTCCGTGTTCAGGTGAGCGGGCAGGAAATGCTTTTAGCATTAAGCTCACCTAGTTGTACGATTGTTGTTTTTTTAATTGTACAATATGAAGTGTTAAAAAAAAGATTGTGCACCACATACACACATAAGCAAACGTTTATGAAAAATAACCCTTATTATTAAAAGATTAAAGCTGTAAATTAACTTACTATGATCACAATTAAGTGAAGTGAAGTCTTACGAATGCCCAAGGGCGAGCATGGCGTCGCCCAAGGCTTCAATGGCAGTGATATCTGATCGAAGTGTGAGGAAGTCAGTTACTGTTAAGTACACGTACAGGAAATCAACATTATAATTGAGATATTGAGTGATTGAATACACAGCGCTTATATTTTCTGAGAACAAGTGCTTCACTTCTTATCTAGGTATTAAGCGTGGAATGAAGGGATTTCATTCGATGTTATCTTTAGACTTTGCTAGTTTCTACAAAACTAGCGTCTGTAAAGTAATAAAGTCTAGTTTATAATTTAAAAGAAAGGCCAAAAGCGTGTCAAATCACTTCAGAATTTGTTGTCCGATTTCGTTCCGAATAATTTTCCTAATGAGGTTTTAGCATGTTCTAACAACGTTACAGTGAACTGGAACGCTTAATAAACCGTTCTAGATGTCACAGGTCACAGGTCTTAACTTCTATTCTTGTCACGGTGTACAGACCGCCATTAATTGAAGATTTTTTATATATATATATAATAAGGGGCAAACGAGCAGCCGGCTTTCACCCAAGTGACTACACCCATGGACAACTGCAACACCAGAGGGACCGCAGATGCGTTGCCAGCCTTTGAGAAATGAGTATTCTCTTTTCTTGAAGGTCCTTGAGTCGTATCTGTTCGGAAATACCAGAGCAGGCAACTAGTAGAGTATAGAATTTGGCATCGTGACGGAGACTAGTTTAAATGTGGTGTTATTAAGAGCTCCATAGTCTCGTCCAAAAGGACGCAACACGTGCCGTAGTAATAGAAAAAACACGTAAACGACCTACATTATATTATAGAAAAACATTACGAATTCTTTGAAATATTTTATTTATTTATTTTATTAATTATTGTTAAATAATATATCAAAAGAAACATTACAATTAAACCAATTCATATCTCCAGGCCACAGAAAATACTTCATAGTTCATTATAAAAATATAAACAGAAAAGAATGTGAATTGTATTTGTGAAATATAATATGTCTGATTTTCTCTTCATTTATAGTCAAATATTGTGTTTTTTTTAATTATGATAAAAAACAACTACGTTAGAAGTCCATTTCACCACGGACCAAGTCATCAACTAGTTGATAATCTATATCTATACCAAATATATACAGCTATAGAGTTTGTTTGTTTGTTTGCTTGAACGCCCTAATCTCATGAACTACTGGTCCAATTTGAAAAATGTTTCCGTATTAGTCCACTTAACGAGAAAGGCTATAGGCTATATATCATCACGCTAAAGTTGAATCTATTTTTTTTTAACTAATTTTACGCGGACGAAGTCGTGGAAACAGCTAGTATTATGTAAAGATAAAAAATTCGGTATTTACGAACGGATACGACTCAGGGATCTTCAAGAAAAGAGCATACTCATTTCTCAAAGGCCGGCAACACATCTGCGAGCTCTCCGGTGTTGCAGTTGTCCATGGGCGGTTCGACTCTGCGTGTATTATCCATATGTATGTATTTATATATTTCTAACAAAATATATTTGTGTATAACAGGCGTCTGTTACCTGTAACACAGGCATTAAGTTGTCTACCTAGGAACAGTGTCCCGTGTGTCAATAAAAAAGTCACATTTTGGTGTATCGCCCCCACCGGGCGCCTTACCTCGAGGACTACTATCTATCCTGGTGCCTGGAGACATAATAGCCAGTGATGATCTGTGCATGACATCATTTTCTATTGCAGTTTATAGTCGTCATCATGAAACCTTGGCTCATATTCACTAAACTATGAATGCTGTTTTAACGAGACAATGTCATTTTATGGAGAAGGCTGGCTGCTTACCGCGAGTTCGTCCGCTTTAAATTAATCTCGCAAGAGCCTTTCGACCTCCTTAGTCCGGCCCTGTTTCAAAACTAGCTTTTAGTGTTCCGTACACACATATAATTTCGCTCTGTCCGTCCGTCCGTCTGTCTGCCCGTAAGGTGGTCCCCACCAAGCATTTCCAAACTATTAGACGTAGAGACTTGAAATTCTCCATGTTAGCAGAACATGCTCAAAACTCATTGGGAAAATTATTTTGAACGAAATCGGACAACAACTTTGAAGTTATTTAACAAATACGTTTATAGCGTATCACATACGGAACCCTCCTATATGAGCGTGTCTTGACACGCTCTTGACCATTTTTGGGATGTACTAACTAACCCTCTGCTAAATTTTAAGTTCGTAGGAATAAAAAAATTAAGGTTGAAAGTCCTTAATTTTTAAGGGCTCTCGCAAGCTTATATGAAAATATAAACTTGCCGTTAGAACTCCTTAATCTGGTTCTGACAAATAACCCGTTCTAAGCGGATGTCTACTAACTTAAAACTACCTCTTTAACAAATTTCAGTTTTGGATGTCCCGCGGTTTTCGAAATTTCGTGATAGCTGACTTTTCGCTTTTATATATACACCATAAGTATAGTAAAAGTAGTGCCAAAGCACTGTAGTGCTTCTACGATGTTTACTGAGGGTCATATCAGTGGTTTCTGGGCACTTATGAGGCAAAGAACCTTTCACAACATTACATTTCAGACGCGAAAAAGCGTCGTACTGTGCGTCTACAGTCGGACGATGAAGGCGAGGGTGGTGAGGAGGCGCGAGCGGAGCCCGAGCCGGTGCCCGAGAGCGCAGCCCCCGCCGTCGATGACTCCTCCGACGACGACGTGGGGCCAGACTCCAAAACGTAATTGGGCATTCATTTTATTACTAACCAAGATTATTATTTCTTTTTGTTATACACGATGGACATCTCAGCACTACCAGGAGGCTAGCAGATGCGTTGCCGGTCTTCAATGACGAGTTTAGGCCACCGGGAAGTTTCCCAAACCGAACGAAGCGCAAGAACAATACCATCACTTGATGTGACAGCATTGCCGCCACTTCACACCGATCGCAAATGAGAAAGAAGTTCTTGTATCGGCCCAATTCGGCTGCAGACCAAAAAGACTACAAGCGTGATGTTACCTTTAATGATTGTTAAATTAGGTTCGCCAATAAGACATTCCAAGCAAATAATGAACAAAAAAATACCTACATAAATAATTTTAGTAAAATTATCGTCATGCATTAACTAGGACTAAAAACTGGCTCATGGTAGTCCTAGCTCAGATGCTTCTATATTTGGGCTGCATTGTTAATACATTTCAATTATGGAAAACACAGTAAAGAGTAACATCTCTTATAGGAGAAAAGTTGAAAAATTGTCCAGAATGGCGCTGGTGTAGACAAATTGTATGGTATGAATGTAGCAATGGTGGTTGAATTGACCAATAACCTCCCAGAACGGCGCGGCATGGTATGAAGATAGTAATGAAAAATGAAAAAAAATATGAATTGACCAATAATTTACCATGGTATATGATATGACAATAAATACCAGATATGGCGCCAACTTATTTACATAATTCGACGGAAATTATGAATATACAAAGATGTTAATCCTTCATGTAGTCTCCATGATCTCAATAAAATAAAGACTAGTGCTTTGGTCTATAATAATAATGTAAACAAGACGTTTTATTTTAATAGGAACGAAGTTCCTTATTTCCGCTTTCACCTTTCCTCCTTTCCCCCTGACCAAATCGGATTAGTAGTTCCTGAGATTAGCGCGTTCAAGCAAACAAACTGTTTTTACAGTATTAGTATGGATATAGAGGTGTCCAAATGTTAATATTTTTATAACATATGCATTACAAGAATATATTAAATTATTACAGTAAAACCACACGCACGCCAATGCCAAACGATTAATACACGTGTAAACATTTTACTATAAGATAGTGTCAAAGCGTAGACTTCAGGGATACTGGTACAAGTTTCACAAACGCCGGTAACGTTTTTGCGAGCCTCCTGGTATAGCGAAGATATAACAAGCGCCGGTAGCAGTCATTTAAAGGAAATGAGAGACCAGTGAAATTATAAGAGGTTAACTTGAGTGAATATCGACGTCTATGAACTGATATAACTGAATTACCAAAAAACTCGAATGCATCTAGGTATGCCGACCTTTAAAAGATATAATATAGTATATTATTTTATTTGGAACTAAAACTGGGACAAATCCCTCAGGGTCGCCAGCCGTTGGCAGCCCTAATTGCATCGAACGAGCGATAATCGGCGCAACGCAATAGCAATCGTCGCGGCGGCCTTTGATGTTGTGCAGCGGGGTATACAGAGACGAGCTTCAGCAAATTACGCACCAATAAACCCATTGTCACGAGACAGTGGTCGCCGCCGATCCAACAATACTCAAACCGCAGCGCAAGTACATATACCATTAAGTTCGTAAAAAGATGGCGGATGTTGTCCTTTGTCGATTTGAAGAGTTAAAAAATGGGGGGGGGGGGGGGGCGAGTAAGCATTTGTTATCAATTATACATACAGCGCATATTTGATATACGTATACACCAATTTCAACACTTTTAGCTGCCTTTAGGCGACGTCACCCCAACAGCTGACACTGACAATGTTCCTCTAAACGAGTCAACGTCACGAAATAGTTGTCGCTTCTATCTATCTCTTTAGTGATTAGTTTATTAAACCATACCAAAAATCGTTCGCCGACATAATAAAACAAAAAGGATAAACCTAACAACGTTGTCGACGCTCATTACTATGATTGTTGTGTAACATTTTATGACAAGTAATAGTTCGCTATAAAGTGAAAGTTGCGCCATATTATATCAACCATTGCCGCGCCATAAATTGCGGAGGTATTCACGTATTCTGCACCGCCATGAACCTAATAACGCCAGCCCCGACGAACATGGAAACTACATCGGACGGCAATAAACGCTAACTGGAGCTTCCGGCGTGCTCCAGACTACAACTATTTGTATTATTTAGTAGCTGATGTCGTGACTTCCACCAAGTGATTTAATAAACTCCTTAGACGTGATCAAGTACAATTTTTAGGCTCTGATAATTTAGGATGTGTCATCACTTTTAGGGTTCCGTAGTCCTACAAGGATCCTGTCCGCCAGTCTGTCTGTCATATCTAACTTTAACAATTATGAACAGAAATGCTTCAAATTTGGTACTGTTATGTATTGCGCATAGATTTTTGGTATTGTATAATAATAATAAGTACCTCGATGAACGAGCTTTGCTCGTCGGTATTTCTTTTGTTTAATTGTTTTTTTTTAATTATGTTTATATATGAATTACATACTGAAGAAATATAAATAACGGTTTTCAATCTTATTCATCTTTTATCATGGGTACCATTTTAGGGTAGTTGGCCTTCGTAGTGTTTTGCAAGGCGGTCCCCCCCCCCTACCATTTCCAAACTATTAAATGTAGAAACTTAAAATTTTCCATGTTGATAGGATAGGATTGCTAAAGACTCACTAGGAAAATTTTTTTGAGCGAAATCGGACCACAACTTTTTTAAGTTATTTGAGAAATACCTTTATTGCGTACCAGATATCTTGCAGGCATGGATAGAATAAAGAAAATGATCTGAATATGTATGTATATACAAGTATATGAAAAAATATATAGCAAAATAAAAGTTGTCAACCTGGGATTGGAACCCGCGTCGCCGTTCGTACAACTTACAAAAATAGTCATATGATTTGTATTAAAGTCACGGAAACATGGAACGTCAATGGTTTATTTTCAATTTATATTTTACAAGCTTAGTTTCATATGATAGATTTTCTTATAAATTCTGTTTCTGTAATAAGTTTACTATCTACAATTGAACTTATTTTAGAAATACCTTTTTATCGCGTATCAGATTTGGAACCCTTCCATATTAGCGTCTCTTGACACGCTCTTGGCCATATATATACCTATATGTACATAAAGCTCACAGCTTGTCTCAGTGAAAAATATTATTGTGAATTCTAAAAGACTACACTGCACCTAATGTAAAAAGCCGTACATCAACAAAATTAAATGGAAAATTGCTCTCATAGTCTTAATCAAAAACATTACTGAACACAATAGAGCTGCAATAAATCGTAACGAAGTATAAGAGCATTACGAAGAAATCTCTTTGTTACGACAGAGGTAGTAAAAGTTTTCATAAGTTCGTGTGACGAAAGACTGAGGCCATTTGCAAGTAGGCTTTGTGCGGGAACAAAGCGCTGGAGGCCGGTCCCAAGTAAATCTACCAGAACTGCGCCCAACGACCGACGAATACGAAAACATTTATGCTATCTTAAGAGGTATTTTATATGTTAAATGAATATTTTACGGTTAATATATAACGCACACTATGGAAATTCGATAAAAGGTCTCTAAAAATGAACATCGCCTTTTTAGCGACATTTTAAAATAAAGGTCGTCAATTATTTTTCAAATTTTGTAAACGACACGGCGTGTTACATAAAGTAAACGTGGAATAAACTATTATTTTATACAGAAGTCCATTTCTATTGAATTCATTTGATGTTTTAAGTGATGGGATCAACACAAAATAAACAATTGGTCTATTCTGTGGAGACTACACTGGTGTCAAGCATTTTTCTCTAAAACTAGCTGTGCTCGCGACTTTGTCCGCGTAAAATTAAGTAAAAAAAATTACCTTCCTCTCAATACATTAACTATCTAACACTGAAAGATTTTTTCAAATGGGACCAGTGGTTCCTGAAAGTAGCGCTTTCAAACAAACAAACTTTTCAGCTTTATATATTAGTGGTGATAAGCTGAGAGTAATAATATACTAGAAATGATATGGATATTTTTATTATTAAGTACTTAATTTTTTAACACCTGTATTATTATAAATATATACATATAAATCTCCTTGGTAGTTTGATGCGAACCCTTAAGTACGTAAATGTTTTTTTTTTAAATATAGATCATTCTCTATAAAAAATACAACTTTTTACTAAGAGTAGGATCTATATAAGTTAGGACCAATTATTTCAAGTTTTGTAATATATATTGACACGTAATATATCACATCCTCCGATACGATGAGGGTGGATATTTGATTAGTGAGGACATGGAGGGTTTCCGAGCGAGAACTTAATGAAACCAGTCTAATCTTATTACATACGCAGCAGAAATGCAATCTTCTATTATATTTTACGAGTAATAGATTTCCTCATAATACGTGTAGTACTCGTATATTTATCTCAAGAAAGACGTAATAAAAGTTCTTAATTAACTTTTGTATAAAAATTTTAGTAGTCTGCACTACTCCGCATCACTAGGAAATCGTTATGACAATTCAGCCACACCCATTCCAAGTCCAGGTCACGTTTATTAAAGTGCTATTCATATGCAAATGTACGGGAATATTATAAAAATATAAACGAACTTTTTCCGTTCCCCAAGCTTCGCCCCGTGGTGTATAATTAAAAACATTTTTTCCTCGCATTTAATTTTCGCGAAATGTATGCAGCGACGCTTTGCCCACTATTTGTGCGGACGACAAATAGCGGTAATGTTTTAATGAGGGAATAACGTATTCATAATTCAGAGCTGACTTTTTAGCCTCTGAATAATTTGTCTGAACGGTCCTGAGAGTAAATTTTATTTGTTTTAGTCACTTCTTTCGTTTTTATAAAACCAATAATTGTTATGTGACCCGGGGTCGGAGAGTTAGCAAAACATCTTCGAAGGCTTCGTGATAAAGCTTTCCACAAAATTAGTAATTAAACAAATACACTTTTTCATAAGAGTAGCTGTTGTTTCAAACAACTTTTTCTTTTATTGAGACTATTAGTTTGTATGTATGTAAAAATGTATATAAAGTACTCGTTTAATAATCTCAAGGTAATCAGTTCCCAAAAATTTTTGAAAGTCATCCAATTCTGTTGTCAAAGAACCAGTTTCAGATTATATTTATCTTCATGAGTTCAGGGCTCCAGCGAACCCATTTAGTAATTTCCAGAGGTTACCTCCCCATCTTACGTAAATATCGTCACAAGACAGCAAATTTCCCCCTAGAAATTAATGTTTGTTCTGGTTTCATTGAAATAAGCTTTTGAAGGGCTATGAATAAAGTAGTAGCCTTTTAAGTTTGGTGCCAACCCTCAGAGCAATCTGACTTCGTGTAAAATAACATCCGAATTTCATCTTCACCACCTCGTTGTCCAAACATCCACAAATGTGCCATTTGGCAATTATTGCCTCGCTAATTAGGCCATTTCCGCTACGACTCAATGAGCATACTCTTGTATAAGGACACTTCCCCAAGTTGGTTCATCTGTTCGTCGGTGATTCATTTGAGCGACTACCGAGCGAGGCAGAAGGCTCGCAGACACGTTGTCGGCCTTTGAAAAATAAATGTGCTCTTTTATGAAAGCTGACCTGTTAATAAATAAAAACAAGTATAGTTTTTCAATCCGTAGCTTTTATAAAATAATAAAAAGAAATAAAGATAAAAGCAGATAAAATGCTCTCTCAATATAAGTAATCGTACAAATTGAGTTCCAATACACTGTCCAAATAAGGCATTGTGTGTAAGCTCCGGGCAAACTCGGCAGACCTTCGAAGCTTCCACAGTTATTAGAGGTTTTCTCTTAGTAATTACTCAGCATTCTTAATAAAGTGAGCTTTATCGAAGACTTATCCACTTAGCTACAAATTAACGACATGTAAGAGGAAGATTCTTGATATAAGTATTGTATTAACTGATACAGATAAGATTTATTCGTAAAGTATTATTTTCATTTGTAAAAACAATACTCATACGCATAAACCTAATTTATATTTATACCAACAAACGATTTAAGGACCTTTATTATATAATTAAAACTCTTTTCTTTTAATAATTACTTAGTTAATACACACAAACTTGTTGAAACCCGCAACTTAATTCACATTAAATTTGAAAATTGATTCTGGAGTATACTCCAGAATAAAAAATATATCAAGGTGGTATCAGTTTTACAAGACCAAACACGAACTATAAGTTATCCGCTGATTAATAACGCTCCAGTGGTTCTCAAACTTAACCCCACATTTGGGTACGACGTCCTCTGCGGTTTGGACATTGTCTACAAACTTCATTACAGTGGAGAATTGCTAAATTCATACAATGCGTGCTTCTTAGTGAGTAAGGATAGTTTTGCGTCTAAATTTATCAAAGTTCGTGATAGAGTCACAGAATGGTTACCATTTATAACTTTTCAACTCAAACGAGCTTCAAATTTAATTATTACAAAGTTATACTTTTATTGGACTTTAGACAAAATAAATTCTTACACGTCTTCTTTAAAACGTACAATCCATCCTTCACTAGTTGGGATTTGTTAAAATCATTACTTAGGAAATAAATAAAAGCTATCAGATTTAGTTGTTTACACAAAAGTTTAGTAGTTTAGTTCAGTAAAGAGTAGTACGAAACTTGGAGAGGCCTATACCCAGCAGTGGGAGAGAAAAGGTTGTAGATTAATATGATAATGATTAAGGAAGTAAATTATTTTTTTATATACTACCGCAATAGTAGGATAATTTCAAGTTTGACTACGGGCGTGAGGGAACACTTGCAATGAAGGCAAGCCTATGTAGTATGTCCTAAACACTTTTGGATTCGTTCATTTGCTATGCACACATAATATGATTGTCACGCCCGCTCGTATCTTGAACTTTATGCTTGGCGCAAACGAAAATAAATAATAAGAATAATAGCTGCAACCGCAGCCATGGCCTGCACGTGATGCACCCTGCTGGTTAACAAATAAGCTGTTAGAAGTGCTCAAACCCTCCTGTGATAGCTTCAGTCTGGCGCGGACACTGATCGATTGCGCTCTAGCGATCCTGTAAGGTTCCACCCACACCTGGCGTAATGTGGACATTAATATCTATGAATCAAATATTGTTTAGGTACGTGTTTAAATATATTATTTATTTTGGCAACAGTTTAATATGCAGCCAAGGTTACATGGATTTGATGCTGCTGGCGGCTGCTGACTCAACTCTCAAGCTGATTAGTTACAGCCGCTTGCCAACTTACGTGGTTATAACATGGAAAATTGGGCAATTGCAAAAACAGTTTGTTTGAGGGCTTCTCTTGATGACAAGTCCTAAAGTATACTCATAAAATGAGTCTGATACTAAGGAGAAATCTGTTAGCTACACCTTAAAATAATTCTTAATATTCGTTTTTTAATGAAAAAATTCGAAAAATATTTGAGTTCTAAATAATAATTGATGTCTGTAGGTGTAGCGCAGGCTTTCACCGTGGCGTGCACATTAAGTTAGCAGCGCAACAGGATCGATCCATTTGTTCACTTTGTTATCTGGATCGTTAATCATGCTCACAGGCGAAGGTGTGTCTGTTGCATATTTTATCTGCACATCTTGTTTCTTGAAAATTAGTTTCAGTGAATTTATATATTTATATCTGTCTGCCAAAACCCTTTTTCTCACGAATGCGTGCACCTATAAAATTGAAATTAATATTAAATGCTGACGATTGCGGTGCCTTGAAGCTGTAAAAGAATCAACTCTTTAAGTGTGCATAATCAAAAGATATGACTGTTTATGTCATATTTCCCAAATATTTGCAAAGGGAACCAAAACCTATGGAGTACTTCCTATTGACGAAGATCTTGAAGTACAAGTATAGAAAAAAATTTAGAAAACTGTAAAGTTGTAATTACATCACAAAAAAATTGCATGGACTATGTCAAATTAAAAAAAGCTTCTGAAAATTATAAAGCATAAAATAACCTGGTAAAGTAACACATGATGGTACGGAACCCTTAACGCGCGAGTCTAACTTGCACTTTGTTTTCTTTTCCTTTGTTTTTCGGCGGTATATTCAAGTAATTAAAAACTGAGGGAAATAAAATATACTAGCGGCTTACTACAAAAATCATACGTCAACAGCATTACAAATATTCTTAATTATTGAGGAGTAAATTATTCCATGAAAAACATAATCATATACTTTATATGTACAGTGTGTATAATTACTTGTTTAAGATATAGGCCCAGATTATTATTTTAGATTTTTATTTAATTTTTCCATAAACCCAAAAAGGAAAAGTTAATATAACAATGTATTCGTTTCGCAAAACTTATGTAAGTCAATAGCGGGGGCGAGGTGGACTCATTAGGCACTTTTAATTAAGGTAATGAAGTAAGTTGGTGGGCCAGTCTTAGTCACCTGTCTAGACGCGTAATTACAGAGAGCGACCGTCAATTATCGCCGCCCTCAGTGCCTTCGTATACAATTACACGCCGAGGAAAAAACACTCTGATTGGGACCGATGTCGTCACACCTACATTTACTTTGTAGATGTGACAAATGTACATTTAATATATCGCAGATACCGTAGCCTAGACTACTGTACTACTAAACTGTATTGCAATTGCCGATGGCTTTCAATCAAACGTTGCAAATTATATCCTCCCTTCCCCTAAAAGCTCTGAAAACGAACACAACAGCAAAAACGCAACAGTTAACAAAAGTAATTTTTTTATTGAATGAATAATGTACTAGGTCAAAATCCTGCCCCAGCTATACGTCACACTCATATCAGAAACCTCCTCGTTGGAGACTCTATCTGTCCACAATGTTTTCAAAATTTTTCTGTACTCTCACATTTCAAAAACTTTTAAGCAATTGCTCGTATTTTGGGTTAAGGTCCAAGACTCAACGCCGTACAGAAGAACCGAAAGCACGTAGCACCGTGCCAGACGCACCCTAGTAGACATCTTGAGAGATCGGTTGCAGAGTAAGTGACGCAACTTCATAAACGCGTTGCTTGCTTGTTCTATTCGGCACTTGATTTCTATATAATATTTATTATTATTATACTTTTTTCTTAAAAAGGATAAAAGAAACTATTTAGTAACGTCTATTTTCCTGTTACCCCACCAATTAAGCTTGTGATAGGAGGGGCGCAGCATTTCCCAGGATTATTGTCGTGTCCCTCCTCAACATCAAGATTTAAAGCGGGTACCTTACGGATTTCAAACATCCCTTCAACCTTCGAACTATTGATTTGTTTTTCTATCTTTAGCGTTATTCCGGCCTATAAACAGGGTCCACATAAATTGCAGAGAATGTGGCTGTGTGGCGAGTTAAGATAACCTACTGCCACCTGACGTCATCGCCGGAATCACCATAATCTCACGACTAATATCACTCAGTGACATTAATAGCGACACACTGTTTTATGTGCCTTCCGAAACACTGAAAAGGTCGGATATTTGAAAACCAGCGCTAGAGTGGACCGCCAAGCTATCATCCGGCTGCAATAAGAACTACTTAAACGGCGGTGTGCCACTGATATAGCTACAACCCCTCATCCTCGACCACCTTGCTGAGCTATTAAATTATATCAGGTATATTCTTAAAGAAAGTAAAAATCTGCTAAATATGTTTGCAAACGCTCTAGACTCTGCACATTTGTAGAGAGCAAGCCGATATTCGAAGCCCTGTATTGTTGCACTGCGAGCGTGGAATGGAGCGGCGCCATGTTCCCACTGATTGCCTTAAGGATAAACTACTCTGCAGATAATTGCATTGGAATTGTTGCGGTGTGCAGAAATATCGTTACTGCACCTTATTTCTATGATACACATAAAAGAGAATATTAAAATTACGTTACCAGTGTTTTGTAAAACCCTTTTTTTTGTTTGTTGTTTGTTGATAGGTTGTAATTTAACTCCTTCAAAGTGTATTGCAAGATGGTTCCCCTAGGATTTCTTGAATTTTTTCATATTGATAGTATATACTAAAAACTCATTAGGAAAAATATTTTGTACGAAATCGGAAAACTACCAGATTCGGGACCCTTCTATACAAGCAGATCTTGACATGCTCTCTGCATTATTTAGTCTTCTTTTTCAACCTTTCTCTTCAAATAAAATATATACCAATATATTCTCGGCACAGATTATCCTAGTGAGATATTCAGGGATACCAATAATCTCAAGACGTTTCCTTTGAATTTTGATATTTCTTATCTCTTATTCTACGTCAGTTGCCACTTATAATTAGGTGAACCGCCAGCCCATATGTCTCTTATCATATATAAAAAAAACTGTAATCTCATGATAACTGAATAAAAGTATATCAACCTTTCTATGGGTACCATTCTTTTTATAAAATATTTTGTGATAGTGTTTTAAAACAAATTACTATACAACTAAGTGCCCAACAATTTCTTTTTCTACGTGTGTTAGCCACTTAAATGTCCGAGAATCACGTACGCTCTAAATATCTCGATAATGACAACGGAGTCTGCAGAACCTAACGAGGGACACACCGGATAAAGCCGATTGGATTTCCTGTATCCGTTCTTAATATGGAAGTGCGCATTATTGCTTTTAAGGATCATCTTTCTTATAATTAATATAATCTTATTATTTATTAATAAGGAAGTTGTTATCAAGGTAACATTATTATAAAATAAGTTACTACTAATGAAATGATGAATTAAGGAAGTTACTTTTAAGCTAGTCATTAACATTTACTTAGTCATTCATCTCAACAACCGTAGGTAATTGGATTTCTTTTTTTTTGTATTTTTGAACTTAGACTTCCCACCGCGACACCGCTTCGTAGCGAGCTGATGAGGAAGAAACCCGGGTAATTCCTATATAACATACGCGTGAGTTTAAAAGCCGTTTTATAATAAGTTTTTTTGTATTATTGTAGAAATTAATAAAAAAAAAAGTTATTTACTTATAAAACATAACTAGTCCTTAACATAAATATATTAGGATAACAAGAAATAGTCAATTACTAATTATAGCAACATACAGTAATATTTAAAGTGTTTAGTACAGTTATATTTATTTGTTTATTTGTTACAAAAAATTGAATTCCTTGGAATTTTTTATTAAATGTGAAAGGTAAAATAATTAAAATTAAGATTGATAATACTAGGGCTCTCGTGATGTAGCGGCGGCGACAAACCACAGGGTGGTAATAAAAAATGAAGATTCTTGACGCCTCGTGGTCGTCCAGTAAAGCACTCCAAAAATCGGTCAATAATAGAACATAAAACGATGTTATAAACCCAAATTAGTGATCTGATCGTTGTGCTTGAAACATAAACGCTACGGATACACATTTATTTATCTATTTGCAACTTTTAAACTAATGCCCCAATTTACGACACGATGTGAGATTTGAAATGCAAAACAGCAATAAGGCAAATTTAAGCAAAATTAAGCCAAACTTCCACCTAATCACGATTGTGACGCCGCAATGTCACTCTTATCGACATTGACAATCCTTACGCAAATGGGTTTTAATGATTCATCAAATTACATTTATTTTCTCACTCATTAATTTTATTAAAATGGCCATTATTTCTATATCTGTAACAGATAACAGACTGTGTAATATTAAAACAATAGGACCCTTATAATAGCCATCTGAAGATCTATGGAGATATCAAATCATTTTGCAAGTTTTTTTTTATTAACAATATAATATGTACAATAATCTCTTTACTGACTGAACTAAAATACTGAGTAAAGACATGAAAAGTTCCTAAATGTATACTTTCTGAGAAAAGTCTATACTTTTTAAAATTAATTCTATTAATAAAGAGTATATTTAGTTTATATATCATATTGAAGAGTTTCCAAATAGCCACTTAGAAAGATTTATTTTATAGCATTTCATAAAGGACCTTGAAGATCAAAAAACTTACAAATTTATTCAAAAATCCTTTCTAGTTTCAATCCTCGTTAATTTCGAATATTTCTTTCTCGTTTCAAGGAAACAAAAGCTTTCCGCTTTCAGAATCTTTTTTCTGATTTGTAATATCTCAAACAGTTTTTGAGATATAAGCAAAAAACCGAAACACCTTTTTGTGTCAGTTAATTCAATTTTTTTTAAACTATCTAAATGCAATCCCGAATCGAATGATACCTCAACCATATTTTTAGAAGAAGCCCAAATAAATTCCATCTTTCTCAGTGTTGTAGACACTTGTTGACTAACTAACAGACCAAAAGCATTTCCCAAACTACTGACCAAAGACAAACAGGTAGACCGACAAAGAAAATATTTTAAAGGCTGTTTATGTCTTTTCACACCTTTAATTTTATTTATATTTATTGTTTGCATATTTTTATTACATGTATCACAACGTTGCGCACCTGTGCGTGAAGTGAAACAGTGACATTGACCATATAGAAGCCAGCGACGATGACCCAGTAATTAAAGCACCGCTAACCGGTTTCCTAATGCATCATTATACTCGTAATTTGAATTGGATGACATCCAAATCCGCTACATTTTAATAATATCGTCATGGTGTTGCAAGTTTGCGCATTAATCTATTGTTTAAAGAGGCCTATGTGAAATGTAATTTAGTTTTGACATACGCCTTTACAACTACATACGCATTTTATTTATATTTCCGAGCTGAACTTAAGACGTAATAAAGGAAAGAAAATATTCAACTCAATTGTTGTATTTTATACTCCACTGTTCATTTTAGCAAGTGTATTTTTTTTATAGAATGTGTGTCCATGGTCCAAATAGATACTAAAATAAATTTGAGACCAGTAAGAAGATGCTTTTAAAGTAGATTTGTATTTGCTTGTTAAATCAAAGTATACAAATATCAGATAGAATAGGCATATTATTCGTCTAAAATAGCCAATTTTTCTATCAAATCAAATCGTTTATTTGCAAGATTATTCATCTTACGATATAAAACAGTATTAAGGCACAATCTGCCATACAATGACGTGCAAATGTTATGACAGCATAATATTTATTTAGTTTAGTGAGTTTAGTGAGCGATACAATATCTCTACACAAGCCATGCCTTTAATTTCTTTTTAAATAACTTAACATCTATCATTTTTTTTGTTAGTCTAAACTAACCTTAAAGTTTGATACAATGATATGATATAATAAGGTAGATATACTAACTATTGCTATCACTGTTAATTATTTCCTTACATTAAATAATTTATTGAATGTATTTAAATTATTATTATTGTAATATAACCCAAGTTCGCAATAAATAAATTTGAATTTGAAAATTTTGAATTTATTCTTTCAATTAAAAGCTTCTTGGTTTCAAAACAAAGATATAACAAATATTTGGTCCGAATCCTAGGACCGAGAAAAAACCCTTTACTAAACGAGATTATCTAAAGACCCAAGAAGAAGATAATTAAAAAGTTATAAATTGAATTAATTAATATTATGCAAAGGTTTAACGGCGACAAGGTTGGTCTTACAACACCATAACTTAGATCAACTATATATGGCTCTTGGAACTCAAAGGGCCATCACAAACCTTCTAACCCTATCAAACTTGACATCACAGTTCAACAGGCATCAGCTAATCAACATGAAAGCTTTTGTGAGTACATAATATGTTTTGATTATTTGATCGATAGTTCAATTGTAGACATTACGATATAATGAGACTTAAAATAAATTGGAAGCTTAGTTGAGGTAAATACGAGACTATAAAGTACACTTTAACTATTCCTAATACTCTTTAGTGCAAAGGATTTGTAAGTAGTGATATATATATGTACTACATACATTTAGTGCTTATCAAAAATATATATCGCACGCTTGATCATGATCTGACCAATTACGTTTTAGGTCCAAAGTGAGTTAATGATACAGGCAGGTTTGTTTCAACGTCCTCTATCTGCCAATATAAGAATTATTTAGATATCTGCATCCAACACTGAAATAAAGCTGTTTTGCCCTTTTAACTAAAATAAGTTTTTATTTAAAATAAACAAATAATAAAATATCATAAAAATAATATTTTAATATTATTAATCACTTCATTAAGTAACATTGAAATACATAATTTGTTGGATAAGTCGTAAATGACGAAACGTTTTATACTATTTCCCAAAAATCAGTTTTTTTTGGGAAATAGTAAATAAATATGTGCAAATACGTGCTTATAAACGCTTAAATACGCGTACTTTGCATATACGTGCAAATCTGTAAATAAATATGGCAACAATAAATGTATCGGCTTCAAATTAGGACAATATTTCCTATTTGGTCGTATGTATGTGATTTAACGCTTAAATATGAAATGTAGCAACATGTACCAAAATTCTATTCTAACAATATACGAATAAAATAATTTCTTTTTACAGATTGCAGTTTTGGCTGTCATTGCTTGCGCAACAGCTGGGGATGTTCGAGACAAACGTGGTATACTCAGCGGTCTGCATTCCGCACCTGCGGCTAGCTATGCTGCACCTTTAAGCTATGCTCCTGCGCTTTCATACTCTGCCCCAGCACTTGCAGCCCCCGCTATAAGATATTCTGCCCCTCCAATTGTAAGACTCTCCTCCCCATCCCTTGGACTCTCAGCGGCTTCATCAATTGGATATTCGTCTGGTCTAGCACTAGGCCATTCTGCTCCGGCATTAGGCATTTCTGCTCCTGCACTAAGCTACGCTACACCCGCAATTGCAGCTCCAGCATTAGCAGCCCCTGCACTTTCAGCCCCATTATTAGCTCCAGCATTATCAGCCCCAGCGCTTTCAGCCCCATTATTAGCTCCAGCATTATCAGCCCCAGCACTTTCAGCCCCATTATTAGCTGCCCCAGCATTATCGGCCCCATTGATATCTGCACCAGCACCTCGTCTAGTCACTGTTAACAAAGTTGTGAATTTAAGAAAAGTTGTCAACGTCCCGCAAGTTATCAATGTACCCAAAGTGATCAATGTTCCCCAAGTTGTGTCCGTGCAGAAATTGGTATCTGCTCCCACTTTATCTGCTGGTATCTCTTCATATGCTCCAAGATACGCAAGCAGCTATGGTACGGGATATGGATCCGGATGGTAAATATCTAGTCAAAAGTCATGATGTCTTAAAATCATAATTTGCCAAGAGCTGGTACTAATTTTGGTTGATTTTTATGTGTATATTATGCAATGTTTTCTCTAGTTCAGTATCGATTTTGATGATACGTTTTATTAAATAAGTTACAATTGTTTTTATTTTGTACAAATCAATGTTATCTTTATTAAAAGTATATTTTTGTATGAATTTCACTCCCTTTTATTTCAATATACCTTCGTCTACATTGTTGAGAATATTTAAATTTTGTGAGATGGATTGGAAAATTTAGAAGCGACTTTTGATTTTGACTGTATTCTAATATTGTTTTCTTTAAAAACAAATGTCATTAGCTTAATTTATTTACATTAACTTTAAATACCCATTGTAAAGGTGACAACTTAGAGCATTAATGTAATATGACATTTTAGCATAATATATTAAAGTTGTATATTTAAATAAGGTTAACGTCTTGACCTAAATCTGAGGTTGATAAACCGTATTTTTTATTTAACCTTAATCGACGCGCATCGTATCGTTTATATAATTAGATAAAATTGGTTAAAACCAATATGACTTTGAAATAAGGATAAATTCCATAAGCATAGTGAGACAGATACAGGACCATAAGCATAGTGTATCGGAAATAAAAAAATTTAGGTTTTTTTCGATTTGTTTGGAAACTATAATTTACAAAGATCTATCGATCGAGACTTAGATAATCAAACTACTAATCTTACTGATAATCTTACTAGTACCAACTTAGCCTGAAAATATCAATTAAATGTCCTTCTGGTCCAGATTCACTATGGTGATAGTCCGATGACCTTTATATCTCAAAGGCTAATAGCGAAATCCTTTTCGGAACGCCTTCACAATAAGAAGACTTTTAGATGGACCGTAATCACAAGGTGAGGTCTTTTAAGCAAGGTTCAATCAGTTAAACAGTTCAAATATTGTTAAATACATGGAGTGCATCTTAAGAATTTAAAATACAGTGTTAAAAATTACAATAAAATGGCCACATTACAATTTGGTATCATTCAAATAAAAATAATAAATTTCGTATCACTATACGAAATTTATTATTTTTATTTTTGGGAAACGGACAGAACAATATTACATAATATATACAAAATAATATTCAATTAAATATAAACTAAATTATAAGCTTGCAATTATTTTTATATAATTATTAGGTAGATATTACAATTGTCTATTATATACTGGAAATTAAAAAAAAAACAATGCTCTAAAAAGAAGGAAGGAATTTAGTAATATTATCTTAAAAAGCTACTCTGTACTGTAATTTGAAAAAATGTTGTATTTTTTTTCATTAAACTGCGTTAAAACTATTTTTTAATGTATATATAATTGAACTATAATGTACCAGACAAAAATATTTACTTGAAAATATTAATTAACTTACAAATATCCATGAAAAGTAACGACAATTTAACATAACTAGAGATCGCCGGTTATTCGAAATTCGTCCACAAATCTTTAGATTTCCGTAGTGTGTACCATATGCCTATTTAAAGCTATGTATAAAAATATTCTTAGTACAACGAAATCTATTTGACGACTTAATGTCATTAAGTGCCATAATTAACAAAATACTTACATATTTTATCAAAACATGCATTATGAAATACATCAAATTATTAAAATGTATTATTAATCAGATGTAGCATTTGCACACCATCCCCTATATAAACTATATTGTGCCAAATTTCTTACTTATCCGTTTGTGCAATTTTCTAAAAATTGTACCTAAAATTTATGTTTCACGTATATATTATAATATATTACAAAAAGCAAATTTTATTTAAAAAAAAACTTCATTTTTGAGGTTATTTTTTTTTCGTTTTTTGCGGCGGCCTTTGGCCGTTCCTGTCGAAAAGGTTAGAGAAGACATACAAGCCCAAAATAATAAGTATTTTTATTCCCTCCGTGTGAAACATTGCGAGTTGACATTTAGTTTGAGTTATTCCTAATTGTGGAAGTGATCAAGTACTGTAGTTTCCAGAGAGAGGTATTATGCCGTAAGCTTCAAATAGGATTTCAGCAGGGTTGTCAATTTCGGCCTAACGTGAATAAAGTCCAACTTTATTCATTTTTTTTTTATAAAGTGGCTTGTATAACGTTACCTTTACGCATACAATATCATGTGATTTTCCCAGTAGTATTAATAAACTGGATACAAACTGAGTGCTACGAGCTCTCTACGTTAATGGCTACGGCGTAGCACAGAGCTACAAATCTAGTTTTATGTTTCTAGGGACTTACTTTTAACCACGCTATTTGGTTTTATTAATTAACAGTGTTTTGATTTGTGTCATTACTTTGTGTGTTTTTAATTTATAACATTTAAATATTTATATAAATATCGTAGAGAGACTGCAATGGAGTTTACTATCATGTTATCAGGCAGGTAGGCAGTGACCCTGCCTTCCGCTCCGAGGGCCGTGGGTTCAATTTACGCCTCGAGTAAGGGTGTATTATTTATGTATGTATTTGTATATATATATACAAAAAAATTATGTATAAGAGGCGTCTATTACCCATAACACAGACATTGAGTTGTCTACCCTAAGAACAGACGTCCGTGTGTCATATAGCCCTGTATAATTGGATGACTTACGATTTGACTAATTCTAATATAAGTTGTTTTACTATTATTAGCTGGTACCATTTTATGGTACCTTTATAATCTCTATTGATATCTAAATATTTATTCTCCTACGTCTAATACTCTACGCTCACCTCCACAAGACCTGGAACAGAGGGCGTAGAAATGAGATTGCATGATCGATCGATTACGTCACCATTTACACGATGAATGCTAAAGAAAGATGTCATTATAGGAAAAGGTCAGACCAGATTTAATTGGGTAGAGAAGGTAATGGTACCTTGGGAGAGGGTAATGGGCAGTGAAAGTTGATTATTAGGTGCCACTTTATAGAGATCTCTGACACCTACACCTGGATCACAAGTTCCATGCACTGTCTTGGTGCCTTCCTTTACAACGCAATGGATCCGATACCTTCACGTGCTGTCTGTCTTAACCCGAATATAATATGTAGGTGGTGGAATATTGTACAATGCTTATAAACTGTTTCTACTTTTATTAGCGTCTGCATTTACTCAAAACAATCTCCACGAAGACCCTTGAATACCATAATGAATGAATGTCCTCACCTTATCAGTTATTAATATGCAAAGATTTCTTTTCTTTTAATGGGTAATGAGATTGGACTTTATGTCTAAGTGCATAGGAGCACTTCATATATGTTGGAGGGAATATTGAAGCCTATAAATATCGTTTGGTATCTATAAATCTAGAGGAGTTAATAGTTTAAACAGTGGGCCGGCTTTGAGTCGATCGTTAAGTTAAGTAGCTCCTACCGCGGTCGGGTGATAGATGGGTGACCAATTCTAACACTGGTTTTCAAATATCTGCCCTCCTCCATGTTTCGAAAGGCACGTAAAACAGAGGGTCGCGATTAATGTCACTGAGTTATATTCAAAAGCCCGCGACTTCGCCCGCATTTTGAGGGTTTTTTTTTTTGCGGAACCCTAAACATTTTTCCAAAACCAAAGATAACCTATGTAATTTCTTGTAACATCATCTATCTTCTTGTTAAGGTCGCGTCGAGATCGGTAAAGCCCTTTCCGAGATTACCCGGAACAGACAGATAGACAAAAATGTTTATAATATGAGTTTTCGTCGTAGGTATTGTATAAGCAATTAATAAAAGAATTTCATTTCCACGTTACAAACGGGCACTTAAATTTTATTTATACGTAAAAATGACAGTGACAAATTCCTGTCGAGTAAAATTAGCTACGCGTTGTTAGTACTAATTGATAATATACAACGGATTAATTTTATTACTTTTGATTAGAAATCAGTCCTAGAAAAACAAGACAAGTATAAAAGAAAAATAGAAACATTCAATGCTGTATCGCGTTTTTAGTGCACCTTATTTCGTTTCGCGTAATATATGCGCTCGTAACCGCATATTTTACGTGTAAGAGGACAAGACGCCTGTCGAGTAGAATTAGCAGCGAGCCGCGAGCGCGGCGTGCAATGCTAGCGGGAGTGATTAGTGCGGTCGCTCTTAATTTGTATGGCATGTTTTATGGTACGCGTGCCGAGTGTGATGCTATCTCGTTAAATAGGGGAGGCTTACGCTTGGCTTTATTAGGAAAAATTATGTTTTATGTTCCGCTTTTACGGTTTAAGTCGTACGCGGATGAAGTCACGGGTACTCCTTGTAAGAGATAAATAGGAGGTATCCAAATCGTCTCGCCACCTCTTCCTCGGCCTGCCTGGTGGGCGTCCAAGAAGTCGCGATATTGGCCCACCTTTGCGGGTCCATTCGAGCTACGTGCCCAACACATTCCCACGTCAGCTTTGTTGACTTCTACCCCACATTCATTACCCCAATAATGAAACATTTGTATGGTATACATTAAGAAAATAAAGCCCTAATTTACTCATTATAAATTCAAATTCCAGATTTTTCGTTGCTAGCAATACAAAGATTATCATGTCTGTTCCACAATAATTTTGGTAAATGGGACACAAATGATAATAAGATTTAAGGGGCGTTTGTAATTATAACTAATTTGTTTATCACATTATAGAGCCTCAATAGCTTAAGGTAGGAGGGATGCACTGAAATCCGCAAAGTACCCGGTTTTAACCCCGACACCTCTAGGGTATTTGCACCATCAGATCATAAAAATAAAACCACTAAAGCTTTTAACTTTATAGGAGGGGTTATGAGAATATTAGACATATTTAAAAGTACTGATAATACTTCTTTAAAAAAATCGTGACATCTGTACATAGCAAGTATCAATTTAAAAAAATCATAGAAATTATACTTTGTGATAGTTATTTGTCACTTAGATACTACCTACGTACCTTCAAGACGAGAGTAGGTTCGTTTGACAAACGCCAACAACGCATCAGCGAGCATTCTGGTAGAGCAGTTGTATATGGCCTTCGGTGATTACTCAAAACAAAGTGATCTGCCTAACCATTTTCTCCTCCTCGTATAAAAAAAGATAAAAGCTTTATATTTGTGTATACACAATAGATAGTTAACGTAGAATAATGTTTTCTTATTAAACTCCCCTACGATATTCGGGAGATGTCTTTAAAAAAAAATTAAACCTTTTATAAAACGTAAAGTTATTCAAAAATCCTACCTAGTAAAGGATTATTTGAATGATAATAATGCTTGGAAATAAATTACTCTAACTAAATCTTGTATACCAAATAATTATACATATGAGTGCTTATTAGAAAGTCATTCCAATGAGACAGTTATATTAAAGTGTATAAATAGCTACCAATATAATACCAGTGAATAATAAGTAAAGTAAAAGGGACTCGAGGTGGAAATCGAACCAACGACCCTCGGAGCAGACCCACTGCCCACTGCGCCAACGGGCCAGCCAAAAGTTGATGTTTATCTATTATAGAGATGAACACAGTAAAGTCTTGGAATAGCACAAACTTCCTATATAAATGTAACACGAAAGTAGTCATTTCCATATTTGTATCCCTATTTCCTATATTTACAATATTTCAGAGCAATAACTTCTGGGACCAGTAAACTCGTGACCCATTTGCAATTGAAAGCCTTCTTTATAACGGTCTATGTCCGGCCGCACTTTTATGAGCAAGGCTACATATTGCTTGCTCACGGAGCTATTATATGAGCGTTATAACTTGACAAAGAAAGTGTACCAATGTACCAAAAATGGACATTAAAAAATGATCAGTTGCTGCGGCGCTAAAAGTATTTAATTTCACACAATGTTCAAATTACACAACGTTTGAAGCGAAGATATTCACCGTGGAGCTATTTGAAGTGGAATGCAATACGTAATGGAATCCAATGAAATTGATTTCAATTAGTTCTAATTGAATGTCGTTTGGACTGTAGTTTACGAGTATGATGGTTGTTTTTAAACAATATTTGGAATATTTTTGGAATGCCTAATATGCTGTGATTGTTAACACGATAGCCTAACAGAGTTGGGGATTGAGTGCCTCGTGAATTTCAGTTCACCCTTCATATAGTTGAGCTATCGATGTTCTGAAGAAGAATAAGCGGAGGTTTTTCAAGTATGTCTTATATTGCCTTTTGCTACTGACGCACCCATTCTGAGTACAATTTTTACGCTTAATTAGAGAGGCATGAAAGCGAAAGTCATATTTTAATCAGAGCCCGCATTTGAGTCTATCGCTAGGTTAAGTAGCCATTATCGCGGCTGGGTGATACATGGGTGACCAATGGGTTGTCACGATTACGCTTTGACATCCAATGCATGTGTGTTAATCGTTTGGCATTGGAATGCGCGTGGTTTTATTTTTATACACACTAGCTGCGCCCCGCGACTCCGTCCACGTGGGCCACCCTTATCACTTAAAAGTATGAAAAATAGGTGTTGACCGATTCTCAACCCTAGCCAATAGGCACGCATAATTTTTACAAGCAAATATATAATTTTTACTCAAACATGCTTGGAAATTTGAGCATTATTTTGACAACCTTCTTCGAGATAAATCGACCTTGCCGTACTGGTCGAGCAGCGGCCGGCAATAGTAGTATGAAAATCCATATATGTCGTTTTTAGCAGCCAAATGAATTACTATGTAAAATATTATTCGCCGTGTAATTTAAAAATGAAACGATCTTCTACTCCGCAACATGGCGACCAAAGAGGTAATTTATCAAAGGTTTAATTTAAATTTCGAACTGGCTTGCACATAGAAAGCTGTTTAGCGAAAAAAGTACTTTGGCGCGTAAAAAACTATTGTTATTAGTTGTTCGTCGACTTCGACATTGGCTTTTTAATACTTTTTCAAATAAAAGTTCTGAATTGTGCTACTTAGTTAATTTCCGCGCATTATTTGAGAAAAGTACTATACAAGCCTTGGCCGCAACTGGGCATTGATGGACTTGCGTATATATTCACACGTTCGTCCATCAATGCCTCTCTTGTCGGCCGTTGCAGTAATGTACTAATACTGCACCGTAGCAGCAAACTATTACCTGTACAAAGCAGCCTGGTCTTCAGCAGTGCGTTGCTCCACTACCGCGTCGGGAGTGCGCTTGGGAGCATTCTCAACGTTGATGGCGTGGTTGCTGTTCCTTGGCCCACCGAAACCTCCCTGTCCCAGCACGAAAATGTGCTGCTGAGTGCGTAAAACCAGCTCTCTGTTCTGATAGATTTCGCCTGTGGAAAAAAGATACAGACTACTTTAGGCACGTTGACGACCATGCCTCGTCTATAAAAACTATTTTTGAGACTCCATAAGTTCATACTCCTCCATGTCTGCAAAAATGGTACTGAAAGTTCTTGCTTCACATATTAATATATACATTCTTTAATAAATTTAATCTGTGAAGAACTGCAGTGTATTACAATGTAAATTGATCGGACCCGGCAGACGATATCCAACTCGAATGTAGCAGACAGACAAAATTGTTTTAATTATACGAACCTTGTACTGACAATAACGAACATAACAAAAAAAAGAATTTTGGGAATTCATTTTTACGGACGCACATACGTATTCATTTGTACGAAAAGTAATTTTTCAAAATAACTAGTAAAAACTCGTAACATGTAGCGAAAATGCTATAAAGGTCTGTAAAAACACTCATCTCAATTCAATATTGTATTAAATAGATTCAAATCAAAGGGAGTAATATATACTTGAATTAAATCTTAGGATAAGTTACTACTACTCTTCCTAGGATTATGTCGTCTAAAATCAGGGTCCATTTAAATTGTAGAGAATGTGATTGTGGGGCGAGGTGGACCGAATACCGTCTGACGTCATCCCCGGAACCCCCACAATCTCACGAATAACATCACTCAGTGACATAAATCGGAGTAAAACGGTTTGTTTTACGTGCGTTCCGAAACACAGAGGAAGCCGGATATTTGAAAACCAGTGTATGAATGGTTTAGTCATATATCACCCGGCCGCGTTAAGAACTGCTTAACCTAGCAATTGACTCAAATGGCGGCCACCGATTAAGCTACCAACACCTCTCCTAGATGCTTTGTCGATCTTGGAAAGGTGATCATTTTGTTTGTTCCTAGGTCGAATCGAATCTCAAAGTCGATAGTTGTTACTCTGTAACCACTCCATAGACAATTAATGTGTCACACACGCTCTTTTTTTTTTAATAATTCATTAATTTTCATTCTTTTTTTACAGGATATGATGTTGTCGAATGGTTGATGGTACGGTTTAATGTAGATGAAGCTAACAATGGTAAGTAAAATTTTCGCGTATGTGAGTATTTGTGTAAGAAATTCAATTTTTTCATTTCTTTTTTTTTTTTGTTTTCAGCCGATGTGATACACTTAGGCACTCAACTATGCCAGTATGGCTACTTCTTTCCAGTGAACGATTCCAAAAACCTTGTGTTAAAGGACGATTCTTCTCTTTATAGGTTTCAAGTAAGTATTAATATGTTTTATAATTACATTATATTTCGGGTTTGTTCAAACATTTATAACTCGAGAACTGCTGGATCGATATTAATGAGTTTTTATTTATTGGATTTGTCTATGAAAATTACTGCGCCTTGAAAAAGGTTGAGAAACAATGCTTCAGCGTCCTCAACGAGGGGTCAACGTACATTTTCACCAAAGGATATGGGCTCTACTATAGTCACTTTTAGTCTGGTGAAATGACCAGTTTTACCGGTCGATTATCGTATAAAAAGCGTGCATATAGTAGTAGAAGTACTAGTACTTCTTAAGTTCCCTGCTATAGTAGTAGTACTTCTTAAGTTCCCTGTTCGTTATAAATTTCCGTAAAGTAAAGCGCGTTTTATCATTACTTTTTTAGACAGTAAAACATTCTATTCGTTTAATGTTTCAGTAATTAGAACGGTTGGCCAGTTTTAATTTTGGGGGCAAATATTTTCTTCGGAGCCACTCTAGCTAATTAATTTTGAAAGCTGTTCTTTTAATATTTCTCCAACGTCAAACGTCTTTGTAGCGGAAATTATATTAAGGGTCTAGTTAGTACACGCGACTTTGCTCCTAACTTATTGGCTGGAAGAATGCTATAAACAGATGAGTTAGGGAAAGACGAATTCTTTAGTGCATTCCCTGTAAAATAATTTTGTGTGTGTGCGTGCGTCTATGTGTGAGTATAATTTGTGAGTGCTTTAAACGATGTACTAACTATACGCATTACCGCTTGCCCTCACTTCCAGTTTTCCTTCCCCTGCGTTTCCAAATATTATATCGCATCTTTATTAACTTTGATAACGTTAGAAACTCCAACCTACGTTTAAAAGCCCTGCCTCGCCGAAACGCCATGGGTTGGATCTTCCATTATATCCTTTTACTCCATCCCTTACCATTACTCTTGTCTTTTTAATTAGAGGTAACGCCATGCTTGTAGCCGAATTAGGCCGGCGTTTCCGGGTACCTGTACATAAGATCGGCGTGAAGTGACGGCAATACTGTCACATCTAGTGATGGTGTTGTTGTCGCGTTTCGTTCGGTTTGTGAGACTTCCCGGCGGCCTAAACTCGTCATTAAGGGCCGATAATTGCCCTTGTAGAAATCTTTGGGGGTGTTTTATATCTTCATCGGGTAAGTAGCGGTTTGCTTAAGAGTATGGTATGTTGAAAAAGTTGTATAATAAATTTATTTCCCTTATTTGTTGAAATAGTTGTATTTGGTTCCATTCGTAAGGTTTTTGTGCTATATTTTTTTACTGATTCGTATCCAGCGATTTCATCCGCGTGATTTGTTGAATTTTGAGGGTTTTATTCTTTGTACGGAACCCTTATTACTTTTCTCCAACTAAAGTAGCTTATGTTATTCCTTGTAACATGAGCTATGTGCCGGTGAAAGTTCCGTGGAAATCTGCACAACCGTTTCGGAGATTTTCCGGAACAAACAAACAGACATACCGACAGACAGACGGACAGGATATTTTTAATTTGATTTTACGTTATAGTGATCGTATTTATAGTTAGTTAGCAATTAGTAAAAGAATTTAATTTTGACATTACGAATAGACACATCAATTTTTTTATATGTACATATTAAAAAAATGACACGGAATCTTTGTATATAACATGCTCCTAGCTAATTAATCCGTATCATCGCCAGTTTGCAAGTGAAGCGCTTAACCGCGGCGCCTTATACTGTGGCGAGACCATTAGATGGCCAAAAATGGTCCCAATCACGCAATGTCGGTGCTTCTGAACTGATAAGACTATAGACCTTCCGAAAAATACCATACTCATTCCTCAAAGGCCAGCTCGCAGATGCGTTGCCGGCCTTTGAGGAATGAGTTGTCCGGAGAGTCTGCTGTTACAGTTGAACCGTTCGTCTTCCCCTTGTTCTATATGTATAAAAAAAAATGTTAATTCTCTTTTAAAAAAATCCTTAGACTTATATAACGTAAAAGACTTAAAAAAAAGTGGTAAAAGTACTTATTGTCATTTGTATTTTTAAAAGCAGTTAGTGAATAAACGGACAGACACAAAAAACGATTTTAGTGTCACGTAAACATAACACATACATTGTGTTGATATTTTTTTTTATACAGGACTATATGACACACGGATGTCTGTTCCTAAGGTAGAAAACTTAATGCCTGTGTTGGTGGACGGACGATGTGGTGAGGTTCGCAGGGAGCCGCTGGACATCAGCGGCCCAAAATAGATATTTGTAGAAATCCATGGAGGAGGCCTACGTCCAGCAGTGGACTCCATAAGGCTGAAGGAAGGAAGAAAGGAATATATACCTATATATATTACAATTATTTAATGGACACGCCCTGCAAATAGCGAATGCATAATTTAATTTTAATTACGCAATCACATAACCACTTAAGCTTTCAACTAAATAGTATCCGTGACGACCTCGCTGCATGTATGTCCGCATTAAAATCAATACTTCCTAGCATTATACGTTGTAATAAATGTATAAATTATTTATCATTACTAGCATCACCTTGTAATATAAAAGTGGCCAAGAGCGCGTCAAGACGTGCTTGCATAGAAGGATATTTGTTAAATAACTTCAGAAGTTGTTGTCCGATTTCGCCCAAAATTGTTATCATAATAACTTATTAGCATATCTTATCCACATGGAAAATTTCAAGTCTCTACATTTAATAATTTGTAAGTCCTAGAGACGGTCTTGTGGGTAGACAGACGGAGCAAAACCTGTAAAGTTTCTTTGTAGGACTACGGAACCCTAAAAAGTGACGCCAATGGACAACTGGTCTACCAGAAGATTTAAGGTTTCTTATGCCTATAAGAATTAAAGGAAAGATTTAATTGCAATCATCCCAAAACTATACAAAAGATCCAATAAAGAGGAACAGTTATGATTATACATTTGAAGTAACCTTGTTTAAGACAAGTAATTAAAAAAAAAACATTTAAAAGATACAACAAAATTTTTAACACAAAAATTATGGGACACTTGTCCTATAATTTTTATAATCTGCAAAGCAGAACTACGTTACGGTAGCTGCTCAGTTGACGTTGTTTGTTTTTTCACTCTGGAAGATGCATTTACGCTCACATGACGTTAATTGATACAAAAGATCAATACAACAGAAAAAAACACTAGTGTAACGGAACTAACCGTGGCCAACTGTCAAATTAAAAAAGTTTTTTTAGGCGGGAATAGTTAAACGTCAGATGAGTTGGAGCGGGATTAAATTTTCCTAGTGAGTTTTTAGCATGTTCTATCAACATGGAAAATTTCAAGTCTCTACGTCTAAAAGTTTGGAAATGCCAGGGGGTGACCGCCTTACCTGCAAACAGACGGTCGGATGGACAGAGTGAAATTATAAGGGCTCCTTGGAGTACTACGGAACCCTAAAAACCTGATCCTTTTTTGAAGTCGGTTAAAAATTTATTTCGTCGCTACAAACAGACACTTTCATTTTATATATATGTATAGATATATAGATTTTAGCGACAGTTTCTTTTGTCGGTTTTGTTAAATAGCTAGCTCGGATGGCAACATGCGAGATGTGTTCCCGAGAGAAATTGTGTTGACGATGCGACACGGAATCAGTTGTAAGCATGAAGTTATATTGTTATCTTAAACTAATATATAAAGCTGAAGAGTTTGTTTGTTTGTTTGCTTGAACGAGCTAACCTCCGGAACTGCTGGTCCGTTTTGAAAAATTCTTTCAGTGTTAGATGGCCCATTTATCGAGGAAGGCTATAGGGTATATATTACCACTTAATCTAGTTCTCGACTCGAATGCCGACCACTGATTAAGCTATAGCCTCCTTTGAATTCTGACATATACAGATTGTATAACGATTTGTATAAAACATGAAGTTTATAAAAGTTTTTATGGTGAAATAGTAAATTATTGCACCGAGCGTAAAGTGAGTCATTAATGCACTAGTGTTAATTCGCGAGGGCACTAAATTAACACGAGTGCATTAATTACTCACTTAAGCAAGGCGCGTAATTTACTTTTCTTTATATTACATCGCTGTCTATTCCCATTCTTTAATTTTTTCTTAATAAATATGGATTGTAACAAAGTTTTACTATGGTATAGAACGCGCGTCAATTGTTTTTTCTCGGCTTTATTCAATGTTTTTTATTTTCAGTCAGTACCTTTTTGATCCATTACATACATTATATATGAAACTCAATGGGAGACATTGACCTGTGTGGTAAATTTATATGAAAATAAAAAACGGCGCAATAATGAAAAACAGTGCAGTAATGAAATTTTATACATCAATACTACTAATTTTGTACAATAATATTACACTGTTTCGGTTCTAAGCAGAAAAGGCGTTCTTTCTGAATCGTCATGTAGTAATTAATGATAACATTACTGCGTATTTGGAAGAAAATAATATCAACCAAATCGTAAATTCCCTAGGTACTGTTAGATTTAAAATATCTAGGTTTATACATTAAGTACTAACAAAACCGGAAACACTTAATGGCGGATTGGTGCATGTCTTTGCGATTTTAGGAAAGTAGGTACCTACAATTAAATAAATTGTCTAGTGAACTTTTCTAGGTTAATTGACTGACCCCATTCAGCGCTGAAGACAATTTGAGATATCGAATTTCACCATGGACTTAATGCTTTAAGAAGCTAAGTTAATATGTAAAGGTGAGGTAGGTATATAATTTTTTTTACTATTCGCTTGTGTTACTAAATACGTCTCTTTCAGAAAGCGCTTTAATTAAATGGATTTATATGCTCACTTGATGATATGTTGAATATTACAGTACAATATTAAAACTAGAGATTTCCAGCTAGTCGAAATTTGACCACAGATGTTTAGATTTAGGTATTATGTTTATTTAGAGCTATATACATAATTTTTGTACGACAATGTTTTTATATGTGACAATTAATATACATGCGGTCGCCATGACTACGCTTTGACACAATGTTATAGTAAATTTTATACATGTGTGTATAAATCGTTTGGCATTGGTGTGCGTGAGGTTTTATTTTAATATATAAACTATAATTGTGTCAAATTTCATGTTATTAAATTCAATTAACCACGACTAGCTTGAAGCGGGGTGAGGTTTTGAACCGGGCACCTTACGGATTATATTCCATCCTTCTACCATTGAGATAGCTCGAGATATATAGATAGATCGAGGCTCCAATAAAAGATGCGTACTATATGTGTTTAAAAGTTGTAAAAGTTTGAAAATGTCGCCGTTACTAAACAAGAGCGAACGGAAAAGAAAGTAAAAATGAGTGCACAATTATAAATGTGTGTACTACTCGTATATGTGTGAGTGAGAGTGATGAGTGGTACAAATGAGTGTAAATATGCACCGAGAAAGGTGCAAGCGATTCATCTATTCTAGGGAGAAAAAGTGGCTCAAACCAAATTGGTAGAGTCGTATTTGGAGCGGGTATTGTCTCACTTAGCTATCTCGCCTTTCAATGCATCGCAGATTATGGAAGGTGGATGTAAGGGGGAACACTTTCGTACGGGAGAGAGATTTATTTTGGCTGACCTGTTGGCATTAACCCGTCTGTTCCGGGACAGTGGGTTCGCCCTGACGTTAATGTGACGCCACCATTATATGCATTTCAAAGGACACTTTTTCACATAACGCACTTCAGAATTGTATGACACAATTCAAAATTTCTCATTTATTGGTAAATAAAAACAGAAAATCTTAATTGCTATTTAGTGATTTTATTATTAATATTTTAATTGATAAGAAAGTTCATCATTTAGCAATAGCTCGTTTTTTTAATGATTAACTGAAAGAATATTATCAATTTCGCTTTCCTTCTAAAATTAATTTTACAAAATTTCGAAGTGTGTCTCTTTTGTTATGAAAGTGCATGATGATTCTCCTTACATCTACCCTCTGTAATCGCGTCGCACCTTTTTTACCCACCTTCTTCACTTTCTTCCTCTATACACTTTCTAGGCTCTATGGTGAAATGCCTACGCTTTCTAACGTAATACTAGTGCAAGTTTTTCTTGACACAGTTATTCACAATGAAACCGAGATGACGCTCGCACCGTCGCACCAAAGAAATTCTTTCTACAGACGTAAATTAATTATTATTCATATATCACAAAACACGTTAAACATTATTCTTTTTTTATTGTAGAAATTTAGTCAATAAATTATATGCAAGTATAATTATAAAAAAAACTAGGTCATCTAAATTCCAATACGAAAAAAAAGTTGAATACAACCATTCCTAGAAAAATAAAAGTGAACGCTCAGAATACAAAAAAAAAAGTCATTATGTGGGAGTCAGATATAGCTTCATTTGAATGATCATTTCATTGATCATGTAGTGTGGCCGGGGACTTTGCGTAGCTACGCAAAGTTTTGTAGAACTTTGTAGTCTTTAAGGACAAAAATGTACAAACACTTTGAGCTATGGCCGGCATTGGACCACACTCAAAATGTATAACTTCATTGTGAGGATGACATACTAATTTTATTTAGTGAAATGTCCAATTAAAATACAAAAGTAAGGTTTGAAGATCTTTATTTCCATTAAAGACTAACATGTCACTTGCATGGAAACAAAATTTATACATGATGTTTTAAATAAACGTCGAACATAGATCGATAAAAGATTATTATAAAGTAAGAGTAGATAAATAGTTCAACGAATATGCGAAACGCCAGTCAGTGTGTTACCTCGCTTTGTAACCTCCTGATTTAGGTCGCGATCTACGAAGGCCTGCTCTGGAAATCTACATAGACGGATGTCTGTGCTATTAGATATAAGTTTCTCTGGTGAAACTTTCGGCTGGCAAAGTGGGTCGAGTCGTGCACCAACGGATATGGGTTTGCTACGTTAAACTATAAAACGCCTGTCAGTAGGTCATCGTGTAAGTGTATAACTAAATTTGAATGGTCTCTATTGTCTATTGGTAGGATGCATTGAATCATAAATGGCTCTGAAAGTTTTTATAACTGGTCAGTGTCAATGAAAACTTTTTTAAGTTTTGATAGAAGGACGGATGATGTGGCACTGAATTTTATTATAACTGGCCAGTGTCTATGAAAAGTTTTTTAAATTCCGACAGAGGCGCGGACTAAGTGGCACTGACAGTTTTTATTTTTTCACAAGCCTGTGACAATGAAAACTTTTTTAAAACCCGATAGACGGAAGGGCTAAGTGGCACTGACAGTTTTTATAATTGACACGTATCAATGACAATTTTTTTTTAATTCTAAAAGTAAGAAAAGCTTCGTGGCTCTGAAAGGTTTCAGAACTGGCCAGTTATAAAAACTTCTTTTAAATTCCGAATTAAAGTATTGTTTACTTTTAAAGGACGCTTCAAAAGAAGGCTTTTTCTTTAATCAAAGAGGAGAGTCGCGCTGTAGGACAGGGTTCGGCTACTATGCAAATCGGTAGGAACTTTCTTCCGGCGCGGTGAACGAGCGGTCGTTGTGTCGATTTCTCCGAGATCATAATCAATTACCAAAAACTGCTGATGTCTTCAATAATTTTTGACCGATTTTCTGTACTATTTTGATAATACATTGGCATTTGACGACCCTTAAGTTAAATCTTATATTTTTTTGTACATTTTATCTGTTTATTTTCTTAACTTATCAAAAGCTAACAAATTAAAAACAATTTTTAGTATTTTGAAGGGTGCTAAACTTGTTTAAATAGTAAAAGTTTTTAATTGATTTTAGTAACTAAGTAAAAAAAGAAATATTTGGGAATACAAACGTGCGACGATAAAACAAGTTTACAAAGTTAAAGAGTTTGGCAGGATGAATGTTTACAGCATTTTACAAAAAAAAATTATAGGATGAATGTGTGTATATATAGACCAAAAAAAAAGATTAAAATAATATTAAGAATAATTTGTAATGTGGAGTGGATATATAATATAAAAGTGTACCAAAAAAAAACGACTACAATTTGTCACAACTGGACCAAATTGAAATACTGGTGGTCCCAGTAAAACCAGCAGCCTTCAAATAAGAAAAGAATCATCAAAATCGGTTTGCCTTATTGGAAAGTTTGCGATAAGAAACTTAAGATATATTTTAATGTTTATTTATAAAAATTACACGCGTACATCACTGAGACAATACATTACATACATAAATAAATAAATGTATATACAGTACTATATAACACACGGTCAACTATTCCTAAGGTAGACAGCTTGTATGCCTATGTTATCTAAAAGACGCCTGTCATACACAAAAATTTTCTTTCCATAGTTCATTTCTATCTGGGCGGGGGGTGTCGGAAATTACAGATGACCCCTACTAATACATAAAACTGAAGAGTTTAATCGTTTGTTTACTTGAAAGCGCTAATCTCAGCAACTACTGGCCCGATTTAACAACTTCTTTGAGTGTTAGAAAGCCCATTTACCGAGGAATGTTATATATCATGTAGCTAAAATGGAATCTATTTTTTTAACTAATTTTATGCGGACGAAGTCGTGGGCATAGCTAGTAGTATGTAATTGTATTTCTAGACGTTGCCCACGAGTGCAATTGAAAATGCTTATCACCTTTTGATGGTCCAATTTATTGCGAATTGAGCGCTCTAACCGTATATATTGTTTGTGAAGGTCGATTGGATATCCTGCGTAACTCTATACTTTAACAGATCTACATATATCGAGCGTTCAGTCTATAAATGCACGACTCCACTAAAACCCATTATTCTATGTTGAAAATTAATATTAATAGCAACGTTTTCTTGTCTGTGTGCAACGATTTTTGTTGTAAATTAAAACTCAATCACTCACTACAAGGTCAATTAATCGCGTGATCAGTTTAGCGGTTTGGAGGGGCGTGTATTTTTTAAACTGTACGCACTCTACCAGGATTGACACATTTTTTAAAAGAACGTTTAGAATATGGCCATGTTACGAATATAATTATAGCTATGTTTATAATTATATTCATTGTAACATTGTGTAAAATAAAGTCGCTTCTCGTCCTGACGCTACTATACTCTCCGTTATACCCCATGCTTTACTCGTCGCAACAAGGGATTGCGGGTTCGATTCCCGCCTCGAGACTGGGTGTATTATCTATATGTATATATTTCTACAAAAAAAAAATTTTTGTAGAAATATATACATATCTTTTATATAAAATATTGCACAATAAAGTTGATTCTAATTATCTTCTGTCTAGAATAAATTTAAACTGTCCCAGAATAAATTCAAGGTACAGAACTACTTTTAATGTTCCTCTAACTCGAACAAGATCAGCAGAAAACGGATTTATTATAAGATGCTGTAAGCAATATAACAAGTATTTTCAAGATTTAGACATGTTTCATCTTGTTTAGTACCACTCTTTGTTCCACCCTCGAACGCGCGTCATTAGGTTAGATAGTGTTCTTGTACCTAACATCGGATGGGAGTCACTATAGGATAGTTAGTTAATAGTTTTCTTCTTATTTTATAGAAGCATTCTAATCTCCAACTTCGAGATGAATCATTCTTGTAACTTTTTCAATATATAACATTTTTTAATACTATAATTGTCTTTCTGCACCCAACGCTGCGGCCCAATATAATCTCTGACTCTATTAAAATTTATTTTTATATTGGATGGGATAATATTGGGATCGCCCTAACGATCAGTCCACGTGGTTCAAATACGATTAGCGTTGTATAAATACAGTCGTTAATACATCACCGCGTCACACTAATAAGGGAGGGGTTGAGCACGTGGCATCCTTTATCTTCACAGATGTTAGCAGTTATGTTTATCTCCGTATATATATAGATTTGACGACCCTTATGGGGTAATGGTTGGAAAGAACTCCGAGCGTAGCCACTTCGACGCTTTGGTCCAAGAATGAATTATATTATCTTTTTATACCTTTCTCATGGTCTGGATTAAAAAATTGGTTTCGATAATTGGTGCTGCAAGTCGGTTTTAAAAATATTAGGCCAAGATTTATGGGTCCCCTATTTTTTAGTATATGTGACTTCAGAATATTGTGTTTGAGGCAATTCTGAGTGTGGTTTCAAACAAAATTAGCGATACTTTTGTTCACTCTATACGCAAAATTTCATTTAAATGTGTTCAGGCGGTATGTCTATTTAATCCTTATATACTTGTCATCAGAAAAATATAAACACCGTTTATGTTTTTTAAAGGTTATCAGAATAATGTGTATATTTTGAAATAAAGGTAAAAAAAACTGAATTGTTTCGATTGCAGAGCCTCAATAGCTCAACGGTATAAGGGTATGGACTGAAATCCGCAAGTTACCCGGTTCAAACCCAACCGCCGTTGGTGTATTGTCGCACCCACTCCCAATACAAGCTTTTAATTTAAACTAAGTAGGAGGCCTTGATTTAGTATAGATTGCAGATACATGAGAAGACATTAGTCACACAGCGTAGGCTATAAACAAATGGTTTTTAAATGACGTCTGTGGATTGTATCGACGTATCCAACGTTACCATGATTATAGTTTACGAGACATCAAAATATAATTAGGATGGTAGGAAAATTTGTTGTTTTGTACGTACAAAAATGTAGCATGATTCAAATTCAAATGATATTTTATACAAGTAGACTTTTACAAGCTCTTTTGTATCGTCATACTATTTAATAAGTAAATACTAGAACGGAGAACTTATTCACTGACAACACATTTTGAATATCGACAAAGGAAAGAAATCAACTTAATAATAAGGAAAAATATACAGTTTATTCGTGATGAGAACCTGATCGTGGTATCAATAAAATTCTGTTAATATTTTGCATTCTCGAAGATTCCTTTACTTTGACTCATTTATCCGAGAAATGAGCCTTAAACAAAATAAATCTTAATATTCTGTATAGAATTCCAGATAAGCTCAATAAAAACGGGCAAGTGTGAGCCAGACTCGAGCACTAAGGGTTCCGTACCATCGGGTAATACTAGACCAGGTTATTATAATACTTATACTTTTCATATAATTTCTTTTAATTTGACCCAGTCACTGCATTTTGTTTAACAAATTTACAGTTTTCGTTTATTTCCAAATGCCACATAAATTACCATATTTTTTGATTGTCTACACTTAGTACTTTTATATTTTCACTTTTAAGGGATCACAGACCTAAGACTTTAGTATTTATTTCAACTTTATAGCTCTACCCACATAACACTAGCACCGTATTTAAGACAAGTATATACATACGATAATCTATGTACATAGAGAACCTAGAAATCTCGCACATATTAAAATATAAGAACGAATATACTGAATTTCTTAGAAACCACACAAAAATGTTGAAGATATAAATATGTTCACGCCGGAATAAATACAACAATATATTTATGTTACAGTACATTAATAAAAATGAAATATATTTGGTGATAATTGTGTTTTTTGGCAGCCGACGAGAAAAAAGTGTCGAGAAATATGTGTCAAACGCGGCCGGGATTTACTCTCATATAAAAAGCTTTTAAACGAAGCGGAACAACAGATTTTTCCTGTGCTACTCTGTACCTGCTCGGACAGCTGTCATTTTAGCTCAAGATTCGTGTCGATACCTATAAGTCTGTAGACAACGGCACTACCAGAATTCTTAACATCTTTAAGGTCTTTGAGAAAAAAGTATATATTTTTTAACTCTAACAGAACGAAACAGTACCTGGTTAATTGTTCGAAAATCACACGCTTGTGGATTTTCCATACACTTATAATGAGGTAAACCATCACCTTATTGAGTGAATAATACGCATATACATGTAAGGAACTCGCTTTTTATTGGAATCGATAACTATAAAATTGTTCTTTTTTTTAATAAGATGCAAACGAACATATTCATCTGAGTCACTGCCAATGACTCTTATTAACAAATGCAATTCAAGAAGACTCTAAAATTTGTTTCCAAATAACGGGTTCTTAAACAGTTAACATTGGTAAAAAGATAGAGATGATGTAAAATACACCCGAAATTCATAAGAATTTACATCCACCAATTTTTTTGCCATACAAGTAGATTGAATATTTCGCACGCTAAACTGACCTAACTCAAAAAGCAGATTTTTGGGAAATCGCAAAAATCTTTTTGTCATTTACGACTTATCCAACTTATGACTGTATAAGAATGGCGCAATAGTAAGAAAAAAACTGGGCAAGTGCGAGTCAGACTCGCGCACTGAGGGTTCCGTACTGTCACATAATACTATATATATACTTTTATAAGGTATTTTACGAGTAAGATAAGTACTTCTCATGGGATTTCCCTGAATGTGACAGTTTTTGTAAATTTTTTGTGATGTTACTACAAATTTACGGTTTTAGTATTTTTTCTTTAACTATGTTATAAGACATTGTTTCTTGCCAAATTTCATGGTTCTAGGGCAACGGAAAGTACCATATAAATATTGAGTCCATTTTCATACATTTTACTAGTATGAGAAATGCGGATATATACAGCCATATCTTTTCATTGCGTATATTTAGAGGGTTGATGTTCTTGCTCAGCTTCAAGTGAACGTAACTCTCAGTATTTGGTATTAATTTAAACTTTACATCGTTTAAACAAAAATAAAGAATTTTAAATTCTGAATTTGTGAAATTGATGATGAAAAAATGAATTGACGAAATTTAGGCGGGGTAGAGCGAGCGACACAAAATGGTTTATAGTGAAGGTGATGTGAGAATTTCGCGCGACTGGTCCTCGAAGTACCACAGCGGCTGAGTGAAATGTTCGAATCGTTGGTGTCACGATTGACATCGCCGCCAGTGTCCAGGCGGCGACATACTGTGCACGCTGCTCGCGAGGTGTGCAGCGAGCCGGAAGAAGAAGCTGTGCCGGTCCAAAGACGGTCAAGGGCTGCTAAGCATCTCCTAGACAAGCGACGTAAGGCTCGTCTCTCGTGTGCTGACCTTACCACCGCCGGTAATGGAGAACCGGAGCGGACCTCGCGCATGGACGCGCTTAAAGCCTTCTTGCCATTAAGACAATCCAAATCCCTTGGAAGACTCGACGGTCTCAAAGAGGTAAGATATTATTAATAAATGTTTATTTTTGTATTATGTGGCAAAGTTCCAGAGAAAGCTCTTGGTCGTCATCCTTGAGTTAATTTTAATATAAATAAACTGAATTTTAAATGATCTCAGCTTTTCCCTAGATTATATTTTATTTATATTATTAAATGAAAAACCGTTCTTTAGATACACAGGTTACTTGTTTGAGACGGTACAATAATGTTGTTTATTATATACTAGATTGAGCGGTTAGCGTTTTGTTTGTGTTAAATCGCGTTAATAGATGTACCTTACTAACAAAACATACACCAAAATTTATTAAAAGGGCTTAACCTTAAACAATAACACAAAAGGACATGAAATATACAAATTTTAAAAATAAATTAATTAATTAAATACATCCAATTATTCCAGTAGTGTTACAATCAGTACATAAACACAGTAATAAACTTATACATACATACATACATACATATAAATAGTACACCCAGACTCAAGGCGAGAATCGAACCCACAACCCCCGGAGCGGAAGGCAGCCATCATAATTTCTAACTTCAACTTTCTTCTGTGCTTTCTCAAGTGCTTTATTAATCCATGGGTGATGAATAGCTTCAGCAATTCAACAAAGACAAGGCCAGCCTCTGGGATATTACGTTACACAGCACGAAAGTTTTGTAATAAATTACTGTTTAACAAAGTTTTTTTAACGTTCTTGTTTTTTGTTTGATTTTAGATTTTTTACTTTTTTAAAAAGGACATCCAGTGGAGGGCTGTCGTCAATCTATTAGTATAATGCCGAAACCAGACATACATACATAGACTCCATTTGAATAATCATGTAGTGTGGCCAGGGACTTTGTGGAGCTGCACAAAGTTTTGTAATACTTTTTAGTCTTCAAGGACAAAAATGTACAAACATTTTGAGCTATGTCTGGCTAAAACTAAGATATCTATGCAACTGCCAAATTTTCTGCAGTTACAACGATTCCATCTGTGGTTAAGTAATCTACGAAATTATGCCATAAACTGGACTTAAGAGATTTTCCATATATTTTCCTGGAATTCATATTTGTTGACTCAGTAATTATTAAAAAAGCATTCCAACGATTTGAGAGCCTCCTCTTTTTTCAAGTCGGTTAAATAGTAGACCATAAATTTATCTTACTTAATATTTTTTACTGCGAATTAAAGCTCAAATTAAAATTTCATACTGCTACTTCAGTTGACATTAAATACGGGGAAAAAGGGCGGAAAACGCGTTCGCCATCTCGTGGTATGAAATTCTTGGATAATTATTAAAGCAGACCGTGGCGTTATCTTACTTAACACTTTTTACAGCGACGTTCAAACCGCCTCTTTACGTTATTGCCAGATAACGCGTTTTTGCCGTAGCTCGCTCGTAAAGCTGAGGTTGTCTTTAATACGGCCGGGACCTAACGAAATAACGCCTACACAAAAAACCACGATTACACTTTTAGCATTTCAACCTTTAATACTAACTAGATTTACCTTATGAGACAGACAGATAGACCTTCCGGTCGAAATTCGGGCACAAATCTAAAGATTTGTGTACTATGTACTTTATTATTTATTATTATTATTTTTAAAAAGAATATTGGGAATACTTTTTAGGTATGTCTAATATTCCCTTTTCCCCTCCTACTAAGCTTAAATTAAAAGCTTGATTTATTGTACTGTTATTATTAATACCATTTTTATACTTATTGATAAAAATAATTAAAATAATCGAATCCCGGAGTATTAGTTGGAATCCCGTGGAATAACCATATTAACCATATTGCCTTGTATTTAAAGTGCAGGTTTGTGCAAAGTAATTTCATCTATAAATTCCTATACAACAATGCAATGGTTTAAGTTTCCAAAATGTGAACTTTTCGTTTGAATTCTGACAGAGTTTACCAACTCATTCTGGCAGATATAAATAGCCCGGTAGATATCGTTACGTCCATAAAAATGTATGAGTGTTTACGCTCAATTATCCACGTGCATGATCTGCAACGTCTCCCGAACAACCGCTGTCTGCACACTTTATTTTGATAGTAATATAGTGTCGGTAAATAAACACTTGTTGCCTAGCGTATTAGCTGCCGGCCACTGAACCCGCCAGGTTGTTTTTAGATCGTTGACCTTTACAATTATAAATCTCTAGTTTTGGAGCGACGCTCAGAGACTCGCAAAAGGAGTGTTGCATACGATCTACAAATTAATTATACACATAGAGCTGAGTATACCAATTCTCTCTCAAGTCTTTTCAAGATATTCGATTCGAAGACTCGCAGAGATTATGAAGAGGAAAAAATTTCGTGACCTATTTATGTTACTGTAATGATGGGAGTTTGGTGTTTTAAAAGACCGCTTCACGATAAATATTTGGGCGATGAAGATAAATTGCTCTCGGCGAGTTTTAGAAACAACAAGCTCGCCATAATGATACTGTTTTATTTAACAAGATTTCCAAACTGACATGAACTAAATTCGGCACAATTGTGAATAATTAATGGCTTGATCAATATTCCAAATATCGCCCGATCTGACAGGCTTGAAAAATTAAATTACAGCGCCTTTATTCGCATATAGAACAAGCGAAAATCGGTGCGATGTTGTTACCCGAATAAAACAACACCGCCGTAAAAACATAGCACCCGACAGATTTTCTGTTGTACCTTAATTGCACTTTACAAACAATCTTTCCAGATTTCCTCAGGCCCTAGCACGAACATTTCGAACCACGCGTGTGTGTATGCTGATATTTTTTTTAATAATATACAATATTATTGTATCAAATTATTAACATAAAACCACACGCACATTAATGCAAAAGATTTTAAGTAATTTACACACACATGTATACCTTTTAGCTGTGCCGGCGAAAATTAGGTAAAAAAAAAGAGAACACTTTAACCTGATGATATATAGCCTATAGCTTTCCTCGATAAAAGGGCTTTCTAAAACTGAAAGAATTTTTCAAATCGAACCAATAGTTCCTGAGATTAGCGCGTTCGAGCAAACAAACAAACTCTTCAGCTTTATATATTACTATAGAAGTATAGATTGCGTCAAAGAGTAGACATGACAAGACTTTAAAAATATTATTTTACAAATATCACATGTCGCGTATTCAGCCATAAATAAACAATAAGAACGCAAATATATAAATTTTGGCCGAATTTCTACCACCAAGCTGACTCTGGTATATACAATCCCACTTGTTAAGTATTTATAAAGATTAACGTTTGATTGTATAAATTAGAACACCGTTATCAACACTTGACAATTACGAAGGACACTGTTATAACACATCACCTTATTATTATTCAAATACACCAAAATTTGTATTAGATATTAACCGCACTCTACATTTCGCTAGCAGTAAAACTCTTTCAACTTTTTAGACAATGGGTTTAAAAGAGTGCCCGGGCGACTCGTCGCAACCACAAGCGCGATCTCTTTGGCTTTGCCGATATCTCTCTAACCTTATCTTTAATCCACGCCCCTCCCCGTAGTTACAATAACGTAATAAAGCCTTTAAATGCATTTTTGCTTAAAAAGCAATACCTAGTTCTTCTTGTCACATGATAGCCTGAAGAGCTCTTCAAATAAGCGAATATTTCTCTATACAAATAGTGTAAGAGTAACTCTATATGTTTAGGGGTCATCCGTAAATTACGTAACACGTTAAAGTGGTGGGTGAGTAGCACGAAAATGTTTCATCATGTGACAATATGGCCATACATCGTATATCTTTTGCCAAAAAATACCACGTACTCACAAAAGCTACACCTGCTGAAATTCACTAACGGCGCTCGAGCATGATGTAGACCGTCGCTTCAGAAGCCAGCTGTTGCGCTCCGTTGTTCTGTTTTATAACATATTTTATATTCATTCATATGTTTCAAGTATTAGATTCCATCGGCATGAACGCTTGTGATGACATTTAGATAGAATAGAAGAATCTTTCACGCGTTAAAATTAATACCGAAATATTTAAAAAAAAAGGCGCAAGCCGGCAGGCGGTTCACCTAAGTGACTACGAACGCCCATGGACAACTGCAACACCAGAGGGCTCCCAGATGCGCTGCCGGCCTTTGAGAAATGAGTATGCTCTTTTCTTGAAGGGCCCTAAGTCGTATCCGTTCGGAAATACCGAAGCTGGCAACTAATTCCACAGAGAAATTGTGCGAGGAAAACGTTTCTAGAAAAAACACAAAGTAGAAATATACTACTTTCCCTGAGTGCTTAAAAAAATGCATGTAAGGGTGATATATCCGGAAGGTTACCATAGGATAAATTATATTTTTAAGTTATTAGTCCAAGCATTCTTTAATTGACATCCTGTAATATGACCTTAATAAAATAAAATTTAAGATGCGACATTGTGTGACTAAGGGGGAGACGAAAAGCTTGTTGAGGTCACATACCAAAATTCAAATGTTTTTTTTTTGTTATATTAAAACACAACAAATAATCATTTTAAAAAGGTTCTCTTTTTTTTTAATATGTCACACCAAGGGGGACGAGGATTTGAAAATATAACCTGAGACAAAGACAGGGGAAAGGAGTAAAAAAGTTATAAAATTCATGGGACGTAATGTTTATATGACTTCTAAACTGTTGAACCAGTCGTGATAAATACGGCCCAGTAGTTTTTTTGAACTAAAAATATTAAATAGTACTAATAATAAAGATTTTTTCCAAGATCTAACTAGAGAGATGGCATTTGCAGGATCCACTAGTTACGTTAATTTAGTACCGATATAACGAAGTAAAACTTCTCCAGCATCTTTGTTATTCTTTCTAATTTCTATACGGATTAAACGTTTCATCCACAATTCTGAAAGAAGTTTCACTTCAACAAATAAAGCAAATATCCAATTCGCGAAAACTGCGAAAGGTACATGGATGTAGTTTTCGGTTAGTAGGCGTCCGCTAAGAACGGATTATGGCGACAGGACCGGATTTATAGTGTCTTCTTATATGTTTTTAAAAGTTCTTCCTTTTTCTTTGGTATAAACTTGAAATTTGACACAGAGGCAGTCAGTAGACGTTTGCTAAAGGCGAATTTAGCGATAGGGCCAGATTTAAAAAGCCTTAGGGTTAGGGGTCTCGCAACTTTGTCTGAATCTGTATTTTTAATATTTTTTTTCTAAAACATTGTATTTTGGCATAGAGGTAGGCAACAGAAGTAGATGAATGATATTTACTGTACAGCGGTCGACATCATTCCTATAAGTTTTAGACTAAATTCCAGAATCATTCCTGTTCATAGAATAATCTATCTTCTATCTCCTAATCTATATACATAAAAGCGGAAGGTCATCTAACACGAAATTTCAAGAACCGTGAAAGTAAAACCGTTCCGAAACTGTGTACTATTTTTTAAGCCCCTATCTCGGATCTATACTTCCTGAGATTGGCGCGTTCAAACAAACAAACAAACAAACAAACTCTTCAGCTTTATATATTAGTATAGATTATAATTATTACTAATACTAGATTTAACCACTTCTCAGTTCACCTTAACATCCTCATAAACTCGTATCAAGCTTATAACATATCAATTACGTATTTGATGCGGAATTCAATATTGTACTGGAGTATCATTAGCTGCACTATGTGTGATGAAATTAATACTATGTAGCGATACTGCGTGAAGAGCTCGTATAGTTTATAAGTGTCGCACGTAATCGACCGCTGAGTTAACTTGTGGAGTGGTTAATGTACAATGTGTTCTGACATTTATTAAACACTACATTAGTGGAAAGGCACACCAAGGTCCATGAGCATCAGTAGCACTTAGCTGCCTGCTGGTTGCTGCGTTTGCCTCTTGTAACATAAGAAATACATAGAACTATCAATAAATAATAATAAATATATACAGGACTATATGACACACGGACGTCTGTTCCTAAGGTAGACAACTTAATGCCTCTGTTATAGGTAACACCGACTTACTACACGGCACCTCAACATGTATATATAACTCAATATAGAAATTCCGACAGTCGTTATGGAGACCTCTTGACTGGCCTAGCCTTATACAATATGGGTCGATCACACCATCATTATCATGACCACTACTATTACGATGATTATTACAGAACGAGATATTATTCACATGGAAGGGCTCCGAATACATACGACAAGCCCAAAGATGAGGCTTACTGCACATTAAGAATCAAAGAAAATAATAAGATCGAAGTATTAAAAATACCTTGTGAAATTGTATCTACGTTTACTGAGGGAAGTAAAAAAATTGCTTCCGACACAATGACTCAAACAGTATGCGTATCAAATTATACAGTTATAAATAAAACGCTGCCTATTTTAAATAATTCTTCTGTACAAAATAATTCAAATTTTCTGGCAGATATTATACCTGTATCTAAAGATACATCACTAAGCAATACCACATCCAACAACAATGTCGATAACAGTACTACGAAGATTTTACCAACGATGAATGCAACGGTTACTTTACCATCTTCGTCAACTCCAGCTATCAATTCTTCGTATATCACCTCAACAGAAGCTACATCAAATAACAACATAACAGCTGTAACTGTACCAACAAATGTAACTTATGATTCCTCAAGCACAACTACTTTGCCATCAACAGAAGTTAATGCAACGTCTATAAAATTAAATTCAACATCAGTGAGTGTTAATACTTCCATCAATATATCTACTTCAAACGCAAGTCAAGTGTTGTCAAATGTTACCACTACAAAACCTGCAATAGAAAAAACTGGGCCCTCTGTTGTGACATCTCAAGTAACTATAGTGAACTCGACTAATTGCACTGTAACAACTGATCCATTACAAATAAAGGGGCCACCTGTGAATGCATCAAATATGGAGTGTGAAGTGGATATTATTACTAAAAATTCTCACATATTAAGAAGCAAGGTTGATTGTAAAACGTTGTTACAATATGCAAAAATGCCAGAACCGAAAAAAGAAAATAATAGCATTTTGCCATCTCGAAGTAAATTAAAATCGTGGCTATCTAATCCTGCAAGCCGTAAACATGAGATAGAAGGGGAAAAAATGTCTACTGCTGTCATATGATGAAATTCGTAAGTTTCTAGTAAATATTTATTGTATGTTCCTAGTACATTTTGATCAAGATGATTTGCATAGCATTTTAGAAATAATTTTGTAAGGCAAATTCAATGTAATAGACACTGAAAAATTAACAAAACAATCCGATAATTTCTCGGCAATTGACAAGTTTTATTGTTTGAGCAAAAAGTTCTTCTACTGTTTTCCCAGTGTAGTACCAGAGTCGGGTTAAATTGCAGAGGATGTGGGGTGAACTATGATGAGGGATTGCCGTCTGACGTCATCACGGGAACCCCCACAATCCCCACAAATCTCTCGACTAATATCAATCAGTTACATTAATCTGGACCTATTGTTTTATGTGCCTTCCGAAACCAGTAGGAATTCGGATATTAGAAACATGATTTAATTACTTTTAAAATATTTATGGTATGTGTGAATTAAATGAAAAATAATAAAATATATTACAATTTCATCATCTCACACTTCTCATTGTTACATTACAAGTACTTTCACCAAGTAATAACTTGGCAATGTTATACATACCGCACAGTTTTATGGACAGACCACCATCTAGAATTTAGCACCTCGTAAACTTCAACACATTACGCAAGACGAATTATTCTCGGTGCAATTTATGACCATCTGTCGAATATATTATTTATTTCTCTTTGCACTAGCTCCCTACAAACACGACGAAAATGACCACGTATTTTCCAAATCCGTCATTTCACAAAGACCAGCAACGCATCTGAGGGTCTTTTAGTGGTGGAATAGCCCATGGAAATCATGGTAGTCAATTATATCCAGGTTAAATCCTTGAACTGGTCTCTTTGTCCTTTATTTTTACTTTTTTTATTATCATAAATATATAAAGTTAGGTACAGAACTGTAGATTTCATCAGACAAGCAAACTTATTAACTTACTAAAGGAATTATATTATTTATGAAAGACATTCAAAAAATATATAGACAAGGTAAATTCAAGATAATTCCAAACTCATAAAATTGACAAAAGTTGTCTGTTTCTCCAACTTCAGTCTGCAAGGACTATTAAAAATACTGATCCAGCTGTTCTCAAGTACGTGGTGGTCGTGGGAAATAGGGGTTCAATCTAATATATAAAATTCTTGTCACGGTGTTTGTTGCCAAACTTTTTTGAAATGGCTGTACCGATTTTATGAAAATTTTTGTGATATTTGGTAGGTCTGTGAATCAGTCGTAAACTATTTTTTAAACATCAAAACGGTGATAAGGGTGGCCTACGCAGACAAAATGGGGTACAGCCAGTCTATATCTATACTGATATATATATAAGGCTGAAGAGTTTGTTTGTTCGAACCAGCTAATCTTAGGAACTACAGGCCCGATTTTAAAAATTATTTCAGTGTTAGAAAGCCCATTTATCGAGGAAGGCTATAGGCTATATATTATCATTTCACTTCACGTGTTTAACTAATTTTACATGGATGAAGTCGCGGGCACAGCTAGTATTATATAAAAACACCAGGGGTAAGGTAAATAAAAGGCCATATACACAACGACTGTTTCATTTATTTTAAGAAACTTCACAAAAATGTCTTGACTGGATCTTATCCATAAACGGCAATATGCACAGCAAATCGTGTATCACTTACAAATAAACAAAAATCTTATACACCTTACGCTATAAGAATTCCATACAAATATTTACAGTATGCCCCTATTCGTAAGTCAAGCTTTAAGACGTTTTCCGCGTTAATTATAAGTACTCAAGGTTACGTAATACTAAAGGGCGGCAACGCATCTGCGAGCCCTCCGGTGTTGCAGTTGTCCATGGGCGTAGGTAGTCACTTAGGTGAGTACCATCTGCTCGTTTGCCCCTTGTTATGTAAAAAAAAATCTTACAACGTATTGAAATAATTGTCTATGAATTAAAAGTAGAGTCTTCTAGATTTTTGGTACCGTTTCTTCCTAATATATTCCAACAATAATTAGTCACGTAATCACATATTTCTGATCTGCTAATCGAAAGTACCATGGTGATTTTACAGTGGATAGACGGGTAATGACCGTAGTGCTAAAAATAAATAAATATACCATCACTGTTAAATTACGGATATTTGACAATTAATACAACATACGGTTCATATGATTACGCTTATCTACACGACGGCTTGAGAGAGTGACATTTGTCTATATTGTGTAGAAGCGCACTATGAACCGAGATTAAATAGTACTCAAATACAGACTTATTAAGGGCATAAACCGTGTAAAGCAAAGTCATTGTGGTTCACGGAACGCTTCATTAAAAAATATAATTTAAAGAAGAAAAAAAAAACGCATAAAATAGGCGAAACACTTATCATTTTGAAAAATAATTTCTGTGACTTTCTGTTTTACCTATTTATCACGTAAATTATAGAAAACAAAAAATATGTATCTTCAATCAACATATGCTATACATGTTTAAAAATATTGTGAAATTGTTAATTTTCTTTTTTTGGAGTTTGTGATAACGCGAAAGATGATTCTTGTCAACCCTTCTCCTTTCATATTCCTTCGTCTGCGCAATTTTCGTAAGATGATACAGAATTCTTGCTTCACGTATTATAGATATAGATGGACGAGATGCCACAATTGAATAGAGAGACAAACAAAGAGTAATTAAAATATTGAATTTCTTACCGGGCACAACATTTGGAGCGCCAGTTACCAATGTACCGGTAACCGGTGTTTCCAAACCGATACAACTTAGGGACCTTCTAGAAAAAACCATACTCAATCCTCAAAGGTTGGGAACGCATCTGCGAACGTTCTGGTGGTGCATTTGCCCATAGGTGTCAGTAGTCACTCAGGAGACTCGCCTTTCTTTGCCTGCCCGTTTGCCCCTTCTATAGAAAAATATAATAAAAATGATATAATTGATTGTGTAAACATTATAGAAATCTGAATATTTTGGGTTATCAATTTTGATAAAATAGGGTTACACGGATAGAAGCGTTAATCTCAGCTTGTTAGTTCATTAATTATGGCAGCGCAGGTACTTGGGACGGGATTTCAAACACGACATTAGCGGGCACGCGACACGAACACAAATTTGCTTAAAAAAGCAATACGAATCTATTTTTATAGTCATGAATAAAGAATGAAACGAAGAATACATAATACATTTAAATGGCGGGGTCGTGGGTTCGATTCCCACCTCGAGTCTGGGTGTATTATCAATATGTATGTATTTATATATTTCTAAAAAAAATATATATTTGTGTATAACAGGCGGCTGTTACCTATAATAACACAGGCATTAAGTTGTCTACCTTAGGAACAGACGTCCGTGTGTCATATAGTCCTGTATATATTCACTTATATTAAAATTATATTAATTGTATTTAAATAATTATTTTTTTTCTATTCAACTTTTCACATCAAACTGTCATTTTCATACATTTTATTTCTAAGTAATGTTTGACCTCGGATTCAAATATTAATCATGAACGCTATGTCAGCTGTAACCGGTGATCGCTTAAAGGTAAAAGCCGCGTGCGTTATGGTAATTAAAGGTGGTATAATTAAAAGCCGATATATTTACGATAGTCAAAACAATCTACGGAGGGTGACTTGTTGAGTTTGGATTTACGAGCGTCCTTGATTCAGCCCCGTTTTGCCTGTGGGTTGAATTTATTCCTCGTAATATTAATGTTGTTATACTCAAAAGTCATTTGAGCTTAATAGCACAATGGTGGATAGAGTGGGTTAAAATCCTTGAGGTATCTATAGCTATATATATTGAGGTATATATAGCGCAGGACCGAAACATGTGGCGCGAATTCCTGTCGGAGGCCAAAACTCACTTTGGGTTTCTGAGCCGCTCCAGTAAGTAAGTAAGTTAGTATCCAATCAGAACCCGCCGAGTTGTTACTACCACTAGTTATAGATACGTTGCCGGCCTTTGTAAAATGATTTTGAACTTTTGTAAGGGTGCCGTAGTACTACAAGGAACCCTTATAATTTCGCTCTGTCCGTCCGTCCGTCTGTCTGCCCGTAAGGTGGTCCCCCTCTTGAATTACCAAAGTATTAGACGTAGAGACTTGAAACTTTCCATGTTGATAGAGCATGCTAAAAACTCATTAGGAATATTATTTTGAACGAAATCGGACAACAACTTTTGAAGTAAGCGTGGCGTAGAACGCCTACGCCTATGCTACTCGTCTCGTTAGCGGTTAATTGGCCTAGTAACGGCATTGGAACGAAAAAACTAACAGCCGTCTCCAGCACTAAACGACGGTACACTTGATTTGCACTTCAATTTCATTAGGAATTTTAACGATCCCCAGAGCAGAAGGCAGGGTCACTGCCCACTGCGCTAACGAGCCGGTCAAAAAAATAGCTTTTATGACTTCTTGAGTCGTTGAATAACACAGTGTCACGTTGTTTCGACTTGCGCTACACGATTTTCGGAGGTACCTTTATGGTATTTTAAAGCTTTTTTAAGAATGTTATCACGATAATAAACTATAGATTAAAGACTTTTTTTTACAAGTGCAGCTGCTTTTACTGGTTCTTCTCGGTGACACAATTTTTCAAATCAGTGGTGGATTTTATCGAGATCGATACAAAAGAGATTTCAAAAGTCAATTATAACAAGGCATGTATGAGTTTGAATTCCATGACCATATTCCCGAGAAGCTAGAGGAACTCTTCTTTAAAATAGCTATTAAATCGTAAATGAACAAAAAATATATAAAATAATGACGTTAACAGGTGTTGGTACAAAATTCTGTGCATAAAGAAAAGTGTGTACAGTCGAAGTCAATTTTTTTTTTTGATTTTGACTTTGCTGTAACGTAGTGTGATCTAACCCTAAAGCTAATCGCACACCGTCCGATTACGCAATGAGTCAACGAACCCACGACCTTCTCGCCACGTGCGCGCGCGCATTTCGGCGCTGCGACGTCACGATAACGAATGTTTTGATAGCGCGAATGTAACGACACCTGTTCAGATATTTGGTGTTTTATATTGTGTTTATAAGATTCCTTTTATTTAAAGTTCCATATGAAATATTAAATTTGTCTAGTTAAATTAAACCTACATGTTACAAACACGCTTATTCGTAAAGCGTATTATACTGTCGAATATATATCTACATGTGTCATATCTACATCAGTTTGTTTGTTTGAACGCGCTAGTCTCAGGATTATTTTGATAATTAGAGGTAGCGCCATGCTTGTAGCCGAATTGGGTCCGGGTACCAGTACCTCTTTCTCACATGAGATCGGCGTGAAGTGGCGGCAATGCTGTCACGTCTAGTGATGGTGTCATCTTATTTATAAAACTGTCTTAAATTTGAAATAGTTTTTGTACTAAAATTAAAAATATTTAAGTTGAGAAATAATCATATCCTATGAAAATGTTACTTATTAAATATATTTATTATTTACAACTACCTAGAGAATAATCTATTGCTGCTGCTGCAACTGATATTTTATTAAATAAGATTTATATTTTAACCGAAATGCATTAATAGTTTTCAGATCTCTTCACGGTGGAGGAACAAATGCACTAGGGCTTACATAGGATTTATGAATAACATTACGGGGCTAACCTCTGGGTACGAGCCTGGTAAGTCGTTCGGGGAACATGAGTTGCGGCGGACGCATGGCGATGATCTCGCGGAAGGCGTTGTACAGTTCCAAGGTGGATGCGTCAGCTGGCAGGCGCTCGTCTGGGACATGCTCGCGGAACTGACACCCCTACATGAAGTAGACGTAATGTAAACCCAAGTTTACAATTTATATATTTTCGAAAACCTCTTTAGGCAGTTTGAACAGTTTTGAGACGGGGCAAAAAAATTGATTTCGCGTCATCTTCACGTCCCGTCACAGTCGTCGTACGCTTTCCTAAAGCTATATGTGCATTGTGTACAAAGGTGACTGGTGAGGAACTTACGATGCTCGACGACCTGACATTTGAACTATAAGCATCAATTAAACACAACTTGAACTTAAGGGAAAGCTAGCTAATTATGTACGCAAGGCATGGAAGTAGCGTGAGGTCACTGTCACGCGGCCAGTTACACGACAGATAGAGTCGAATTGTTAGTGGTATCGGTAACTGTGACGTTCAAGTCAATTTCAAAGACATGCCAAGCGTTCAGTGACGATGATGCGAGTTTTACGCTTTTTGCTACACATTGTCGTCACCGTTACCGACACTTCAGACGATTCCTTTTCAGTTCTGTTGGAATTTCTGGAGTGTCAGTGTTTTTTTTAATATATCATATGGGGCAAACGGGCAGGCGGATCACCTAAGTGACTACCGAAGTCCATCACAAGGCTTGGGCTTGGGCTTGGGCTTGGTGAGCTTGGGTTACTGGGAACTCTCACAAGGCACTGACCGCTTATCATATTCTCAAACAGTGGTATCACAGCACAAACGTTGACAGGAACCTGCCCAAGAATTTTCTACAGTTCATACCTATTGACTATTGTATTTCTTGCAAATAATAGCAGTGGCGTATTTAAGTTTAGGCACCCTGGGCCATATTCATCTTTCTGGGCAGGTACGGTTTCTCATACCATGGATAAACGGACAAATATTAAAAAATCTTAAAATAAAATCCAGCAGATAGCACCGCGTCTTCATGTCTATTTAACTTGCAAGCAAATGAGTTGTAGCCTTTGGTAATAAGAAAGACCTTTTCCATTGTTTAATTTCTTCAGGTATATAAAGTCAAAAAAGCAGAGCGAGTTGTGGTGGTTGTACCCCCCTCTCCCCTAAGGTTCCCTTGGTCAAGAGTAAATACACCTCTGAGTAGTAGTAAGTTCTTGTAGAAAATAGAATACTTTTATACTGTAGTGTTAGTAACTGATATGTCTATTATGTATATGATTTTGAAACATTGCTTTCTTAAGTAAGGTATTGAATATTATATTATCAGACTTTCGAACCGAATAGACCATGAAAGTATGACATCGCATGTTTGTTAGGGTGGTAGGCAAGCCCATTGTGCCCACTACGGTGGAAACGCGCCTGATTACAAGCCATTTCCCAGGGTTTATATCAAAATATTATTGTTATTTTATTTACTTGAAGTGTAGCGAGAGCCCGTAGGGTACCCAAAACGGCGGCCGCGCCTTCGGCTCCCCCTGCACCACTCTCACCCTCTTCTTTACAAGACCATTCCTTCGGACGGCGCAAACACATCCCACCGCTGAAACCCGTAGTACCAAAACCAATAGGAATGATGACAAAGTTTGGAAAATATGTTTATAATGTTCTAAAGTATTATACCGTCCGTGACAGTAGTATCCGCATCCTTTCTCTCCTCATCTACCTTTATGTCCTTTTTCTCCATCTCTTTCCCCTACTCCTGTCTTTCTAATTAGAGGTAGCGCCATGCTTGTAGACGAATTGGGCCGGCGCGTCCGGGTACCAGTACCTCTTTTTCACATAAGATCCTCTATAATTTTAACTTGTGATTCATATACTTTGAAAAATATTGAATAATTTATGATATTTCACTTTTCTATTGTCAAAAATTATTATTATTGAATAGGAAGGCATTTTATTTTGTCTTGCTTAATTGTGGAACATAAAAAGACTCATTGGAAAAGAACTAATGTTTTGAAAAAAAGAAATAAAGCAATTGTCAAAGGATAAAAAATGTAACAAAGCTTTATTAACCAAATTATTTTTTATAATTCTGTAAAGTAAACCAAATACCAAATAAAGTATGCAATTTTATACATTGGTCCTTCGAGCCGGATACAGTCGTCTTTTCTTTTTCACTCTGTTTTTTGTTAAATGTCCTGTGTCATAACAAAACATAACAATGTTGTGTTTGTAATATAATGCTGTTACCAAAATTGCATTGAATGTATTGTTGCCCATGTATGTACTTATGATATGTAGGTAATATTAAATACCTTTGTATTTTAAAATGGATATAATATTTTACAATTTTCTATAATGGTAAATAGTTTAATATATTTTCTTGTATTAATAAAATTTAAAACATTCTTTTATGCCTCCAAAAGATAAGCACAGTTTCTATTTCCAACTACTGTAGCTTTTTGAATATCAGCTACCAAAACAAAATATGAAAAAGGCTTAAATAAATGTTTTATACTTTGTATGCTAAACAGGGGTACATATTTTAGAAAACATTGTAATGAATTGTTAACTAAGTTGTTTGTTATAAGGACATTATTTGTAAGTTTGTATAAAAGACATGTAGGTCAAGGTACATATTTGCAAAAAAATTGTTTTTCAATTGGTTGCACATCCAATTTAGTGCCATACAAGAAAATCGCGAGTATTTTTACTTATGAGTTGTATGCATTTAGACAGGTGGGCTATATCTACAGAATGGGTGTTCCGCAAGGTTGTACCATATATCTATTTCGAGACAGCCTGGGGATGTTATAAAAGGATTGGACAGTGTTGGCTTTCGACACCTGTGCCCAGCTGACGAGTCAAAAAAATAAATTCAACTCGATAGGTGGCGCTCTCGTCGCTGTTTTTTTGACAAGGAACCCTAATAATTTCGCTGCTGCCCGTAAGGTGGTCCCCCTCCTAGCATTTCCAAACTATTAGACATAGATACTTGAAATTTTCCATGTTGATACAACATGTGAAAAACTCAGTAGGAAAATTATTTTGAACGAAAAAGGACAACTTAAGTCATTTAACAAATACGTTTATAGCGTCTCAGATACGGAACCCTTCTATGCGTATCTTGACACGCCCTTGGCCATTTGATTGAATTAAAATTAGGGTAATTATGCAGTACTGTACTTTTCCAAAAAATGTACATTTTTGTTTTTTTTTTCTTCTGGAAGTTGTTGTTTGCACCCTAATCAGTGAAATTCTATCAGGGAAGGCAGATTTTATTATTCGAGTTTTGAATGCTACAGTACCACATTTTGGAGCATTTCGACGTGAATGTTAACATTATACAAACATATACATGCATTTCTGTGTTAGAACCCAAAAAATATGGCCGCGAAGCGACCAAGGCGATCACTGCGCGATCGCCCGTCCGCTTTGCGCTTATTTTTTTGCTTTAACACAGCGATCGCGATCGCTTTGGACACTTTGCGCCAAACTGCCTTATTGAAGCATTTAGGTTTAAAGATTTATTCTTAATAAGACAATACAGTCACTTACTTAAGAATATGGTTAATATACAATTATTCCATCTCGTTCGTTCATAATTCACCCAATACATTCATAGTTTTGAAGTTAGATGTTATGCTAAGAAAATTTTGAATGTATTGAATGAATACATGCGTCTTATATGTATAGGAAATTTATTTATAAATTTATAAATCGAAATAATTTATAAAGAAATTTAAAAATCGAAAATTTTACAAAAAAAAAATGTCAGCCTCTCTCGATGAAATATCACTTATTGAGTGCAAACAACAACTTAAAATACAAAAATATGCATTTTTGGCAAAAGGGCTCCAACTGCATAATTACCAATATTAATAATACTTTAAGGCATGTTTAATATTTTCGGTACCTTAATTTATCTTATATTTAAGATGTGTTGGGAATGCGCCTGACTATTTAACATAATATTTACTATAGGGCATTGTACTGTAAAGGTAATTCAATTAAATAAAAATAACTTTACGTAACTTAAGATGCCTACCTAAGCCTTGTCTTATGTTACCTAACACGTTATACGTCTCGGCTCTTAAAGTCATAACGGCTTAATTTAGGTAGCAACTATACTAGATAGAGGGTATGTAAAATCTTGACAATTCAGTCTGTTTCTAAGAAGGTAAGATAAAGAAGTTTTGAGGGATAAAATCACGGACTCACCGCTCGGGTGCTGGGTCCATGGAATGGCTAAGAAATGGGAACTGCGCCTTCCTAGCGTTAATCCGGTCTAGTACAAGGGTCCGCTTAAATTGCCGAGGATGTGGCTGTGGAGCGAGTAAGATGACCGATTGCCGTCTGACATCCTCGGAATCTTCAAAATTTCTATAATCTAACTACTAATATCAGTGACGTTAATCAGGACCCAATGTTATCCGTGCCTTCTGAAATACGGAAGAGGTCGGATATTTGAAAACCAGTGTCAGGTTTGGTCACCCATCCGAATCCCGGCCGCGGTAAGAACTGCTTAACCTAGCGATCGACTTATTAGGCTTCGACCTGCACCTTAAGCCTTGGTATGTGTCTACTAGGGCTGCTACGAGTATAGTTTATACTACACGCAACTATGTAACATCAAAACAAAATACCGTAAATGTATAAATGTTTCTTATTAGTATATGAAAACAATATGGAACGAAACGAAAACATTACGGACTGAGTAATTGCTTTTTAAACTGAGTATACTATAGTGTTACTCATAGTGATGTGTGATGGCGAAACATTGTATCATGTTTTGCCACCGAATCTGCACAAGAATAACAGATTGCACCGAGCGCAAAGTCATTAATGCACGAGTGTCGGTGTCCGAGCAAATGCGAGAGCACTAAACTAACACGAGAGCATTATTTACTCATTCCAGCAACGTGCGTAATCTACTTTTCTTATAACTACATCGCTGAATATTTCCATTTTTTAAACTTTATATTTAGTATCGAAGTTTTGTAATGGTACAGAACGCGAGCCATTTCTTTTTTTTCGAATTTATTCAATCGAGTTTTATTTTCAGCCAGTGTCTTTTTGAACCAATGCATACATAACAGAGGATTATTGAAAAACAGTGCAATAATGAAAATTCATACTACATTTCAGCACTGTTTTGGGTTCTAAACAGAAAATACGTCCTTTGTGACCGGTTTGGTAGTGATTGATGATAACATAAATGCGTAGAAAAAGAATTTAAGCTACATTCATCGTTAGCAGCGGATGCCTCGTTTATGCCTGGTTTTTGTTTCCCTAAAACGGGATGTTCTGTTTATTTATAAGTCAAAAACTTCGATAAAGATCAATGGCTTGGATGAAAACACTTATAAATAATGTTGGAGGAGATACGGAAATATTAAACATACGCATTTATTCCTGACATTAAATTCCTTATATATTAATTACTTTTAAAAAGGTTTTAACCTTTTTTAACCCCATCACAGGCTAATCTAAGTGTATTTTGCAAGTGCAAGTATGAGATTGTCTAGAGCTAAGAATTATATGTTTAAAATAACAATGAAGTTACATAAACACCTTATGGAAAATTCTCTT